>JAHHUM010002104.1:0-361643 GCA_036173005.1 Crenichthys baileyi | reverse complement strand
TATGATCGCACATGTCGGGAGGTTGCTAATGGGTTTGGAATAAAAGACAACATTTTGATTCAGAATGGTGCTGGTGCCACAGACACCTTTTTTTTTACTTCAGCTCATTTTAAAGCCAGACCACAGCTACTCCCCTATCATTGGTTGATCAAGTCAAAGATGATGACCCACTCTCCGTTAATGCCTATCTGCTGTCAGAGCTGATCCCAATGAACCAAATAAAAAGCTGCCTCTGTGCTGAATAGATACAGTGTCTTATTCTGCTACCTTCAGTTGGGCATTATGGAAATACATTCAAGTGAAAGATTGAGGCCAGCCGAGGCTGCTCTCCCCTCCACAGGAGAAGACTTCGCTGTTACTGAAGGCAATTTTATTTACTAACTAGGACAAGCTGCTGGACAAAGCCTGAGAAGCTGTGAGGTGAAAGGCTTTTTTTACACACATGTTTAAAATGTTATTTATAAAGACTCAATCTTGAATTTAACTTTAAAACCTGAATGTCTTAGGCATCCCCCATGTTGTGACACTACAACGGAAGTGCTAAAACATTGCACATTGAATGCAGAATATAACTCCTGCAGAGGCTCTGCAGGAGTCTCTCTGATATCATTCTCTTAAATTCTGACAAAAAAACTAAAAAACACACATTACTTACATAATTATGAGCATAATGCCTTCCTTTCGTGATATATCTGCTAAAGGTCTCTGCACTCTGCATTTAGAATTTACATGGGATGTACACAACTGCTAAATACTGAAAGGGGCTGTTAACAAAACTGTGATGACTGTGTTATTATTTACTCTCATACGCAGAGCACATTTTACTCCCTTTAGTTAAGTAAAGAGTTTTATACAATATGCTGCTGATAATACTATGATGTTTGCTTGTAATTTATCAGGTAATGTCGAAAACATATTCTGATAAGGAAAAAAGATACATTACATTATCTATCCATTCATTCCAGGGTCAGTAAATATTAAAATCCATGTAACACCGGTTGACTGTGTACACACTGGAGAAAAACATATGCACAAAAAAGATTTTTTTACGTAAAGTGCCTTGAGACAGCATGTGTTGTGAACTGGTGCTAAATAAATAAACTGAATCGAATAGAACACTGCCCTCTTGATTCACACACACACACACACACACACACACACACACACACACACACCCACACACACACACACAAACACATTCAGTGTTCAAAAATAGATACTTTATATGCATTCACAAATTGGCCAGTGTAAGAATGTCGATTCTGTAATGTCTACAGCACAGACTCTTATAGTCAATTATTTTTTCCAAACTAAAACAAAAACAACATTTTAAAGTTTAATCTGTTCATAAACCATTAGGAAATGTATTACAATATGCCAGCAGTCCAATCTTGACTCTAAGACAGATGATTGTGCAAAAACAAACATCTTTACAGGATTTCTTCACTTGGTGCAGCAGTACATTTTTATTTGTTTTGTGTAATTGTTTTAGTTATGGAGGTGCTACAGAAAGAACCATTTTAAATATAAGCAGGGCATCTAGGTCACCAAAAATATTTTCAAACCTCTACATTTTTCTTGTGTAATGACTGGAATAGAATAGAATAGAATAGAATAGAATAGAATAGAATAGAAAATTGGATTTTGAACCAAATCCAATATTTAAGGCATTATTGGTGAATTCAGACTATGATGTTTAATGTATAAAATTGGACATATTATATTATATTGTATTGTATTACCTTTATCAGTCTTGATGTGCTTTTGAGGCAAATAGTGGGAAGGAAGATCACATCTAAGTGTTTATCGTCTTTTACTATAAATTATTTAAACCTTAAGTCAGACGCTCCGGAAGATCCTCCCTGTAAAATAGATTGTGACAGTCCTCTCAATATTTAATGTGAGGCATGAAGATTTAAGCCAATGTGGGACATTGTCCAATCTGTGTTACCCTTTAAGAGTTGCTTGTTAATATTGTGTATTTATCGGCATATGTCTAAATAGTAAATAATTTCATTCTTATCATTGTTACAAACTAATAAACAGTTTTCCCAGCGATGATCCTGACCTCAAACCCTGTTTGTTATTTGAAACATCCATTGTTACAAACAAGATGATGAACTATAGCTGAAAAGCTTTGTAGGAAGTATTTTACACAATGACCTCATGCCGGTCTATTAACACAGCTCCCAGCACTCCTCCATGATTGAAAATAGAAATGTAAAAAAAAAACTAATTTATAATATAAGAGACATCTTTTGTAAATTGATTGGCACTAAACACAAAATGCAAAGATTGAAGTGAATGTTTTTTCCTTCTATAATCCAATACAGCTGTCTTCTGGTTAAGTTGTGGCATGAAAGTTGCAACTGAACAGTTGTAATGGACCCTGTTGCTGAACTGACCTAATCTGTGTGGAAAATACTCAGAGCATGAAAAGCAATTTAAAACCTGTAATATTTACTTGTCTTTTTATTAACAGTTGTATTAGCAGTTTTTTACCCAAAACACAGTTATGTAGTAGTAGCAGTAGTAGTTGTAGTATTTATTTATTTATGTGTCCAAGTTGAATGAGAAATGGAGCTTTATAAAGAGGAATGGAGAGCAGCACACTGGGACCGTCCTGCTGCCTGATGACTAACACCAGTGGCTGACAGCTTTTGTGTAAACAATCTTCCTTTTTCCTCAAACAGAACACTATTTGCCCTTTTGGCAGGGAGCATGAACTGATAATGAGAGCTATTTACACTGCTGTAAAAACTTCCGATTTTATCTGTTGCAGATTCTAAAGGGCTCTTAAGATCTCGCAGATGAAAAATGCCTCGGTGCAGAGGTGTGTTTAAAGTCTTCCCCAAGGTCTCCGCTGGCTGTTGTCTCCATTTGTCTTCTTGGCATCTTTGTACACTTGGCAAGTCCAAAACGTCAAATGTTATTTTAAAACTTACTTCCTCTGTTAGGCCGTTATAAATGTTGTCCCTTTTAGAAGGGAAACTGATGGAGCATAAAGGACACAGGCACCCTCCTGCTCGTTTAGGGGGTTTAATATATGCCTGTTTCCATGGTAACTATCTCCTTGGTCTTTGCTAAAGCAGTCACCTGACAGAGGTCCATTAGTAACTGTATCTCCCTCCCCGCGTAAAAAATGCATTTTGTTTTTAGTGCTTTAAAGGCGGGTAAAATTAAAAATAGGCCCTTTCTGAAAAAATTGTCTTTTTCCCAATTTTTAAAGTACCCCAACCCCAAGGCAGACGCCCTTGTGTAAAAATTAAACCCACTTGTCCTTCGTTTGGTTTTTTCCCCGAGGGAAAAACTCTAGGTAAAGTAGTGGGGGTCTATTTAGAAAAAAAAAAAAACCCCCCCGAGGGGCCTGCCAAAGTTTAAATAGGACATGAGTGAAAGGTAAACTTTTTTAAAAGAAATTATGCATGGGGTTTTTATAAATTTTTAAAGTTAACAAGAATCATTTTTGATTCACTTTTAATAAAACGCTTAAACAAAAAAAGGGGTTTTAATTGAGAAAATATATAAGCAAAATTATTTCTGATCAATTGAAAAAGCTCTAGGATAATTTTTATAAAAAAAAAGGGGGTTTTTTAGCAAAAGGAAACTTCAAAGCCCCAAATGATTTCTTTAAAAGCTTTAGTCCCAGCCCTTTTCCAAAAACAAAAATTGTACTTACTTTACCAAAAAAAAAAAAAAAAACTGTATCTATTTGTCCAAATGTTGAAAAGAATGCAACAACTGAAAAAAAGCCATTTTGATGGTAAGACTTTGGGGAAAGGGGGAAAAAAGGGGATGAAAAAGACAGCATGAGAAAAGACAAATAAAAACCAAGGATGGAGAAGCAAAAAAGAGTTCGGCAGCTTTAATCCTAAACCACACAAAACCAAATAAAGAATCGGGCGGGAGTCACCCAAAAAAAGGGCCTTTAAAATAAGTACACCTCAAGCTTTTTTTAGTTTAAATTTTTTTTTGGGGGCCCTTTGACAAAAATTCACAAAAAAATTTTGGAGAAACCCCAAAGGGAATCCCCCATATCCCACAAAAAACCCCCCGTAAATGATCCACAATTTTAAGGGTTCTGGGGAAAAAAAAAGGGGAAATGCCAACACAAAAAACATGCACAAACACATGACAAAAAATTGATGTGAAAAAACGTCGTAAGCCAAAAAAAACCAGCTGAATTTTGTCAGTTTTTAAAGAAACATCCCCATTTGCCATGTCCCAAACCCAATAAAAAACTTTTAAACCCTAAAAAAAGTTTGTTTTTCATTAGAAAAGTGTTAGTAAATGATTGGAAAAAAATTCCCAAACAAGTCCCTGTTGAAAAAACACACTAAGAAAAAAGGTTACTTTTGAAGGGTTCCATGGGGGCCCGGTTGGGAAACCAAATCGGGGAATTTTGGAAAAATTTTTTCCAAAAATTTCCCCCCAAACAGCCAGGGGGCCATTTAAGTTTTCTGCAGGGGAAATCAAAATAATAATAAAGGGGATTTTTGTCAAAAAAATTAAGGGAGCTTGGGAGGGAGTTTTCAGAAGGACCTGAGAATAGCAGTTTTCCCCATTAAACAGTTTTCTTCATGAAAACAATACGTAATGCATTTAGTCACAGTGGCTTCTGTTTAACATTCATCCCTCAAGTTCCACTCCAAAGGGAAAATCCCACGGTAAAAGTTTTTTAAAAACCCTACTGCCCCCAAAACCAGTGAAATACTTGGAAAAATTTTTGGGACTGGTAATATGAGGCCCAAAGCGGGAATTTCCTTTTCATTTTCCTTTAAAACACACCATGTTTGGAAGAAGAATGGTTCTGCAAATCACCCCAAAAATGCCATGCCAAAAGTGAAGTTACTAGATTTGAACATTCTGTACATTCTAACCTGTCTACATGGTTCTGTCAGACTTCCTATTTAAAGGAAAGGATGAATGAAGAACTGTACCAGGAGAGCCCTGATAAGAATCTGAAGATGAAACAAGTGTGAATTTTCAAACAAGATAATAGTCCCAAACACACCGTAGGGAAGCGCTTAATTGGTTTCAAAGAATTATAGTTAAACTGTACAAATGACCCAGTTAATAATCTGCCGTTTTTCCCAGAACCTTCAAGGTTTGCAAACAGTTTGTGTGAAAGAATGGGTCTCAGTCACACCAGAGCAATGCATGTGACTAGTTTCTCTATACAGGAGGCATTTTGAAGTCTGCTTTTGAATGATGGTGTCAGTGTAAGTCATGCAGTATGGATTCCTGCAAAGCAATCTGATATAAAAAATACTTTATTCACTGTAAAGAACTTTGGTAATTTTTTGGATTTCGTAAAGTGATTGATTGATTGATTCATTCATTCATTCATTCATTCATTCATTCATTCATTCATACTGGACTATTCTCTAAATAATTTCCTGGTTTAACTCTGGCAAATGATTATTTGTTTTAGCTGCAGCCCTTCCATGTTTTGTGCAGATGTTTTATAAAAATGACAACCAGCTGAATTAGTCCTGCACTGATGGAAACTGAGGAAACTCCTGCAAAAGGCACAATGGATTGTACGTGTGAAATTTAAATCTTCATCTCTCATTAACCCCTAGATTTACCTAAAGGTTTAATTCAAAACGCACTATAGCTATTAATGCAAAATAAGTCAATAACAACATTATGAATCTGAAAACGATTACGACAAAGTAAATGTTATTTTCACTTAGGAGAATTGCTTTAGCAGTAAATCGTATCAACTCACAGCAGTGCATAATTTTAATAAAAAGGTTGAAAAGAATAAAAACAAGAGTCCATTCTCTCACTTTCACTTCTAACAAGCTTTCTTATGTCTATTTATCATGTCTTGTAGTGGGGATTTTTCAAGCAGCTTTTTCTGATGCCATAAAGAGAAATTGCTTGTTTTTTTGTATACTTGTTTTCAGCCAGCCCCATGATTTAGTCAGGTGTGTTTTGTTTTGTCCCATGTTGAAATTGGTGTATTCAGTATGTAAATCAAAAGTAAACTAAAAACTTCTTGTTGTAGATTTGCAGAAAGCATGCTATGGACAACATGTTTCCTTCTTGGTAGCATACTTTATGTGTTTCCATCTACTTTCATGTATAAGGCAAAAGTTGGACATATTAGTTGCTTTGTACAAGCAAAACCAGGATAGCTGATTTGTGTGGTCATAGCTGGAAGAGGACATGAACTTGAACATTTTCTAATAAAAGACTTTTATTAGAAATGCTTTTGGTAAACTCTGTTTTGTCTATCTCTGTGTTCTCATTCCTGTTTGTGTAATGAGCATGAGTGAGAAACCACAGCAACAGTAGCTGTAAGGTTTTGATCTAGTTGACATTTATTACAATTGGTCACTCAATGGTTATGGTAAAAACAAACCAGCTACTCTTTATGTGTTTGCATTTATTTTTAACTGAAGTAATCAGAGGAATTTCCGAATTTCTATCTAAGGTTTCAAAACCTAAAACTTGCTTCAGAATGCTGTTTTATTAGTTAGTGAAAATATGTTTGCTTGTCCACTGACAAGTGCTGAACCAAATAATGCATCAACAAAACAGGGTTTGTTGAAAGCTGGAAAGGTCATTATACACTCACCGGCCACTTTATTAGGTACACCTTGCTAGTACTGGGTTGGAGCCCCTTTTGCCTTTAGAGCTGCCTTAATCCCTCATGGCGTAGATTCAACAAGGTACTGGAAACATTCCTCAGAGAGTTTGGTCCATATTGACATGATAGCATCAGACGGATGCTGCAGATTTGTCAGCTGCACATCCATGATGCGAATCTCCCGTTCCACCACATCCCAAAGTTGCTCCATTGGATTGAGATCTGTTACTGTGGAGGCCATTTGAGTACAGTGAACTCATTGTCATGTTCAAGAATGAGTGGTTATTTGGGTTACTGTTGTCTTTCTATCAGCTCGAACCAGTCTGGCCATTCTCCTCTGACCTCTGGCATCAACAAGGCATTTGCGCCCACAGAACTGCCACTCACTGGATATTTTCTCTTTTTCGGACCATTCTCTGCATACCCTAGAGATGGTAGTACGTGAAAATCCCAGTAGATCAGCAGTTTCTGAATTATACTCAGACCAGTCTGTCTGGTACCAACAACCATGCCACGTTCAAAGTCATTTAAATCACCTTTCTTCCCCATCTGATGCTCGGTTTGATCTGCAGCAGATCATCTTGACCATGTCTACATGCCTAAATGCATTGAGTTGCTGCCATGTGATTGGCTGATTAGAAATATGCGTTAATGAGCAGTTGGACAAGTGTACCTAATAAAGCGGCCGGTGAGTGTATAATGGTTTTCAACTAGTTGCTTTACTGGTTATACTGTAGATGTAAATACCAAAAACTGAAGCACCTCACACTGATATGGGCCATATGATATGGTTTCTGTTGAAAACTAAAATTTAGTGTTCACAAAACACCCTGCCAATAAAAAAAACAACTTTCAGTCACCCAAAAGCTCTGGATCTGAAGCCCAGCCAAGCTGACCAGTGCAGTTTCATTGTCCTCTCTTACCCCTGGGTTAGTCTAGTGCAAGTGAATGGTTCTTCAGAATTGATTGGGTATCAATTTCTTAAAAGACTATGAATGAAATTAAGGATTTGCTGAAGCAAATATGAATTTGACGGCAGAGGAAAAGCATGTAAGAATTCATAATAAATTGAATTTCTTGTTTATTAAATTAATTGCTTTTTTTTTAAATGGAATTATTTTGAATTCCGTTGTTGCTGTTTTATTCAAACTTACCTCTGTATCAGCTTCGTTTACCACAGACTGTGTCTCTGTTCCAAAGCTGATCTGTGGAGCCTGATGTAGATCAACCGACAAGCCAGAAAAAAGACAGAAAAAAGACCTCAAGAAACCATGACCCGCTTCAAATAAAAGCCCCTCATTTACATAATGAGGCAAAAACGCAAAGAGAAATGCATACATGAGCTGGAAGAAATGAACAGGTGGAAAACACAGAGACAGACTTCAAACTGAATATAGCAATAAAACAAATGGCTCACAAGCTCAAGAGAAAAATGTAAAAAATATGGGAAAAATAAAGAGTGACATTAAAATAAAATCTAGGAAAAAAAGTACATTTCTCACTGTTTGGTAGGCTAAATAAAATCGAAGAGGAATCAGACAGAGGTAAAACATTACAAGTCAAGGTGCAACAAGATTTATTATTTAAGATTTATATAAAAAAATCGCATACATGAACACATACATGTCTAATAACATTCTAGAGTATTTCTTGTTTTTCCTTTGAAAATGAGCACAGACGCTGAGTGCAGGACTGATTCCATTAAAACCTCTTCCTGTGCGTGAATGGCTGGAAAACGCATAAAGCTGGACCGACTGCAGGGATGGGCTCAGAACTTGTGGACAGGTAGTGAGAGGCTGTTCGCGCCAGCTGATCATGTTTGACCCATTGCTCTAACATTTCACATCGATTACACGGAACAATGTGGCTCTAACCTGCTGCATGTTCTGCTCCTCAGTCGGGATTGTTGAGCAGATCCCCTCTGCTGCTGGAAACGTCTCACACATTGATCTTTTCCTACTATCCATGCTGCTTTGGAAGAGCTCTTTTGCTTTCATGTGACTTGTGTGATCAGATTAGAAACTGGACTTAATCTCGCAGCGGGATTTTTTCAATATTCCTAATGTAGCCTACATTCTATTGGCTGAATTTGACAGATGTCTAAACCTCTTCAATCCAATCCGCGCGATATTTTCAAGCTGTGAGAGCTCACGCCGCTCAGGATGCTGCCCGAAACACTAAAAATGGGCTTTTACTTGGAGTGTGTTTTATCCCATAATAATACACTCATTTGCTCTGCTGTTACATTCTCTTACACCATATTTATATCATTTACATATTGGGATAAATAAACTCACCAGATTGCAAAAACACACACAGATGATCTGACAAAGTGATGCTGACCAGAGCCCGGCGCTTTTCTCCACACCTCCATCCAAGCCCGCAGCAGCAGCCCAGTTAAAGCTTTGACAAATTCTCCATCCTAAATCTGGCCGATGACGTCTCTCTGCGCTGCAATCTAAGTTGGCCTATGTAGGATCAAATCTTCGGTTTTGTTCATTTTGTAAAATTTTCTGCATTAGTTCCAACAGCTTTTGTAAAGAACAAAATATTTAACCTGATAAATCTCGACAACTTAAGCCTGCGGGTTATAGAGCAGACAGGTGGCGTCCTGATATAGACTAGCCTATAAAGGCTGTAAAACGACCTAGGATAAAATAGTCTACAAACTCAATAAACCAGACTGCAGTAGTTACTGATGTAACAATTAGATATTTCGGAGTTTTTTAAAGCTCACCGCAGAGGGCCCTCGGTTGAGCTGTTATATTTTAAGCAAAGCAATTTATCCCGAACAGCCACATTTTATTCTGATGTGGTGCTTCGACTTCGAACGGATAGTGTGAAGTTACAGAACCAGAAGGTCCAAACGACCAGCCGAACCATCCCATCTTCAACACGTCCGTCCAGTCTTTGGCAGAAGACAAGAACTACAGCATATGGACCTCTTGTGACCTCTGCTGGACAATCCGAGACACTACACCGTGATGGAGCTCTACGACGTATCTGTCTGACATTAAATCAGACCAGACTTTTCCTGTTTAAGGTCAGTTAGGATTCATTTATTTGCTAAATGCCAGAATATTTTTCAGGAGAACTTTTTTTTTATCGTCACTTTCTTCAAACTCTGATGTTTGCATACTCTATAATTACCAGATAATGATATCATGACTTTGTAAATTTCTGATAGGTTAATCAAAGACATTAGAGCTTTGGAGACCCCAGGTCAAAGTCCTTGTATCTGTGAAGTGAGCTAAAGATTAGGGTGATGACAATGATGGGCTCCAACCTCAGAGACTGGGATCTCATCGCCAAAGATGAAAGATCCAAATACGAGTGGAAACATAGAAAAACTGGCTCAGCAGTCAGAAAAGGATCTGATAGAAGTCACAGAAATAAAGATTTTCCCACTGATTTCCACTGATCATTGAGCGTTTAAATAATTTTCAAAATGAAATTGATATTCCTTTTACATCGTCTAATTGTCTTTTAAATGACATACAGGGCTGTGAATAAATGTTTGCCCCCCTCACAGATTTCCTCTGTTTTTTCTTATCAAAAAAATAGATATGGTGGTTTTTGTATTTACTCAGGTTAATGTTAGCCATTGGTGAAATTCGGTGGATGATCTGAAGCATTCAGGTGTGATAGAAAAAGCAAAAACAAGAAATCTGTAAGGGGGCAAAAGTTTTTCACAGCAGTGAATGTCTCATTTTTTATAAAAGCCAAACCTCCAAGTTGGATAAAAATACATTTAAATCTAAACTTGTCAAGGGTATGAATACATTTGGGCTTAACTGGATTTAAAGTGTGCTCAAGTAAGAGTAGCATTACTTCAAAATAGTTTTACTCAAGTAGAAATAAATAAAAAGTCATTATAAAAAAATACTCAAGAAAGAGTCACAAATTAGTTGGTAAAATTGTAGCTACTAACTGTTAGAGCACCACATCTGATTTAATAATACTAAGTTATGTGCAAATTCTGGTATTTCAAAGAATAAAATAAAAAATGTGTAAAAATTAATAACAAAATAATAAATTCATGCAAAAAAAATACACAGTTCCAAATCAACATTTTTACAACATAAGGCTTTTGAAACCAGTACTTACAGACTGTCGTGTTTTTATGTTAGAACACTGCAAGTACACTCTTAAAACAAATATGTTGTTTTTTGACACATTTTCTGTGTTATCATCAAGCAAACACATCTTGTGTTGTTTTCTACACATCATGAGTTGTTCTAGTTAAACAACTGGAAACACGCAATATGCGTTAAAACATTGACCAATCACATCACTTCTTGGACATCTTCAGTTCTGGAACTTTCCACAAGTTAAAATAGTCAACTAAAGCACGCCAGTAACGCCACTGGGCCGTGCAGTGGGAAATTAAAGGTTAAATAGTGTTTTATTCGATAAACTGTTAATAAAACACGAGTAAAATTCCTTAATAAGATTGATTTGTGTTGTTTGGTTACTTAGTCAGTCTGTCGTAACTCTTACTGCCTGACATCGGTCAGTGACGGTTAGCTTAGCTTACACCGAAGTTCTTTGACTAGAAATGTATTTAAAGACTTGCTTGTCAACTGTACACTCCTAATTAAGAAGTGTTGAAATAAATAAAATGTGATCTTATTACATTGCAGAGGGAGCTAATGCACCTGGCAGCTATTTTTTTACCCGCTATTATGAAAAAGGCTTTATGCTAACATTAGCGAAAATTTTACATTTAGCATTCACCACTGCTCTAGCAGGAGCCGGAAAGAAGAGCTGCATTCGGCTCTCCCTCTGTCCTGTGCAGCTCCCAGCAATTTCACTGATCTTGCTATGTGGTTGTTGTGCATATTACTTATTTTATTTTATATTATATCCACACACACAGTCCCCCAGATATGTGTGAACATTTTGTTGTGTGGCTCTTTTATTCTGGCTCTTAATGCTAAACTGGTTGGCCACCTTTGACCTATAGAATGTGTACGTGGTGCAAACCCACAACAATTAGATTTAATTTGATCATATTCCCAAGCTATAGTTGTGCCTTAAAAAATTGAAATCCACTTCATTACAGTGAAATAGTTATGACTTGATTAGTCATGAACCACACCCACTCTAGCACTGGGACACAAATATTTTAATGACATGGTGGATTGAAATACTGTATATGAACTAACATTAATATTCCCAACAAATTGGCTTTCGTCCACTGTTTTTGGTCAGATGTTTAAGCTGGTATAAAGGGCTAATGTTTTTGTAACTGCTTCATGAGTTTGTCAGATATAACAATTTTTTTTTTATTTGCAGTTACCCATCCAGTGATGACAAGTTGTGACTTGCCAAAAATATTGTTTCCATCTTCCCTAAACTATGTGTCAAAATCCAGGACCACAGTGAAGGCTATGTAAGTAAAAGTCAGAGGAGTAATGTTTGGATTATGTTTTTCAATTAAGCAGTGACTTTAGTGCAGTATTTTTATTTGTTCTAATATTTATTATCGGCAATTATGTATTTATGTTTTTGACAAACAACACACCTAAAGTGTAGTAGAAAATACTGGACGTTTTCTTCATTTTTATTTTACTTTTTTATCACTTGTGTCAAGGAACACTTCTATGATCCAGATTCACACAATGGTTTCATTGAAATGAAACTACGAAACCTTATGGTGCGTTCACACTGAACGCGGATTCTGTGATAGGAGCGGCAGATGTTATCCCTATGTAGAGGCGCGTTCAGGAGCCGCGAGGCGGTGCGGTGTGGTGCGGAGGAAACGAAGGACGCGGTGCGGAAGGTGAGAGCGATGGACAAGTTGAAAAATCTGAACTTATTTCTAAATTCGCGTCGCATCAACCAATCAGTGACTGGATGTGGTTGTGACCTAGGGTGAAGGACCGCAGCGGAGAAGAAGCGGTTGTCAGTGGAGATGGAGGACCAGAACATAGTGGCGGTGTGCGGCAAGCCTGAGTTGTGTGACTCAACTAATTACTTTTACTGAGACATGTACAGGAAGGATCTAGCCTGGAGAAGAGTCAGTGAAGAGACTGGAGTAGCAGGTAAAACTTTAAAATAGCGCCATTGTACTACTGTCTTTTGGCTAATTTATATCGGCACGTCACTTGCTAACGTGAATCTGTACCCTGTCTGTCGTTGGACAAATTTTTAAAAGTGGAAAATATTCTGTATAACTTATATTAACAAAAGCATAATAAGAATAAGACAGTATCCCCCACCACCAAAAAAAAAATAGAGGGAAAACCTGCTTGTCGCCAATTGCCTCTTTCTGGAATACACAAATATTCATGTGACTTCATCTCACTAAAAATCCCTATATTTTCAGAGGACGTGAGCCGAAAAAAGTGGAAGGGTTTGCGGGACACGTAGGCTACCTGAAGGAGAGAAGGAAGGAGCTGGAGAAGAGGAGGAGTGGAGGAGCAGCAGCAGGTGCGGCAAAAAAGTGGAGGTTCTCTGCCGTCCTCTCATTCCTCGACCCCTTTGTGGCTCCACGGCCCACCACCAGCAACATGGGCCAGGTCGAGGAGATGGCAGAGGACCTACCTGCTCCACCCCCAGAAGAGGATACCTCGGAAGGAGGAGGAGGACAGTGTGACCCCGGGAGGAGCCATCTGAGGTGGAACGGGCGCTTCTAGAAGCTCTCAAGAACCGGCCACCACCACCTCCACCCCCGCGGGTCTACTCCTCCATGGAACACTTCCTCCTTGGTTTAGCTCCATCCCTGGAAAGACTGCCACTAGAGAAACAAGAATTCATAAAGCTCAAATTAATGCAGATGATTTTTGAACATAGCACAGTTGTGCTAAATTTGGACCATGTGGACCCCCAATAATTGATGTGACATTTTTATGCATGTGGCAGTTTCTCCAGGGATGAACCTAAACTTCCTCTCATTCCTTCTCTCTATGCCAGTCCATTCCTCTTCTCAGTGTTGAGTCATACAACTCAGGCACTAATGTAAATAGTTTTTGTATTGAAATAAATTTAGTTTCTTGCAAATATTGTAGCTCCTATCATTCCTGAAATGCATTGTACTCTCAACGACCTAGGAAAATAATACAGAAACGATAACCATAATATCAATAAAATATATATTATATTTAGGATATATATATATATATATATATATATATACATACACCGTGTATATGTATATACACGGTGTGTGTATATACATATACACTGTGTATATATAGATATATAAATATATAGAGAGAGAGATAGATGGTAATACTATTACAATAAATGTTATAATAAACAGTAGCCAAAGGGAGACACAATAGAGGACCTTTAATTGTCAGGATGTGCATTGAGTTCTGGAGTAGTCCTTGCAGAGAAAGAAGGGAAAAAAATCTGCAAACATCACATATACAGAAACATTCATGTACACATAGGATGAAGGAAGGTTTGCTTAAGGTTTGTGAGCGGCTTTGAAAAAAGCCGTTTTAATTTTGTCCTGAAAAGGACTGTTCAAACATTCTGTGGGCTGCCATGGTACTGCTCCCTCCACCATGAAGTATTCTTTGAGGGTATCCCTGACACGCCTTGGCTCTGTTGAGGAGTTGTTGGTTGCTACCTGACCCAAACCATGCAGTGGCAGCTGTGCAGCTGCTGGACCCCTCACAGCAGGTGGCTCATCACCTGCTGAAGCACGCATGAAGTTGTGAAGCACACATGTTGCCTTCACACACAGCTCCACAACTTCAGTGCGTACCTCAACGACACGGCGATACCACTTCCACTGTGAGGTCAGGATGCCGAAAGAGTCCTCCACCACAAGGCGGGCCCGGGTGGGGCGGTAATTAAAAACCCGCTCCTCGAGGGACAGACGGCCGCGTGCGGGGAAGGGCCGCATCATGTTCCTCCTCAGGGGGAATGCCTCGTCAGCCACGAAGACATGGGGCTGGGGACGTCTTTGCTCAGCTCTAGTCAGGTGCTAATCAGGGGGCAGATGGAGTGCGCCAGCCCGCAGAACCTGACCGAAAGCAGAGTTGGCCAGAATGCCGCCGTCACTGGTCCGACCATACCCCCCAACATCGATGACACGGAACCGATATCCCGCGTCCACAACTGCCAGGAGGACAATTGAGAAATCCCCCTGGTAATTAAAGAATTGGGATCCGGAGTTGGGGGGTGCAGTCATCTGGACGTGCTTGCCGTCCACAGCGCCACAGCACAGAGGGAAGTTTCACCGGTGCAGGAAATCCTCAGCGATGGACCTCCAGTCTTATGTGGAGGGCACTGCCATGAACTCCTCCACCAGGGAGTCCCAGATGGCAGCCACCACCTGAGGGACAATACTGCAGACAGTGGAGACTCCCACACGAAAACCGTTGGCTATTGTCCTGTAGGATTCCCTGTGGCAAGGTATCTAAAAGTAAATAGAAAAAATAAAAAATCATCTCAGTCAGAATTTATAAAACAGTTTTCTCCACAGAAAGTGTTTCATAGATCTAATAACTAACCTGAAAAAAATTTCACGACGACACATATGTATAATATCAGTTTTTATACAAAACAATGGAAATAATAAGTTTCAATGCTGAACATGAAAATATTTAATTTAGAATTTAGCACTGCGAATAAATTAAGTTGGGTAAACTCAATTCAATTACTTGGTACCAATTGAAGCAATTCATTTAAGTTGGAGAGTGTAGGCCTTTATATAATGCATTAAATATAGTGGCGAACTAAAAACTAAAGCCCTCTTTTCAGCATGAAGGTTGTTCAGTTGCTCAAGGAAAAGTAATGTTCATGTAGGGAATTATATTTTATTCATCAGTATTTAATTTTCAGATGTATATGTCAGCAAGCCTGATTTCTAGGTCGCTGATCAGCCGTTATCTAAAATACATCAGTACTTATGGCTACCAAGCTCCATTATGCTGTCATATCAGCTCTGGCCCGGTGTATTTTGGCGGTCCTCGTCCATATGTTCAGGCACAAATATCTTATATTTAGATGTGGACATTAAAAATCGGCTGTTTTTTTATTGAGCTGAGATTTATTTACTCACCGAAGACAGATGGACAGGCGTTCAGCAGCGGGGATACAGCGCCGGTAGTTGGTGTCCTGGAGGCCGATTCGTCTCCCAACGCAGGACAGCAGATCTTCGAACTGGGTCCTGGATACACGGAGGTACCGCTGAAATCCACCATCATCCAGACGCAGCTCCTGGAGTAACTGGTGGTACTCTCCGAACTGTTCCCGTCCTTGAAGAATCTCGTGAACCCAGGGACGTCGCCGGCGTTTTTCGGCTCTCCACAGGTAAAACACCGTAATTGGGTCCGTGAAATCCATGTCTGCCATGTTCAGTTGAAACCAGCAAGCAGCAGATAAAAGCTCCTCCTATTTGATGACGCGCCGAAGCGTTGCCGCTTGTTGCCATTTGGCAACGCGGAGTTCACGCGGAATGTCAAGCGAGCAAAAGCACACAAATGACGCGAAAATATTCGCAGAACCCGCGTTCGGTGTGAACGCACCATTAGAAGTGATATGGAGGAAAGCCAGAGAAGATACAGGCGAAGACCAAGTCAGGAGGCATTGTAACTCATACCATGACAAACACGGATGAGGACTTAAATGAGTGGGTGACTCTAGCAAAAAGGATGAAGCCCTCATCTGAAAGTCTAGCAGGTTATGACCCAGACTTTCACTCAAAGGAGAACATGGATTACAACACGGTCTCCAACCCTGACTGAGATATTTCAACAACATCCACATGTCTGGTAAGTCAATTTTTGATGTGATTCCACATTTGTTCTAAAATATTTGTCAGTCCAGAGCCTTTTGAAGCAATAATGTGGCTTGCAAGTAGTTATACCTTATTGATCACCTCAGTTTAAAAGAGAAATTTGGATTGAAATGAAGCCCATTAAAAAATTAATCTCTCTCTCTTCATATTGTAGTTTGATGCAGACTTTGGAAAACTCTTTGAAGGAAAGGCTGACAATTTTCTTTGCAAATGGGTGATGAACATCATCCCCAAGCTAATGAAGATCGCCTCCAGCGAGATGTCTGAGGATCTGTCAACGTCTGCCTTCTCTGGAAACACCAATGGGTGGTATGTCCAGTTATACTCAGAGATATATTTTAAACATGCATTTGAAGAGTTTTTAAAAGTCAGATTAATTTACTGTGAAAACGCTCCCTTTTGTATTATAAAGGTATCTACTTTTCCATCTAATATTTCTGTGTAGGTATGGTCTGCTTCAAAGCACTTCAGGGACTTACACACCTTCTTCCACCAACTGCATCCGACAAGGGAGAGGTTGGAGTCGCTGCAGTGTGAAATCAGCCATTTCCTTCCTTGTGGACTTCGCACCTGTATGTTTTTTTTTTTAATTATTGTTATTTTTGAATATCCCCTCCTTCAACCGCCACTTTAACGTGGTGGAGGGGTTTGAGTGTTCAAATGATCCTAGAGGCTATGTTGTCTGGGGCTTAAATGCCCCTGGTAGGGTCTCCCATGGCAAACAGGCTCTAGGTGATGGGTCAGACAAAGAGCTGTTCAAGAATCCTTCATGAGGACCATTAAATCGAGGCACGTGACGTCCCCCGGTACGGCGGAGCCGGGGTCCCACCCTGGAGCCAGGCCTGGGGTCGGGACTCGCCGGAGAGCGCCTGGTGGCCGGGTTGCTCCTCGCGGCACCCGGCCGGGCCAAGCCCAAACGAGAGACGCGAGGCCATCCCCCAGCGGGCCCACCACCTGCAGGGGGAACCGTGAGGGACCGGTGCAAAGAGGATTGGGTGACGGAGGAAGGTGGAGACCTCAGCGGCCCGACCCCCGGATGCTTAGGCTGGCTCTAGGGACATGGAATGTTACCCTGCTGGGGGGGAAGGAGCCTGAGCTTGTGCGGGAGGTTGAGAGATGTCGACTAGAAATAGTCGGGCTCGCCTCCACGCACAGCGTGGGCTCTGGAACCCATCTCCTTGAGAGAGGCTGGACTCTCTTCTACTCTGGAGTGGCCCAAGGGGAGAGGCGGCGGGCTGGGGTGGGTTTGCTTGTTGCCCCCTAGCTCAGCCGTCTCGTGTTGGGGTTTACCCCGGTGGATGAGAGGGTCGCATCCCTGCGCCTTCGGGTCGGGGATAGGTCTTTGACTGTCGTTTCGGCCTACGGGCCGAGCGGTAGTGCGGAGTACCCGGCCTTCTTGGTGTCCCTGTCGGGGGTGCTGGATAGCGCCCCTCCCGGGGACTCCATTATTCTTCTGGGGGACTTCAACGCCCACGTGGGAAACGACAGTGACACCTGGAGAGGCGTGATCGGGAGGAATGGCCTCCCCGATCTGGATCCGAGTGGTGTTTTGTTATTGGACTTCTTTGCTAGTCACGGATTGTCCATAATGAACACCATGTTCAAGCAAAAGGGTGTCCATCAGTGCACTTGGCACCAGGACACCCTTGGCAGGAGGTCAATGATCGACTTTGTTGTCGTATCATCAGACCTTTGGCCGCATGTTTTGGACACTCGGGTGAAGAGAGGGGCTGAGCTGTCCACTGATCACCACCTGGTGGTGAGTTGGATCCGCTGGAGGAGGAGAAAGCCGGACAGACTTGGCAGACCCAAGCGCATAGTGAGGGTCTGCTGGGAACGCCTGGTGGAGCCCTCGGCCAGGGATGTATTCAACTCCCACCTCCGGGAGAGCTTTGACCAGATTCCGGAGGATGTTGAAGACATAGAGTCCGAGTGGACCATTTTCTCCGCATCTATTGTCGATGCTGCTGCCCGTAGCTACGGCCGTAAGGTCTGCGGTGCCTGTCGCGGCGGCAATCCCAGAACCCGGTGGTGGACACCGGCAGTAAGGGATGCTGTCAAGCTGAAGAAGGAGTCCTATCGGCTGTGGTTGGCTTGTGGGACTCCTGAGGCGGCTGACGGGTACTGTGAGGCCAAGGGCCCGGGCTGTGGCAGAGGCAAAAACTTGGGCCTGGGAGGAGTTCGGTGAGGCCATGGAGAAGGACTACCGGTCGGCCCTGAAGCGAGTCTGGCAAACCGTCCGGCGCCTCAGGAGGGGGAAGCAGTGCTTCGCCAACACTGTTTATAGTGGGGGTGGGAGGCTGCTGACCTCGACTGGGGACATTATCGGGCGGTGCAGGAGTACTTCGAGGATCTCCTCAATCCTGCCATCACGCATTCCCTGGTGGAAACAGAGGCTGGGGATTGGGGTTGGACTCTTTCATCACCCAGGCTGAAGTCACCGAGGTGGTTAAAAAGCTCAGCGGTGGCAAGGCTTCGGGGGTGGATGAGATCCGCCCTGAATACCTCAAATCTCTGGATGTTGTGGGGCTTCCATGGTTGACATGCCTCTTCAACATTGTATGGCGGTCGGGGACAATGCCTCTGGACAGGCAGACCGGGGTGGTGGTCCCCCTTCATAAGAAGGGGGACCGGAGGGTGTGTTCCAACTACAGGGGGATCACACTCCTCAGCCTCCCTGGTAAGGCCTACGCCAGGGTATTGGAGAGGAGAGTCCGGCCGATAGTCGAACCTCTGCTTCAGGAGCAGCAGTGTGGTTTTCGTCCCGGCCGTGGAACACTGGACCAGCTCTATACCCTCTACAGGGTACTCGAGGGCTCATGGGAGTTTGCCCAACCCGGTTCACATGTGTTTTGTGGACCTGGAGAAGGCATTCGACTGTGTCCCTCGTGATGCCTTGTGGGGGGTGCTCCAGGAGTATGGAATCGGGGGCCCTTTATTAGGGGCCATCCGGTCCCTGTACGAGCGGAGCAGGAGTTTGGTCCGCATTGCCGGCACTAAGTCGGACCTGTTCCCGGTGCATGTTGGACTCCGGCAGGGCTGCCCTTTGTCACCGGTCCTGTTCATAACTTTTATGGACAGGATTTCTAGACGCAGCCAAGGGCCGGAGGGGGTCTGGTTTGGGGACCAGTGGATTTCGTCTCTTCTTTTTGCAGATGACGTGGTCCTGCTGGCCCCCTTTAGCCAAGACCTACAGCATGCACTGGGGCGGTTCGCAGCCGAGTGTGAAGCGGCTGGGATGAAGATCAGCTCCTCCAAGTCAGAGGCCATGGTACTCAACCGGAAAAGGGTGGCTTGTCCTCTTCAGGTTGGAGGGGAGGTCCTGCCTTAAGTGGAGGAGTTCAAGTATCTCGGGGTCTTGTTCACGAGTGAGGGAAGAATGGAGCGGGAAATGGACAGACGGATCGGTGCGGCTGCCGCAGTAATGGGGGCACTGTGCCGGTCCGTTGTGGTGAAGAGAGAGCTGAGGCAAAATGCGAAGCTCTCGATTTACTGGTCGGTCTACGTTCCTACCCTCACCTATGGCCATGAACATTGGGTCATGACTGAAAGAACGAGATCCCGGATACAAGCAGCTGAAATGAGCTTCCTCCATAGGGTGGCCGGGCACTCCCTTAGAGATAGGGTGAGGAGCTCGGCCATTCGGGAGGGGCTCGGAGTAGAGCCGCTGCTCCTCCACATCGAGAGGAGCCAGTTGAGGTGGCTCGGGCATCTATACTGGATGCCTCCTGGGTTAGGGTTAGGGGACGGCCCAGGACACGCTGGAGGGACTATTTCTCTCGGCTGGCACTGGGAACGCCTTGGGCTCCCCCCGGAGGAGCTGGAGGAGGTGTCTGGGGAGAGGGACGTCTGGGTGTCTCTGCTGAGTCTGCTGCCCCCGCGACCCGGTTCTGGATAAGCGGAAGACGACGAGTACGTGTGCGGTTTTTGAATGTTTGTAAAGCTCTTTTCAATTTTATGGTAATGTTTTCTTGTTGTGTGTTACAGTCTGGAACAAGCATCTCATCTTTGTTTGACAATCCTGATTCATCTGTGAGGACCCAACAACCTTACATTCTGTGCCTGGGACATCCAAGTGGAGCAACACATCAGTATGTCATTGTGGTAAAAACTGACAAGATTGCCATTCCACTTGGAGATGAAGGCCTGACCTGCTCTCTTGACAAGCTGTTTAAGATGTATTGGGTCTGCAACCTTGCCTACCCCGTCCAACTGCTTTCTGTCTTCTCTTCCCTTGAGCACATTTATGAGATGCCAGTATCTGGTAAGAAAAGATCCAAAGTTGTTGAACTCATCTCCAAGCTCAATGCATTGTCATAGGTAAACCATGTATGTATGTCCACAGTGCAAGCATTTATTTGCAGAAGTCAGGAAGCTTATCCGACATCTCAGACTCTTTCATGCCTTTTCAAATTGTTTGTAGCCAAAAAAACTGCTAAAGAACATATCATAATCTGAACTCCTACACAAAACATTTGAAAAGAGACCATTCAAATTTAACACCAGAAGAACAAATCGACAATAGTCATGGACACCTAACGGACTGTGATATATCAACTGACATTCAAAAGGAACCAGTTCAAGGTGAAACTGCAGCAAATCTCAGACCTGATGATGAAAACAAGGTGTATTAACTCTTACTGATTGTGCAGCTTTATTTGCTGCCCAAATGTATTCGTCTCCTAACACCACTTTTACAGATGTGCAGAAGACCATTACATGTGCTAAAGAGGTAATAGATCGAACTGTTGATATTGTCTAAGAAAAAATGATTTCTTTTATATATGCCCATTTAATACCACATGACAATGATGCATTTGCATCTTTGATGCAGGAGTTGGAAAGTTGAAGGAAAATGTTTCATGATGTTGACAGTCCTTATAAGATGAGCAAATATTTATCTGATAAAATGTCTCCTGTGATACCAAAATAAGTATTCCTGGGACATAGGACAGACACTACCAGAAAGAATGGACAAATGACACAAGTGTTGATTTCAGACACATTTGAGACAAGAGTCAAATACAGAGCATGCACAGCTGGAAACTTGGCAGTCCACTTGGTAAAGAAACCTTAGTTTCAAATGTCTTTCCAGTCATGGTAGGTTCTTTAGCACACAGCCAGTTGCTCATTGAAAAGCTGCAATTAGAATGAAGATATTGGCATATCAAGCACTATCCATGTTGCAAATGCCATTCGAGTTTTTGGTCAGACCTACAAAACAGGGACTGTTGTCCCTCTCAACTATGATTTAAGAGGTAAATAGTTAACATCATTCTAAAACGTGAGAGGATGGTGTTGATGTTTGTCAGTTGAATGTTTTGATGACCATTACTATGTTTATGTGGTGTCTAGAACTGATGTCTATGAAGTTGTTGGCATAAATGACCTTGCTGATGTCAGACCATTAAGCCTGTTGTCATGTTTCCAGGGAGACAGATTGTACTTGAATCCCAGATACAAAATTGTTTAAGATGTTCTAAACAGCAGCTTTGAAAAACGGTTACTGTGACGTAACAATACTTGATAGAACTTTGATTGTTTGCCCATTTAACTGGATTTTGTAGTTCATGCTTAAAATGTTTTTTGTGACCTGCAATAGATGAGTCAGTTTTATTTGGGGGGAAAAAGTGAAAAAGAGGAAATTTGCACTAAGAGCAAAGAAAGTTTAGACTTGTAAAACAGTTTAAATGTGTATTAATTTTTGAAGGTTAAACAAATTGACAATATGCACTTAACATGTTATGTGATGTTTTTTGTCAATGATATTGTTAAAAATGTACAATAAATGTTTATTTTTCTACAAGAAATCCACTTATTTTAATTATTTAATTTACCACATTGTGTTAACACAATAATGTGTCTATATAAGGACCACACATTTTGTGTTCAATTCGACACAATCACTGTGCTAACAATTTAACACAATGGCTGTGTTAAGGAACACAATTATGTGTTGAATAATTTTAACACGGCCATTGTGTTAAATTGTTAGCACAGTGATTGTGGCGAATTGAACACAAAATGTGTGGTCCTTATATAGACACATTATTGTGTTGTGTTTTGACTCAATTTGTGTTGATATTAACACATCTGTTTTAAGAGTGTACTACCATTGACAATACTGTTTACTGTATATATTCACTTTTACTGTATTCCCTCTTGACCTCCAAATGCCACAGAGAGGCTCAGCAGACAGAAAATAACTCTAGAAAATGAAGTTTGTGTTCAAACAAAAAGTCTCACTTTAACATAAACTTTAAATGTGTCTATAGCAATTTTAGAAGAACTTTTTTAAAAGTTACTCAAGTAAATAGAACTGAGTAAATGTAACTAGTTACAAACTGCCTCCTTCGGTGACATTTTTGGAAAAAATGATTTACTCAACAGTGACATAAAAGGCAAAAAATTACAGTTCACAAATGTGCTCATGAACAAAGACATACATTTTTTGAGACATGTCCTGTGGTGTGATGAAACTAAAACTGAGGAGTTCAGTCATGATGACCAACATTACATTTGGAGGAAAAAGGGGGAAGCTTTAAAGCCTGAGAAAAACATCTCAACTGTGAAGTACAGGGGTGGCAGCATCATGTTGTGTTGGTGTTTTGGAAGGACTGATGCACCTCGCAAAATATATGGCATCACGAAGAGAGAACATTATGTTGAATATTGAAGCAAAATCTCAAACATCAGCTAGGAAGTTCAAATTTTACTCTAACCCTAACAATGACGCCAAATTAGTTATAAAATTACATAAGCAAAGCAAAGTCGATGTTTTGAAGTGCCCATCACACAGCCATGATCTTAATTGTATAGAAAACATGTGAAGAGCTGAAAATGTGTGTGTGAACTAGGCAGATTACAAACCTGACTCAGTTTTATCAGCTTTGTCAGGAGGAACGGGTCAAAATTCCACCAAACTGTTGTGAGAAGCACGTGGAAGGAAAGCCAAAATGCTCGACCCAAGTCATACAGTTTAAAAGACAATCATACTAAATACTAAGAAAATGTATGCTAACATCTAAATGTAAAGACATTTGACAAAATCTATATAGTTAAAAATGACCTACAAGAGAAAATGTTTGATCTGATTTAATGTCAGATGGTGAGGAAAAAGAAACTTTTCTGAACTTTACGTGATCTTTCATCAGACTAATACGATATAAATATTATGTGTTCGAAATGAAGATTCAATTCATTCTTTGGCGTTTTGAAAATAAAAAGGAGTGTAATCTCCATGCAGACAGTCATGGTCTTCTATTAGTCAGATTGTTTATGCTATTCCCATTGCCACCAGCAGGGGGAGACATGTGAGGAGCACTAACAGAAGCTGACAGCGGAATCCATGAAGCAGACAGCCCTGCTCTTCAGCTCAGATTCACTAACTAATCTGCAGACAAAAGACTGAAGATCGTAAAGAGATGGAGGTACGTTTCTCGTGTTCACATGTAAAACTTCATTCAGGCCCGCTGAGCGGCAACTGGACTTTTATTTTGAATAGAAACTGAAGGTGAAATGTTCCCCACTGATACTATCGTTAAACGCTGGTTTTATCCGCACCCAGACCCCCCAACTGGTGATCGCAGTTGTTTTTGGAAATGCGATAAGAAACGCAGACTATAATATATATTTTTATGTTGGTTGAAAAGTGCGACAAGTTTGTCAGGTAACACGGAGACTGGGCCTTCTGTTGGGACATTAGCCTTCCGGTAAAAAAACCCTGTTGTTCCTGTTTATCTCTTCTCTCCATCATCATCCTGCCTTTCTCCTGGAAACGGATCCCAGCTGAATCCTTGTTCTTAAAACGTGTAATATTAGTTACCTCCGTTAAGGAGGTTGCGTTTTTATTGGCGTTTTTCAGTTTGTAAAACGTCTGAAAAAGTTTTAACGACATTTTCAGACAAGGTGCGCTTTAGAACATGAAACGGATTTTTAGGTTTTGGTGGTGGTGCGGAGCATCATCTGGATCCAGAAGGATTCTTTCTCATTGCCAGAACCGGGTTGCTCACCCTGTCAGCAGCTGACGTGTAGTAGTTTAGACCAGTGTTACCCTGGTCCTTCATATTTGAGATGTCACTGCTCCAGCACACTCGATTAAAATGATTGCACTACTTCCTCAGGGTGCCTTCAAGTGCCACAGAAGCCTGTTAATCACCCATTCATTGAAGTCAGATGTGCGGCAGCAGGGAAACACCTGAAACATGCGGGACATGGGCCCTGAGGAGCAGGGTTTAGAAACCCTGGTGTAGACCTTGGTTGAGGCCTGAGTCCTTTTCTGGTTCAAACTGTCAAAAGCGTGAGGATGCTCAGGGTGCAAACCTGGAAGGGTTCAGAACAACGCCTAAGGCTGAATGAATGAATTGTGATAACTTTAGCATTTTCATTTACTTTTACTTCTTAAGACAAACATGTCAAATTTATTCAAATCCTGTTCATTTTAAATTCCATTTCATTCATGATCCCAAAGTTCAACTCCATCCAAGTCAGATCCAGTCCAGGCAGGTTAGTAAAGAGTTTCTAGGAAGACCAGCAGATCACATTGATTCTTCACTTGGATGCATCCATCATCCATCCTGATGAGTGACATTAATTCACCATTGCCACACCTTTTTATACTACAAAATGTTCTAGAGTTACACTTCAATATATAGGCAGATATGGATCAGCTAATGTTTAAAAACTAGCATCCACTGAGGATCGTCGATGTGCTCCACTTAGATCAGGAAAAACCACATGCAGCACATGTTTGTGCTTTAAATAATCTTCACAACTTTTACAAAACTGCTACTTATTATAAACACTGAACTTTTACAGGACTATTTTTAACAGACAAAATCACAGTGAGTTTCCTACTAAAACATGCTGTGCATGCATTTGGGATCTTGCCTGATTTTATGTAATTATCTTTACATCCAAGCTGCCAGACTCTCCTGTAGTCTTGTAAAATGACCTCGATCAGTAGTTCTCCAGGATTTTTTGAACATCTCCTTTCTTGGACTTTGGTTGCATTTACATTCAGTTTCAGTTCAGTCGTACATCTTCAGCCACTTTACTACTGGAAGCCTGTCACAAAGACACGATACTGGGGTTTACAAGTGGAGAGCATGTGCAGAAATCAATCAAATGAAAAACATCAAATAGACTTAAAGCGGTTTAAGTTGTGTCGATGATCGATATCCTCATCAACACTTGTATCAGCTTCTCCACCCATGTTACCGTCCGCCATTGCTCACACACCATCAGCCATATTCTGGCTCAAACATACAAGGCAGAGGCCTGGCAGCGGGAATACTTGTATTATGGTGAAATACTGTGTTGGAAATTCATAATTTTTGCATACATCTTATATTTTTCATAACAATGCAAAGTTGAAAAGAAAATGTACCTCTGGCCATTTACTTAAAAAACACGGATAGGTTGAACCTACTTCGTAGTATTGGACCCTGGTCAGGTAAAAGGACTAAACTGAGCAGAAAAACAGCCAAATAAAATAAAAGTGACTTTAACAAAGCCTGGAGGCATAATAATCAAGACTACTTTGAAGTTTATGAGATCTGTCTCAGAAACAGAAATGCAGTTCATCTGACCTCAGATCTGGCTCTTCTAAATAACTGAATAGGTTTTAATGTAATGCATGGCCAGCAAAGCAAGTCAAATACAACTGTATATTATACTTCATTAAGGTAACTTCAGCTGTCAACTTCTGTTGCAGATTTTTACAAACATTACTCTGATCATTGATGAAAAGGGATTTGAAGACAGAGAAGGACTGAAGAGGATTGTTACTAGCTACAATCATAAGACAAGTGGTTCCGGTTACAGAGTGATGGAAAGCTTTGATGTGCTGGGCGAGCTTGTAAAGAAACTGTCAACTCTCAATGCTGCAACACATCCAACACCTGTGAACAGCCTTGTTATGGACTACATTTACAAAAGATGTGCTGAAAAACTGGAGAAAATTCATGGTCAGAGGATTGTCACGGACTTCAGAGCTGCAAACAGTGACCCCCAGGGTACAGGCCAGGTGACCTTCAGAGCACGGAATAAATCATACTCTCCTGACAGGGTACATTTGGACTTTGTCAGGCAGCGGTTCATCACTTTCTACCAGAGAACTGCTTCTGACCTGCATCAAATAGATCTCCATCTGGCTCCGCAACAATGTGAGGACCTGCAGAGAAGGTTTCCACTCTTGCTTTTCAATCAACGCCCCAGCAACACCACAACAATCTGTGGACCTTTTGCACATGTGCATAAACTGGAAGAGTATGTTTCACAAAATTTCAAGAGTTCAGGCAACGGCCCAGCTAAGAACGTTCCAGCAAGCAGTCAAAGCTTTAAATCAAATGCTCCTTCACTCAAACACAGCAAACCTCCGGAAGACGAGTCATGTCCAATCTGTATGGAGCTGATCCCACCTGAAAAGAAAAAGGCCCTGCAGTGCAAGCATTCTTTCTGCAAAGACTGTCTCCAAAAAGCTTTTGTCTACAAGCCTGTTTGTCCAATCTGTGGAGAGGTGTATGGCACTCTGAAGGGAACACAGCCTGGTGGAGGAACAATGGACATCAAGAGGACCTCTGACTCCTTACCTGGATATGAGAATCATAAAACAATAGTCATCAATTATCATATTCCAAATGGTATTCAGAAGGTAGGAGCACAGCTGCACACATGGAGGTTAGACATCCCCCAACCTAAGGCATGGAAACACATACGCCATGCTTGGTTGGATCTGGATGTTTGGGTTTGCACAAAGGGTTGATGTTGAACTTCAAAGGTTACTATTTGTACTGAATCTGTTTATGGGTCAGAGAAACATGCCAGTGCTACCAAGCTAGAATTCAGTTTGATCTTGATACCAAATCATTTATAGGTATATTGGCATTTAATGAAGTTTGTGCACACTCAATTGTGCTTTAGTTGCAAGTTGAAAACCCAGTGATATTCTTTAACAGAATGATTTTTTTAACAACTTGGAACCTTTGTATTCCCAAATCCATGTTTGAATTTCTAAGGAATGGAAGTAAGGATGGGGCGATGTGAACTTAAAGTTTTATTACAATACTTTCTGGTATTTATTGGGATAACGATAAAAGTAATGATAAAAAGTTATTACAGCCTTCTTGCAGTCTTTTTAGGCAGTTGTATGGCTGTGACTATAGTCAAAGCCCCACAAACACAAATGCTACTCCTAAAAACATACTGGACCTATTATCAAACACGGAATATTCTTCAGGACACCAGTTGAATACAGAAGGTCGATTTTTTTTTTTTTTACTTCACTAAACTGCAGACAGTAACTGCATTTAATCATATTTCCTATTTTATGGACATGTTTCATGATGCTTTCATGAAACTAACCCTGAAGAAATTAATATAAAGTAACAATCCCAACAACACCGTCAGTTTGTAAGGTTTGCAAACATCATCAATTAGGATTTATCCTTGGCACAAGAAATCTGAATTCTTTTCACCATAATGATAAACGATAAGATTAACACCCATCCCTAAATGGAACTGCTACAGCAGAACCATAAATACCAGGGCCGATGTCCCAAACACTCTCCCTGAGCTTTGCCACCTCCGTGATTAGGATCTAGACTACCAATCAGAAGTTTGGACACACTTTCCCACTTGTGACTGGTATTGTAGATCAGGGGTAAACATAAAAAATAGTGAAAGTCCCTCCAACTGACCAAATGCCAAATTTTGTGTAAGAAGTTTGAATGCATGACCACTAAAATGTTACAACCTTTCAAATATTGCATCCAAGTAGTCCTTTGTAACTGTGATATTGCAGTGACCACTGTGATTCAATATATTGTGCAGCTGAAATTTGTCAGCCATGCACATAAACCCTTGTGCGTGGTGCTTTATTTGTGCTTGTGCATTTTTCGTCCTGAGAAGACAGTTTTCTGCATCTGTAGCAAACGATCTTGCTCCTGAAGGCCTTACTGTTGAGCAGTTTTTTTCCAAGCTCTGAATGTTTATCTTGGGACAACAAGATGACCACCTGAGATAACTTTTTGTACTGCAAAATAAAACCAGGGTTGACTGTCTGCAGGAGGAGCATCCAAACCCCGGCCAACCATTCCATGGAGTGTCCCGAACAGCCTACCTCCCGGACTCCCCAGAAGGAAGGAAGGTCCTGGAACTGCTCAGCAAAGCCTTTGAGCAGAGGCTCATCTTCACTATTGGTCGATCCAGCACCACTGGCAGGAACAATATGGTGACTTGGAATGATATTCACCACAAGACATCAATGTATGGAGGACCAACTTGGTAAGGACTTTATTTGGCATCACTTCATTTTTCCACATATATACTGAATGAGCTTTTCACACCCCTGCCCAGAAATTATTGAAACCTTCAGAACTTGTTATCCATACCCGTTCTAGGCACAGACTTAAAGTGTTGTGCCTCCAACCAAAGATCCTGAGCAAGTTATATATTAGTGATCATGATGTTTCATGTCCTTTGCCTTAAAAATATCATTCTTGTGAAAGTGTAGCTGCATTCATAGGATGAGACACTGAAGAAAGCTACTGTGGTCTAGAGGCTCATTATTAGAGAATGGCACCGACAATGACCTGTCTGCATCAAGCTGATGGATATGTTTTCCTTTTTCCAGCTATGGATACCCAGATCCTGATTACCTCAACCGAGTCCAAGAAGAACTGAAAGCCAAAGGAATCAAATAGGAATCATGTACTTTAGGTGTCTAAATACATTAGAGCAAAGGTAACACTTTTAACAGGAATATGAGGTAAAATTGAAACATTTGAAATAATTACAGAACATGTATGTTGAATCTCAACAGTATTCTTCTCTGTTTCTATCAGTAGCATTTTATGTCTTTCAGAATCACCTTTGCTGATCTTTATTAATGGAAACCATGAACTCTATTTTTATACTACTTTACATAGTTTGAATGAAATGTATTCAATAGGCAGTCTAGTATTTCTTCTGAAAAACCTCCTGTTAAACCTTAGCAGTCTTGTTCAGAATAGAACCAGCAACCTTTTAACCAGTTGTTTGTTGTAAAACATGCCAGATCACCTCATTTCGATTTTCTTTAGTAATGATTAATTTTCAAAATAAAACATCCTCTGACCTGAGGCCCACTTTGGTATGAACAGTTTTAATTAGGTTTATGACTGAAACCTTCTGGCCACTAGGACGACCACTCTAATATCTTCTGAGCAGCTTTCTGAAACCAAGCATTCGTTAATTTAGTTTTGCTTGGGATCATTGTCCTTCTTGAAGGACCACTGTCCTCACAGACACACTGAGATGTTCTCCCAAGGTTTCTTGATACTTTAGTGCCAGAAGGAGCAAAGCAGCACACAGCATGACTGCTTTGCTTCTCTGTAGGCATGGGGTTCTCAGCATTTGCTTCATTCTTCCTCCTTCGGACAAACCTCAGATTCCTAAAATTCCAGTTTTGTTTAATCACCTCTTCAGGCGATTTATAAAGTTGACCCTTGTTCTTTTGGGTCAGTAGAGAAGCACATGTTGGAGTTCAGACATGGAGCCCTTCAGCATTTAGTATGTGCCTTACTGTGGAAACTCAAACCTCAGTTCTTGGTGTCTCCAAATCTTGCTGCAGGTCTTTTGAAGACTTGCCTCCAAGAATGTGATACCAGCCATTGACAGCTTCCTCTTTCTGCCTCCAGATGGCATAGCCACTGTTCCTTTAATTACAAGTAGAAACCAGATTGATCCAAGGGACACCCAAGAAATCTTATGAGAAGGTAACTCGATCTTAATGTTTATGTTGATTATCCAACTTCTATCTAATAATGGATGTTGGTCTATAAAAAGGTCCAACAGTTTTGTAGCAGGCTAAGCACCTCGGGTGTGTAAACAAAGGACAAGATACCAGTCAGCCAGCATCGTCCCACTGAACATGTTTGGGACTAGCCTGACTAACCATTCAGGTAACAAATGTAAAACTGTTGTTTTTTTAGGTAGATAGCGCAGATACAGCTGCACCCCTGCCCGTGCAAATTCGGTTGGTAGCAAAATTCTGAATTGTTTAGGTTTATTCCGAGTGAACACTGAATCCTATTTTAATTCCCACTGCAGTCTCAAACCAATTCAACCCCCTGAATATAATTCTTTATAAGAACACGTGTTTGCAAAACCAGGTGTGGTCTCAAGCACACCTGGTCCAACCAAGCAATGGCTGCATTAGGTGTGTTTGAGATGGAAAAGACAGAAATATGGCTACATCAAGAAAATCACCCAGAAAGTTCAGAGAAGAGATTAGACAGAAGGTTCAGGCTACGTAGAGATAATGGCTCTGAATGTTCCAAGAAGTCCAGCTGGAAGCAGAAGTTTCTTTGTTGAAAATGCTGCTTTGGAACTACACCTGATTATAAAACCACATCTAAGATTGTTTTTTAATTTTTAGTCCTAAATTGTATTTAATTATACTTTTAAAAATATTTTGTAATGTGAATAATAATTTGAGCACTAACAATGTCGCTGTTTTGGGACTAGGATATAGTCTGCTTGAATTGCTTCGTTATATTGTGTGAAGTGATTTAGGAACGGTAATAAAAAGCACTTTGTTAATAAATTCATCTTATATTGAATCTGCTATGAATTTGACCAGTTTGTCGTGTTTGTTTTGGAGACTGCTGAAGCCTGACAACATTAAATCACAACTATGTTCTGATCGTGCCCTGCGATGGACTGGCGACCTGTCCAGGGTGGACCCCGCCTCTCGCCCATAGACTGCTGGAGATAGGCACCAGCTCCCCCGTGACCCACTATGGAAGACGTGGTGTAGAAGATGAATGAATGAATGTGTTCTGATGAATGAATGAACCTTTTTTTGTAACTCCTACCTGTACAAAAAGCTAAATAATTGAACTGGTTGTTTCCAGTCATTTGACCCATGCCTAAGTCATTTGTCAACAGGATAACAGTATCTGACCTTTGTGAGACAAGGACACTGGAACTGACAGTTTGATTTTTGAAGCCAGAACAGGTCCAGATATCTCTCTTTCATTTCTGCTGACTGTAGACTAACTGGATTGTACCATTTTCATATAATGCTTGAAATGACAAAGAATCCAGATATTCACCATGTTTACGTTTTTAAATTGCAAAGTCCCCATGATGGTAACTGGTTAGCTTATAAACTGTAGCTTTTTACTTTAGCCTTTTGAGCAATTAAGTCCGTTTTTTTCTCGCCTTCCTATTTATAGGACATGCAGGTCAAGTGAACATGAATCTACCTACCTAAGGAGGCAACCATTCCTCCAGTCAGAGCTGTGATTTGGGCTAACATGATGCCACACAGCTCCTCCTGACCCTGAACAAGAAAAGCAGTAACATATGTTCCAAATTGGGTTGTTTTAGACAACTAAAACATGAAATAACTTTTTAGAGGCAGCACACTGAGATAAGGACAGGACTCAGAGTTTGGATCTTGCCACATCATCTGCTTTCTTATTCTTGATATGAAACAAGTGGAAACATGGACATTGCATACTTACAATTCAAAATCATTTGGTCTTTCCAGCATCATCAAATAACTGCTTTACAAAGTCACTGCTCTTACATGGATTTGTCCTACAGTGACCACATCAATGTTGCTCACTGTTTTCTCACATATGCCAACCTTTTCATTTGACATACTAATAATCACTGAAAAACAAACACTAAAAATCAGTCAACATGTTGATTTCAATCCAGTGTTTCATGAACCATTTCTTCACTTTCAATAAGAGTTCAGATATTTAGCGAAGTAATAACTGAAATAGGATTCGGAGCAAAAACTGGCTTTTATTGGTCCATGGGAACAGATCTGGAAGAAAAAAAGAAAATGCCAGCAAGACTGAGTCCTTTAAAGTTCAGTCAACAACACCAGCCAAGCTCTCATACTATTAGTACTCCAATTCGTACCTAAAAGTACATGGAAAGTAACACTAGAGACTGTGTGCGATGCTCCTAAGTCTCATTTAGTGAAAGCAGCCACCACAGCCCATAACATCTCATTAGTGTTGACCTTCATGCTCTCCGCCTCAGGCTCGAGTTCTAGTAGCTGCCGCACTCTTTTCATGGCCAGGTCATACTGCTCATCTAACAGTGGGGCAAAGGCGTTTTCCAAGACATCTGACGAATGAGCTAAGAATATAAGTGCAAGCAATCGCTTGTCCATTCGATGAGGGTCATTCACCCACTTTTCTAGAACTGCTTCCTGGACCTTCTTGATGAGACGCTGCTTGATGTTGTTGTTGGTCAGGGGATGTGTGGTCATGTCAAAAAGCAGGAAGTTTTGTTTTTCTGTAGTGAGGACACCTTTTTCCACCAAGTTTTTGGCCAGCCGTTCACGGACATTCCTCAGCTGATAATGGAGCTTCAGTGGGTTCCACGTCTCTCCTGCAGAGATTTGTGACAAAAACAAAAACGGATAAAGCGGGATATTTTGACAGGAAGTCACATGCTTTGACAAAGACAGTAACATGGTCAGTTCAACAGGCTTCCTGCACGTTTTCATGCTAAACTTCTCCAGACTCAGCTTTTCAAAGTTCCAGTCGTTTACACTGAGTTTCAATTTTTTTAAATACAAGCGTCACAAGGAAAGAAAGGAGGACAGAAAAAAGGGACGTAGTAAAGAATGAAAAGAAACAAGGAATTAGAAAGGAAATGTAATGAAAATAAAAGACAAGAAAGGAAGGAATGAATAAAAGAAGGAAAGAGGGAAGGAAGGAAGAATGTCACCAGAAGTAAGAAAAGTAGAAGAACTGAAGGAGGACACACGTTGGAAAAGACGCATAAAAATGAAAGCACACAATGACATGACAATGAAAAGAAAAGACATGGAGGTAAAGAATTGATGGTGTTTTCCATCGGAAGTTGGAGATTATTTCATCTCCAAGTTATAGCTTCCAGTTTCCTACTTGCTTTTGTCCGTATCGCTAACAAATGTAACGGCAGTCCTACAACAATGACTATAAACAGTGTCCTACGCACCATTTCATGCACACAAACACCGTTGAAGCATCACGTCTTCTACACACTGGCTTCGTGTACGACTGACTACATGCTCCAGAAAAAATACAGTCACAGTAAGAAAGCTTCACACTGTTGATGCGATTAGCAGCCATCTTGAATGTGGAAGTCTGGAACGGTCCTGTTGCTCTGACTTTCCAACTCGTAATTCAGACTTTTGGGGGCGTTCCATTGGAATGTTCTACTCTGAAGTTGGACACTGCGTGTTTAGTACAAATGAAATGCACCATACAGGCACCAAAACAAGGAAGATAGGAAGAACACAAGGATGAATGAAAAGGACGGAGAAACGGCAGGGAAAAAATGTCAGATAAAGGACATAAGGAAGTAGATAAGGAAGAAATAAAGGAATGACATCCTCACTGCTGAGACTGTTAAATGGTGGACAGCAGACACTTTTCTTTAACGAAATCACAAAACTAAAATCATTATCTTTGGCCCAGAAAAATTCATTTATGGATAAATGAATACAGCACTTGGTTCTTTGGTAAAATCCTCTGTTAGGAACCTCGGCATAGCCTGGTTCATTCCTGCTTTTATCATCTGGAGAAATGTGGCCAAACTCAGTCCTGACCTGGAAATAATGATTCAAGCTATTTTCCCCTCACGTTTGGATTATTGCACTGCTCTATACATGTCTTAGCAAAACCTCCCTGAAACAGTTGCAAGTAGCTGCCAGGCTTCTGACAAATTCTTCTAAGTTTTCACATGACTTCAATCTTCAACTACAACTACAGTGGCTTCCAGTTTATTACAGAGGGCAATTTAAGGTTCTTCTACAGATTTGGAGAGCTCTTCAAGGAACCAGGTAATCTCAGAGGACGTCTGCATCCATATGTCCCTGAGGTTCTGTGATCAGGGTCTGCTGATGGTGCACATTGCCAAGATGAAAACCAAAGTGGACAGAGACTTATGTTCAGTGGTCCCCAGATTTTAGAACTCTCTTCCATTGGACTTTATCGTTTGACTCTTAAAAGCCAGAGAAAAACATTGTATTTTTATTTCTGGTTATTAATCATTTCTCTTGCTTTTTTATGCATTGTTAGCTATTGGGTTTACAATAAAGCACCTTGTGATGTTTTAAATCTGGATAGGTGCTATGTAAATAAAGTTGTACTTCACACATTCCCTTTAAAGCTCTACAGATGTTGCAGAGGTCGCATTTCTTGATCATGCAGAGTACTAATGTTTCATTCAAAGCTGTTCTGTCCTATAAGCACAAGAAACCTCTGGTTTCTCAGTAATAGAGTCGGCCATGTCCCGTGGAAATGTGAGCATTAATAAATGAGGCTGGTTTGGCAGAACCACTGGAGGCTGGTGTGGAGGTCAGCTGGGTGTTTTTTACATTTCAACAACCCACACAAGGAGGAACCTGGCTGCTGCTCAACACTTTCCCAAAATCCTAAATCATACGTGTATTACAATAATGCCCACAAGCATCACCTATTGTAAATGTGCATTCAACCTGCACATTAAGCTACATAAGGAGAACATCGCTGAAGACATTTTAACAGTAAAGGTTTGAGAGAAAATATGTGAACCCACCACTCAGCAGTTCAATCCAGCTCTGCACAGTCTCGGGGGGTTGGGTCTCTTTGATGTGTTTTAAAGCTTCATCCAGAAGCACATCACCTGTTGGAGCGTCTGACTTACAAAGCACCTGGGAATTTTAGTCAGAACACAAACACCCAGTTACAAGGAGGAATTACCAGGCAAAGGTTGCAATGGATGCTCCATTATTCAGCTCTTCTAATAAAGCTGTGAAAAAACATGAGACATTTGTGTGATGGTGGGTGGGGATGATGAAAATATAAAACTACATTGGCACAAAACAGATAACCTCGTTCACTTTTACCTTCCACCCTGTTCGAAACGTACCTGTAGTTTCTATATCAAATAAAAGGTTCTAAGCAATATTTGTGCATCTCTAAAGGGAGGGGGGGGGGGGACTGAGTGTCTCTGATATTGCAGCGCTGCTGCTGAAAGAAGTGTAACAATTTGGAAAAATGTGAATGGGTCAGTTTATATTGATTATTCTGATTATCCTACACCTTACACTGACCAAGACGTTCTACCTTTCTGGCCAGCAGACTCTTCCTCCTCACGCCACATGGCTCCAGCTGAAGGCGTCCTCGTAGGGCCAACTCAATCAGCATGCACCCCCGCAAGCCCGATGATATACAGTCGTTCCAGAATGATGTGTAGCCCTGCACCATGGTAACACAAAATCACAGTACATGTGTAAAGAACTGATGCAGATTTATTACAACAGGAGGGGAGTGTGATTAACACAACTACTTATGCTCACATCAGTGGGGACAAGCCAATCTGAGAAATAAGAAGAAATCTAACATCACTGCAGAAGTTTCGTCTTTACTACAACGAATAGTTTGTTCCTTTTGCTAAGCTAGTTCGGTGAACTACCAATAAGTGCAACAAAACACAAGAGGATTAAGATATTTGTACCTTTACAGTTAACAACACTGAAAAGATTTAAAGTCTGAGAAAACTGTTTTAATATGTCCAAACAGATTAAAGATTATTAAACAACTTTGAATCAAATTAAACCAAATGGGGGGGGGGGGGGGGGGGGAGCGCTTGGGTTGCCCTACACAATTACTAAAACAGCCAATTACATTAAACAGATATTGTAGCAATTCTGGAGAGCCAGACTCAGGGACGGCCACTTCATGACCAGATGCAGGGCTACCAGAACAAATACGGCATGCAGAAGTCTCCAATGAACCTGTGGAGCTAAAAGGAAACGCCACCAATGGCTCTGCGGTCTGTTCATCTACAGCAAAGTACGGAGCCAAAGAGTTTTTAAAATGACAAGTAGATAAAAGCTCTTTCATCTGCAAAGCTGGAATTTTTTTCTAGTGTTAAAACCAACAAGCAGAACTAACACAAAAGGTAGAGGAAACAAAGAGGGGGACAATTATCACCAGCCTCTATGATTCATTTAGCAGTTAGTGCTTTTCCACACAAGAGGTTTGATTTCCTAATCAGGGCTGGTGCTAGAGCCAGTTCTTAACTGGTTCTTTAAAAAAAAACAACAAAATAAAACAGTTTGTCTTTGACGCGCTGTGTCAGTCTTCCTCAAGCTGCCTCTTCCTCCAGTTCCGACACTCAGCCCAGCACAGCACTGCCATCAGAATCAGGGAAGTAAAACAATAAAATACTTCTCACACCAACATTCAGGCAGCTTACAAATTATACTTGACCTAAAACGGTGGCTCATCTAAAATGCAAACACCCAGCTAATATCAGCCCATGTATTTTTTTATAGACAAATGACCTGAAACTACTGATTTCAGCCTGGCAGCTGACCAGACTCCACGATGTGCTACTCTATGTCTGAGGACCCTGTTGAATGGTGGTGGAACCAACGGAAAGCTTATCCCTTGCTGTCTGATCTTGCCAGCTCATATTTATGCGTTTAAGCTTCTTCTAAACCCAGGGAAACATTGGTTGTCCACAGCAGGAGACACTATCTGTCCATCCTGCCAGAGAAGGCAGATATGATCATTTTCCTCAACAGGAACCGTTTCTGATTTTATACTGTATCTGCTGCTAATCTGGACTGGGTTGTACACGTTCTTCTCTGCAGCATCAGACACTGGATATGTGTAAATGTGTATGAGGTGGTTTTCAGAAATAAAGTTCTCTTGTGAAAGCGTCCCCCTGTGAAAAGAAATGCCAGCCATTAATATTCGTGTTCATAGGTTTAACATTTACTAACATATACTGGTTGAAAATGGTCTGTGATAAATTCAAAGTTCATAAAAGGTTAAAAGTTCTTGGAGACGCTCAGACTCTTTCACCCAGACAGAACTCTGGTTAGCTAGCTTGTTTCAACTTTGTTTACCCTGTCTCTTAAAAGAATCGAAATTGGACTTTGAGAATTTTCTCCTGAAGCTCGAGTAGTTGATGACTGGTAACAACTGGGTTCATATAAAACTTCAATTGTCAGATTTTAACGAATACTTTTTTATTTGGATACTTATTTCTATTTGTTTTGACATTAGTGTTCCTAACTTTGTCGACTCCAGTTGTTATATAACGTCTGAAAGCCACAGAAAGACCCACAGTCATTGCAGTCGCTGAGCACATAAATGGCTGTCTTTAAAACCAAGTTACTGCACTTTCCGACAATTTAATAAGTTCATGTTGCTTATTTTTAATCTTCACCAGGGCTTTAGACTGAATATTTAGATGCATTTGGTGCTCTTGTTTAAAGTCAACAATATAACAGTGTAGGCCTGGGGACACCACTCTGTTATAGCTGCTTATTTCTCCACTTCTAGCCTTTTTCCTAAAATCAGGAAACAGCTAAAGCTTTATTCAGTATGTGCTTGCGTACATTTTATGTCATATAAAACAAGGTGATGCTGTGGCTTACAACATCGAAAGAGGCCAGGGAATGAGGACAGTATATTAAGTCACAAAGTTAACTGCTGATAAAATCAGCTTTTTATACCAGGAGAATCGACGGTAATGCGGTGGAGATCCAGAAAACAATGAAAATATCGCAACTACCAACAATAACGAAAACACTGCCCTAAAATAAAACTCAGCTGGAATGAATTTGCACACAATAACCATAATATAACATGTACAGTTCCACCTGTATACCTTGAACTTTACTTGTCATTTTATTGTGAAATGAAATAACGTGTTGAGCTAGAAAAAAACTGTTCCAGATACAGTGTACATCATGTGATAAGAATGGAAAAAATTGTTAAATGTCAATTGTTCTTTGCACACGTGGGCGAAATTTGTCACCATTTCTAAAGAAAATTTATTTTTTATTTAAGTCCAATGCTTGGAAAGATGTTTCCTTGGCTTAATTGCATACTTGATTTGATAAGGAACGTGTTTCTTTCCTCATGACTGCATTACTCTACCACTAGTTAAAGTTAGCGTGTCTTGTGCTAAACCCAGTTATGTTAAAGCGAGACTGAATGTAATTATTAGCTGGGAATGCGTCCGTCACATCCTTCTCGTCTGTGTAGTTTCCCTGGTAAACGGTTAGGAGAACGTACTGGGCTTTTCTTTGAGAATATCGTTTTCAGCACTTTACACATTTGGCAACTACAGCCGCGTATCCCTCACTTGTGTAAAACAATTTTTATGAACTCCCCTTTCAGCCACAGACTTCGCAAAACACTCAAGTCCGAGGCCTGTTCTTGTTGTTAGCTTCAGTTAGCATTAAAGAACGCTAACGTTGTGTGACTCGGGGTAACCTAGCCTAGCTAACATTAATGGGAGCTCAGATAACGTTAAAATGTAGAGCTAAAGCTCCGGCTCTGTTTGGCCTCACCTCTCGGTCCTTCAGTCCTAACAACAAGACTTCTTCCATTAAGGTGAGCCGCGTTTCTTTGGAGTCTCCGCTGTCGTCATGGTCCGACTCCTCTCCCCGCCGGGGCTCCTGCTCCTCACGGCCCACCTCGCGCTCTTTGTCGGCGGCGGTGCGCGAGGCTTCTGGGCGCCTCTGCACGAGGCCTGAACTTCTCTGACTCAAGGAAGTCATGTGTAGGAGAGGAGTTGGCTCAACACACACCACTGATTCTCCTGGGAGGTTCACTCAGTAGCCTGTCAGTCATATGGGAACCACATAGAGTGTTTCCAGACGACAGCAACAGCCTGGACAGTGTTCCTTCTGAAGAACTGCTCCACCACTTCCTTGAGTTCGTTGTGTATCCAATATGGCGCCTTGTGGTCACTTGTGGTACCAAACTTATCCAGCTGGAAGAGAATGAGTAAACCTCAACCTGAAGTTACTAAAGTGAGATAGATATTTTGATTTGCATCACGAAACAAATCCAGCTTGTTGGTTATTTCGAAAACTAGTTCGGTCCTCTTTTCTTCAAATTCCCAAGTGTGTCCTCCTCCACCGGAATCGAGGGTGTTTCCTGGGTTCCGTCTCTGGACCAGTTCTGATCACTATTTACATAAATTTTTTATCTTGTGATTACAAAGTTTTTTATTTCAATCTTACACTGGTGCCACTCTATGTATTCCTGTGCACACGCTACACGTTCCTGGATTTAAAATCTACAGATATCATTTAATATCTGTGGAAGCCCATTTTCGCCATTAAATAAAAAATAAAAGACCAACAGGAAGTAATAATCTCGACTTTCAAAGTCATAATTATGAGATTCAAAGTCATAATTATGAGATAGAAATTCATAATTTCGACTTTCAAAATCATAATTATGAGATTCAAAGTCATAATTTCGACTTTCAAAGTCATAATTATGAGATAGAAAGTCATAATTTCGACTTTTAAATTCATAATTATGAGATTCAAACAGCGGCAGTGATAATTTTCACCTAGTTTACTCTACTGATGACATGGGTGATTTGTCCAATGTCCAAGATCTAGATGCAGCAATCAATGTTGACATTTTAGAAGACAGTGGCACTGTTCCCTTTTTCATGGGCCACATTTCTAACACAGATAGTCTCAGTCTTGATGACACCCTTCCGCTGTCTTCACAGTCATCTAGTCCAGTGCTTTCTTCTTTACACTTTGATTCTTTGGACGAGCCCATTGTTCAGAGAGAAGGGATTAAAAAAAATCCTTGTTCTTCACCGTGGCCGAATCCTGAAAGAACTGATTTCACATTTTTGTGATCTAAGTGTCACTCAGGAGGACATATGTATTCAAGTGGTGCTTCCTGATGGAAGCCGAGAAAAGGCTGTTGATGATGGAGGAGTTTTGAGGGATGTCCTCTCTGAGTTTTGGCAGGACTTTTATGAACAGTGCACAATGGGCAATAACTTTAAGGTGCCCTACTTGCGTCATGATTTTGGACAGCAACAATGGGAAAGCATTGGCCGAATCATTGCCTTTGGCTGGCAAAAACAGAAGTACCTGCCTATAAAACTTGCTCCAGTAATACTGGAACAAGCAGCTCTTGGTTGTATAAAGAGTCCTCTTGTTGACAGCTTCCTAAGGTATGTTACAGAGTCCGATCCAATGGTGTTTGAATCTTGCCGTTCAGATTTTCAGAGTGTGGACAGAGAAGAGCTTCTGGAAATCATGGATCTCCATAACTGTCGAAGAGTACCAACAGCTGATAACATTGAGCTACTACTTGAGGAGCTTGCCCACCAAAAGCTCATTCAGGAACCTGCCTTTGTTATTGAGCAGTGGAGCACTTGGCTTCCCCGCTGAGGTCAGAGATGGAAAGTATTACAGCTGCATATGAAAATCTCCAACCAACATTAAGAAAGGTTATACGTTCAATTGTATATCCTGCAGTCATGAATGCACAGCAGAAAAACATCAGCAGATATTTAAGTTCTTATCTCAGAGAATCAGACATACAGCATCTGTCACTTTTTCTTCGGTTCTGCACAGGATCTGATTTGTTTCTTGAAAAAACCATCAGTGTTAGCTTCACTCAACTTCAAGGTATTCAGAGACGGCCAGTTGCCCACACATGCGGTTGCTACCTAGAGTTGCCAGTTAATTATGATAACTATCCAGAGTTTCGACACGAAATAAACAAGGTCCTAGAAAGTAGTGTATGGGTGATGGATATAGTGTAACACACTTCAGCTGAAGAACATGTGAGTTTAAGGATATTTTTTGCATTAAAGTTTAAAGTTTAGCATAGGCCTAATCTTAAAAACAGCTTTTTAGCTCATCTTACAGTGTTTCTGTGTTTGTAGTGTATTGTTCTCTGGAGTATTTATAAGACCTGCAATGTCACAGTAGGCACTCTCCTACCGGTGTTTATGTTTTTTTTCTGTTAAAAGTAATCCAAAGTTAAAGTTTAAAACATAAATTTGAGTCGGCAGTAAAATGTATTTTCTCAATATTTTGGGTTTAATAAATGTAAAGATTTTGAATTGCTGCTATAATTTTTTTTTACTTTTAATCATTTTACTTGAGGCCGCAAAAGCTGGTTTATTCCACAGTTAAAAATACAATATGGCCGCCACGCTTGTAAACAAGCAGCTCTTAGTTGTATATATAACTTATGAATAATTTCTGATGTTTTCTTATATTAGTCACATACTTTAAATGTTCAGTGCATGAACATGTTGCTACTCTGTTTGAATATAGTTCGGGAACAAATGGAGTAAAGTGTTTTATTTACCTTCATTCATGAAAATTTGTTTTTGTTTACTCAGCATTTTATTTATATTGCTGTTATAAGTAAGCATAACCTTAAAATATCTTCAATAACAGATTGGTGCCATTGCAGTACCTCAATATCAGATTTAACCAGAAAACAGCTGAGAAAAAAAACTTTTTTCTTTTTTTTTTTTTTACACCTTGAAGCATTGTCATTATTATTTAAAAATTATTTTTTAAAAACTCTTCTGTAAAGTCTTCTGTAATGGCTATTTAGAGACTTTTTTTATTTTGAAGTACAATAAACCACTTTGTCAGTTTATAAGTGAAGTGTGATTTATTTGGGATGGGGGCTTTAAATCAGCATTGGGATGCACACATGAAAAATAATGAGGTTTCTACAGCAGTTTTCAATTCCTTTATTTCCTCTTTAATAATCAGCATAATGTTCAAACTGTAATGCAGTGATCTTGATAATAAAGGGAATATATCAAAATGAAAAAACGTCTGACCATACAAGTGCAATGTATCAATATAATATTTCTAATGTCATTTCTTATTTTATCAGCTCAGTATGCATTGATCTTATTTTAGTGTCTCTTCTTACTTAGTTACAGAGCTTGTGAATGACTTTGACTCATCTTTATACTGGCGCAACAATGTGTTGAAGCAAATGCAGGTACTCCCAGGAAATGTCTACCCAAGTCCAAATTAGTGACAAGGTAGCAAACTGTCAACACAACAAAATGTTTTTACATGTATCACTGCAGTTCCAAATCACTGGTAATTCGCTGTCTGAGTCTTATATATAGATCAGTTGTTGCAAACACATCATCTGTGACGTCCAGGTTATGCTCTGAAATCAGGTCTACACAGATACTGAAGACATCTTCATCGCATGGAAAGTCTTTGAAAACACAGTTTTCCAAGCCGGCTTCAACCCTGTTCAGATCGATGCTGTGTAGATAGTCTCTGGTTCCATAAACCTGAGGTACTGTGTACATTATGGATGGGCGGCCATGAGGACTTCGGGAATTGTGTGCTGGATGTATCCTGTGGTGGTTCCAAGCTGAATCAACTTCATTTAGTTCTTTCTAGAAGAAAACAAAACCAAAATAAAATCATAGCCTTGAAATAAGCATTCAAAAGTAAAATGTAAGTATGAATCTAGCATCATTGCTATTTATCCAAAAACAGGGAAATTTAATTCAAGCAACTATCCAAACATGCAATCTGTGCAATATTTAAGATATGCTATTAATTTAGTATCATACTCAGAAAAGAAATCTTTGCACATCATAGTAAATCACTTTATAGCAATCATAAATATTTCAATAGGTGAGCAAAAGACAGAGCAGCTCAAATCAGCTCACCTGTATTATGTGGAGAAAATAGAACTGAATCAAGGCTTTGTTAAGAAGTTGTCCGAGAAGTGCCATCTGCTTTCAGTTTGTCAAAGAGGTCCGTCCAGAACTGGATACATTCACTTCGCAGGATCAACCACCATCTTTTCAATTCGCTGATCCAAGGCTGAACCAAATATTACATAACGCTTTCAGGTTGATCTTCTGTAAGATGCAAATATCTTTGCATGTCATCCTCATTAACATTTTCTGTCCCTAAATCCACTCTCAGTCTTTCAGGACAACCTCGGCTTAATCACTGCATCCATGAAGTATCCAGCAACCTTCTTGGATCATTATTTTGTTTTGATGCCTCAAGCCAAATTAGCCTTCTGGAAAAACCGTCAATGCAACCATTGATCCAAATTCCAAATGGTTTGAGCTTATCATAGCCATCCATATGCCAAACATAGTTTGGACCACGACTATAGTAAATCCGTCTCCTCAGTCGATTTCTTGAACTTAGGTCACTCCTTCACCATCTAGTAAGCGGTAAAGGACTCAAACTGTTCCATGCCTGTAACAAGACCATTCATCCAACATTTGGTGCATCCATCGATATCCGTGACATTGTCCAGAGGTTTTTAAGTTGCTGACGAATGAAAGCTGCCACTACACTCATATCAGTTTTGTTCTTTCGCCGCCAAAGTTTCTTCTTATTAAAATCCCTTTCTAGTGTCCTCTTGCTAAAGAATAACCCCATGAACCTCAGCCAGCAAAGCAAGAATTTCATCATTGGTTAAACCACAGAGGAAATTACTCCTCAACTTGTTTATAATCCATTGATGGTGTAGGGCCTCCTTTGAGGCCAATAACAGATCAATTCGTCTGAGGATATGACATCTAACACGTCCGGCACAGTCTGGTCGAGGGATTTAAGCCATTCTTCTTGCAGGATAGTGGCCAGGTCACTTCGTGAACTGGTGCAGGAAAACGTTTCCTGACTCGCTCCTCCAAAATACCCCAAATGGCTCAATAATATTAGATCTGGTGACTGTGCAGGCCATGGAGATGTCATCTTCAATTTCATTTCATCAACCAATCTTTCACCAGTCTTGCTGTGTGTATTGTGCCTTGTTCATCCTGATACACGGTACCGCCTTCAGGATACCAAATGTTTGAACCACTGGATGCACATGGTCTCAAGAACTGGTTCGGTAGTCCTTGGCAGTGACGCGCCCATCTAGCACAAAGTATTGGGCCAAGGAGAATGCTGTTAGGTATTAATATCAAAAGTCAAGCTCAGAAGGAACGGCACATGAGCTCTCTGTAATCTTGACAGCAAGATGGTAGCCCACTCTGCAGGATGCCAAACTACAAAGTGTGGCCACCATCCTCTTTATTTAATATATGTGGTTCACCACATCAGTTCAACAGACATTCAAGATTTAGGGGGTATATGTGTTCGTGTGTGGTGGGGGGGGTCAAAAAGGGGGTTAGGGTGCATGGTTATGTTTTAAAAAAGAGAGGGAGTGGGGATGGTACGGGCACCCCCCCGGATGTTGCGATTTTTCAAAATCACCCCTCTCCCTGGGAAGGAAAGGGTGTAAACAATACAAAATTTTTTAAAACCCTAACAGTCCCTTTTTTTATCACGAAAAAGTCAAGATTAGATACATGTAAAAGAAAAAATCTGTGGGGCAAAAAAAACCACAGGGGAAAGCAGATTAAATTGTGAGAAAAATACTCACAGGGCCCACTCCGCCTTGGCGCCACCATTGGTAGATTAATAATAAAACAATGTAAAAAATCAAGAAAACAAAATTAATGTAAAAGATTAAAACAATGTACAAAAAAAAAGAACCAAAAAAAGGGCTTTTTATGTCTCATTGACTTTCCTCATTTCCTTAAACGAAATTCTTTCGATTTTCTCCCTATAGGGTCTTTCATGAAGTCAATTATGAGACATCGGCTTTGAAAATAATTCTTTTACAACTAATCTGTCATCTGTTTTTTGGGTAAATGGGGTTCCACTTGAAAATGCTGCATATGCGACTGTACTGACTGAGTCACACCCTTAACCATACTTTGCGTGGAATAATAGATTTTGAAAAGTGCACAGGATGATCGGGAATTGCTTAGCGAGTAAGAAAATCTTAACCCTAACCTCCATCCCCTTTGGAGCACCCATTTAAAACAAGAGGACTGGGAGTCGGGTGGTCGTTTTCATGACGTTTTGCAGGGTAGCAGGATTCAGTGCTCCGTTATTCTGAGGAAGTAATTATCGGAAATATTTGCAACAAGTGTTGTTCGCAAAACGCAAACGCCCCCGTTGTGCTGTTAGAATACCCAAAAAGCCTGGGCCCTTGAATTATAGCTCGCATAGTTTTCATTTCTATTTTTTGGGGCATCTTTACTTTTATGGAGTTTTTTCAAAAACAGCCCTAATCGGTGTTAAAGTTTTCCACACGCAGATTATTTTGCTCAACCTACCCAAGGAAGGAGGTAGTGTCACTTTTATCCTTTTTCGGGCCCAAAAAGCTAAAATTCATCCGGACATTATTCCCCCAGTGGGCTTTGGTTTCATTGGATCCCTTTCCTTCGTCAGTTTTTGCCCGGGAAAAATAAAATATGCGCTTCGCTACCCCCAGAGTCCTTTTGAAAGGACATACCTTCTGTAAATTCATTTTTCCACATACATGTAGGGCCCTGGGAATGAACGGGCTGATAAACATACATAAAAATCTGTTTTATTTGTTTTTTAGCTTTTTCATACACATAACATACCAATAATTCTGCAGAAAAAAAATGTCTTCCTCCTTTTTTTAGGGTTGACATGAAGTGCCGGGTGTCCATCTCTTCTCTTTTGATGTCGTATCCTGTGGATCCTCCCTTAAACAAGAAAGAGTCTGTACCAAAATTTTAGGCTCAGGCTTATTCCTGCCCACATTTTAAAAAAGCCATACTAAGTTGGGCACAGGTCAGTTTTTCTTTTCACCGGGTTTTGAGATGCTGGCCTAGGGGTCCCCACCCCCTTTGTAGCCGGTTTCCGCTTTACCCCGTCGGTTGGGTTTGGGTCCTGAACGGAAAATTTTGGCTTCATGGATCCAGGATGGTCTCTCTGAAATTTTTTTTAGAGCGCGGTTTTGTGGTCGGAAACTCGGTAGGGCCCTTTTTCCCGAGGGGGCACCCCAACCCTTTTTATGGAGGGTCTTAACAGGACCAGGTGTCCAGGTTCAGGCTTTTTCTGTAAAATGGGAGCAGAGTTATGGGCAACCCCACTGGACATCGTACTTCCTTTTTTGTAACATTTTTTTCATCCTTTCAGCTAATGATGTTCTCCCTGTGTTTTTTCCATGTCATCCATTTCTGATGGCAATGGAAAAGGTTTTCCATCTTTAATCTTTTTTTTATTGTTCCATTTTTTCATTCAACCAAACCCAGCAGATTGTGGGTGGGCAGGTACAATAATTCCACCATAAAAAAAAAAAACCCCTAAACCCCCAGTCCCGGATGTAAAGGAAAAAAAACAGATGAAGAGCAGGAAATTAAGATTAACCAAGTTTAATTTGATAAGTCCAAAAATTCCCTAACATTTTCCATACAAAAAAATGATACGAGAAAGAAAAAAGTTAAACCCAAAAGGCTTTGGGGAACAGCTGGGGTTTCAGCAAAGCGTTTCTTTTAAAAACCGAGTTGTCTACCTCCTCACAGATGCCAGAAATATTATCCCCTTTCCCCAAATCTACTAACGAGCCTCCCCTTTATGCAGTCTGGCGCGTAAATCAGAAGTCCCCTTTGGGTTAGTTTATTATCTATCCCATGCCCAAAATCGGCATTATGTTTTACTGCCCATCAGAGCATTACTGCTTGCAGTGCTGAGAACATCCTGAACTCCTGCCCTGGGATTAATCATTTCCCCCAACCTGAACCCTCTGTACTTGACCTCCCCTTTAGCTCACATTCATTTTAGTCTCATTTTTTGGGTTATACATGAAAAGAATAAAAAAGTACAGATTTTAATTCAACAGTGGAAAAGAAAAAGGGTTTTTTAACTGAAACCCTAATGCTTTAGAGCACGTCTATTGATTTTTTCCCAAATATCTCTTAGTTTTGGGGGGATACATATGTGGGAAAAAGTGCACAAAACTCTTTCCCTTTTGGAGTGCTCACATTGCTTGAAAGGAATTTTTTCAACCCATTTTAAAAACTTATAACCACTAAACAGTATTTTTTCCCTGTGACCATGAAAGTTAAATAAATTTTGCATAGCAGAAAAATGTATGGGTTAGAACAGGTGATTAACCCAGGATTAAAAGGGTATTTCCCCCCTTTTTGACCTTCCGGGTTTTACTGTTGTGCAGTTTGTGAGATTGTTTTTATTTTTTTTTTTTTTTTGGCAATATTGGTTTATTTTTTAAATGATATAATCGTTCTTTTAAAAACAGATTAAAAAATCTCAATTCTGTCCCGATGATGTTTTTTAACCCTCTATTTTTTCCCCTATTTTGGCAAAATGGTGAACAGAACTGAATACATATATGCTGTCTGTGTAGATGGTTAGCATTTTTTTTTATGTAATCACAGGCTCTGATGACAGCATACAGCTCTGCAGTCTATGCTGAACAGTATGGGGCAGGGCCTGTGATTCTATAATTTTTTTTCTGGTTACAGCATAACCAAATCTATTTTTTCCAAACTCATCTTTTTTAAAGGGAAAACCCCCAAAAAAATAATTTGTGAGTTTTTTTAGAATAGTTAAGAGCTTCAACTTTTTTTTTACATGAATGCAGTCTCCATCTTCTGCTGTTGGTAGGAGAGTGCTTAAATTAAGTGGACCCCATCTTTTTAAAGTTTTATTTGGCTGTGAAAGCAGAAGTAAAACCAGAGCAATGTGTCTTGCTGTTTTGCAGAGGTTTTAAAGCCTCTGTTTTCCAAATTCTTCTTATTTTTTTTATCATATTTTATTTTTTTGGGACTTTTTTTTATTTTTTTCTTATAAAGCAAGTCCTTATTACATTTTAAAAATTAGATCACTATATTTGGGAGTTGCTATTATTTTAAATAATGCTTGATTTAGTTTTTTATTAAAAAAAATGAATGATGAACACAAAAAATGAAGGGCATATTATATTTTTAATCTAGTTGGTCCTACCCAAATTTTATAGATACACCGTACAGTTTCAGAAGCTTTGTTTTTTTTCAAGTAACTAAATTTGTTTCAATAATAAAAATTTTCTCTATTTCAGTCCAGTCCCGAATTTGTTTTTAAAATTCATTTCATCTTTTGTAAATTTGAGTCTATTTGATCATTCTAAAACTGACGGAAAAAGTCTAACATCAACAAACAACATTAAAACCTTTTTTTTTTACCATAAAGAAAAACAATATTATTATGATTCAGACTTGCCCTCGTAGTCTTTAACTATTTTGCACATATACCCTAATTTTTACGTAACATGAAACAGACATTTATTTCACAAAAAAAGACAGACAAAAAACAGACATTTGGGCCCCAAAAAAGTCTAAATACCCTGTTATCAGTATTGTCAATACAGGTAGAACCTTCTATTTTAATATTTTTTTTTTTAGAAAAAATTCTGAAAACTAATTGAGATATAAGTTTTGGCAATGATCATCAGAACATCAGACCTTTATTAGCGCTTTTTGGTCCCTCAAAGATGCATTACAATGAAATCAGTCATTTCCCCATTCACACACATTCACACACCTTACTTACTTTTCTGTAAGAGTAATTTTTTTTGCAAAAAAATTTTTAACATAATTGACTTCTATTTTCTTAAAAAAGCACATTGTTTCCTCATAACCCCCTTTTTTTTCCCCTAGGTCTGTTTTGAATGCTTCAATTCTTTTTTATTCACCAGGAATCAATAAGGTGTTCTTAGTGGGGCCACCTTAAATGTTGTCTGTTGGGTGTCATGTTTCAGTGTCAGGTCAATGAGGTTCATAGATCAGGCAGAACCTTGTTCATTTAGTCTGTGCACATAATGTTTTTATAGATCCCCTATGATAAGTCAGCAAACTTCCACTTATAGGAGAAAAAAAATTGTTTAATGAATGAGCTGCATTTCCTAGGAAACACTGCAGTCCCCCCGGTCTTCCTTCTGGATGAGCATCACCTGTTGAAAAATGTCAGTTAAAAGCTGCTCTTGCTTTTTTTTTAATCTGTTTTTTAAAATTTGTGCACGTGGTGACTGAGAGGTCCCCTTTTTAAATTAAAATTAGCAATTTTTTTTTCGTTTCTGGATCTTTTTTTAATACATAATCTCCAGTTTAAAATCCCCATGTAATTGTAGGATTTCAGTGGTAATTAAGTTATCCTGAAAATTCTTATTTTTATGCCATCGTTTACATATTTCTCCGGCCCCCTTCACATAATTTTCCATAAACTTTACATCTCCTTCTAAGTTTTTACATTTGCTTTGTTCTTTCGCCATTTTAAATTAGATTAGTTTAAAAACTATGAATGTCCTGAACAGAAGTTCACTGTATCTCCTATATCACCAGTACGTCTTTCTATTCAGGTAAAATAAAACACAGGAACCAGCGAATCTTGCTATGATTCTTCCAAAATGCTTAGTCCCCCCAAACACAAAAAACAATTCATTCAATTAGTACTTGACTAGTCCCTTTTTTCCCCAACAGTTGCTTAGGGCAACCTAACCTGTTTTATGAGCTCTTTTGTTATTTAACACTTAATTTCATTCCCCTTACGGCGGAACGCTACCAACCAAATTATCCATTCCCCTTACGGGAACTACCTAGTCGTTTCTGATCCCCTTACGGGGGATACCTAATTTATCGCTATTCCCTTCGGGGGAATAATACCTATCCAATTTCTTTCCTTACGGCGAGACACTACCTACGACTGTTTTAAAATACTATTTAAACACAAAATTTTCATCTCTGAGCTGACTTCAGTGATCTTTTGGACCCCAAGAGTCACCAGGTGTCGAGTAAAACAATAATCTACCGGCCCATGCGAATTCACCACCAGGTTTTTTGGACCACCGTCCTGGGGCAGACCTCCAGTAGGCTTTTTTGGCGTCAGGTGTCCCGGGATCCTCAGGTCACTGTAAAAGATAGATAAGTTAGATTACAATCTCCGGCTCGAAGGACCCAATTCAATGTTAGGTATTAATTTTCAAATAGTCAAGCTCAGAAGGAACGACACATGAGTCTCTGTTAACCTGCAGCAAGATGGTAGCCCACTCTGCAGTGCAACTACAAAAGTGTTGGGACCATCTCTCTTTATTTTTAATGTGGTTCACACCACACAGTTCAAAAAACATTCCAAGCATTTTGGGGGTGTATGTGTGTCTGTGTGTGTTGTTGGGGGTCAGAAGGGTTTTGGGTGCATGTGTTTTTGCTTTTAAACAAGAGGGAGTGGGGACTGGTACAAGTAGCCCCCAGATGTTGCTGATGGTAGCATAACTCACTCCTCTCCCTGGGAAGGAAGAGTGATAAATAAAACAAAAGTTTTGAAACCCTAACAAATGCCATGATATGGCAGCCCAAACCATCACTGATCCACCCTCATGCTTCACTCTGGGCATGCAACAGTCTGGGTGGTACGCTTCTTTGGGGCTTCTCCACAGTGTAACTCTCCCGGATGTGGGGAAAACAGTAAGGGTGGACTCATCAGAGAACTACAGGGGTTACACAATGAAACTGAAACACCTGGTTTTAGACCACAATAATTTATTAGTATGGTGTAGGGCCTCCTTTTGCGGCCAATACAGCGTAAATTCGTCTTGGGAATGACATATACAAGTCCTGCACAGTGGTCAGAGGGATTTTAAGTCATTCTTCTTGCAGGATAGTGGCCAGGTCACTACTTGATACTGGTGGAGGAAAACGTTTCCTGACTCGCTCCTCCAAAACACCCCAAAGTGGCTCAATAATATTTAGATCTAGTAACTGTGCAGGCCATGGGAGATGTTCAACTTCACTTTCATGTTCATCAAAGCAATCTTTCACCAGTCTTGCTGTGTGTATTGGTGCATTGTCATCCTGATACACGGCACCGCCTTCAGGATACAATGTTTGAACCATTGGATGCACATGGTCCTCAAGAATGGTTCGGTAGTCCTTGGCAGTAACCCGCCCATCTAGCACAAGTATTGGGCCAAGGGGAATGCCATGATATGGCAGCCCAAACCATCACTGATCCACCCCCATGCTTCACTCTGGGCATGCAACAGTCTGGGTGGTACGCTTCTTGGGGCTTCTCCACACCGTAACTCTCCCGGATGTGGGGGAAAACAGTAAAGGTGGACTCATCAGAGAAACAATACATGTTTCACATTGTCCACAGCCCAAGATTTGCGCTCCTTGCCCCATTGAAACCGACGTTTTTGGCATAGGAATGAGTGACCAAAAGTTTGGCTATAGCAGCCGGCAATGTATATTGACCCTGTGGAGCTCCCGAGGGACAGTTCTGATGGGAAACAGGAGAGTTGAGGTGCACATTTAATTTGCCGTGATTTGGGCAGCCGTGGTTTTATGTTTTGTGGATAAAAGGGTTAGCACCCGAAAGCCCTTTTCAGACAGCTTCCTCTGGCCCACAGTTAATCCTGTTGGATGTGGTTCGTCCTTCTTGGTGGTATGCTGACATTACCCTGGATACCGTGGCTCTTTATACATCACAAAGACTTGCTGTCTTGGTCACAGATGCGCCAGTAAGACGTGCACCAAAATTTGTCCTCTTTTGAACTCTGGTATGTCACCCAAAATGTTGTGTGCATTTCAATATTTTTGAGCAAAAACGTGCTCTTACCCTGCTAATTGAACCTTCACACTCTGCTCTTACTGGTGCAATGTGTAATTAATGAAGACTGGCTACCAGGCGGAATTTAGCCATGAAACCTCCAACACTAAAATGACAGGTGTTTCAGTTTTCATTGTCCAACCCCTGTATACATGTTTCACATTGTCCACAGCCCAAGATTTGCCCTCCTTGCACCATTGAAACTGACGTTTGGCATTGGCATGAGTGACCAAAGGTTTGTCTATAGCAGCCCGGCGGTGTATATTGACCCTGTGGAGCTCCCGAGGACAGTTCTGGGGAAACAGGAGAGTTGAGGTGCACATTTTTTCGCCGTGATTGGGCAGCCCGGGGTTTTTTGTTTTTTTGGATACAATCCGGGTTAGCACCCCAACATCCTTTCAGACAGCTTCCTCTTGCGTCCACAGTTAATCCTGTTGGATGTGGTTCGTCCTTCTTGGTGGTATGCTGACATTACCCTGGATACCGTGGCTCTTTATACATCACAAAGACTTGCTGTCTTGGTCACAGATGCGCCAGCAAGACGTGCACCAACAATTTGTCCTCTTTTGAACTCTGGTATGTCACCCATAATGTTGTGTGCATTTCAATATTTTGAGCAAAACTGTGCTCTTACCCTGCTAATTGAACCTTCACACTCTGCTCTTACTGGTGCAATGTGCAATCAGTGAAGACTGGCTACCAGGCTGGTCCAATTTAGCCATGAAACCTCCCACACTAAAATGACAGGTGTTTCATTTTCATTGTCCAACCCCTGTATAATACTCTTGATTTCCCCCCTATCTCCCCTCTGTTCCTAATATTTCTTTTAGACTGAATTATCTCCCATTGCCTTTTTCTGTCATCCAATCCCGGCACTACGTTTACAGGCGGTAAGGAGTGTGACAGCGCATGCGCAACGCGAATCGACTAACTCTGTGCTCCACTAACCAGCCTGAGATCACGTGACGCCAAGTCGCTAATGTAAATTTGTATTCTCATAGAAAAGAAATCATATTCACAAGCTTTTATAGCATATTGAATTCATAAAGAATAAACCACAACTGTAAACTTGAACTTTTGTTTGTAATTTCTTGAAGCTGTAACATTTTATTTTGTATTATTATAGAGAAAATATACAATACCTCTTTTAGATTTTACTTATGCACAACTATTGACTAATATGCACACATTTCAGTCTTTACATAAACATTGTTTTTTGACAGCGTTCTTACCCCATACCCATCAAGTGAGAAGTGTACCTAAAACATTTGACCGGTAGTGTATTTACAGGTGTTCCTTACCTGCTGGAACAAAAGCTCAATTAGTTTGTTTTTTTTGCGTTTTGAAGCTCAACAATGATGCCTTTAATTCATGTTCCATGAATGAGTTAAATTGGAAAAGACACCCATGGATCCTGTCTGTATCTGAGTGTTTTCAGAATGACTTGCATATAATTTTGCTTCATGTCTGACAGGGATGCACAGAGTAATGACCCAGCGCGTTTTAAGTTTCAGACTCCACATTCAGTTAACACTATCCCTTTGAGTCACAGCAGTGACAGTGGGTTTATATGGGCTTGCGCTTCTAGTTTTCTTAAATTGTTAAATGGACCTGAAGAACTCGTGTTAAAGCTGATTTAGATTATTCTATCGAGAATCATTTTTTAAGAGGAAAAATGGATGTTTTCCATGTCTAGTGTGGCGGAGACATGCTGCGCTGTGTGATCCCACTGCAGCGCTCGGCAATTAGCTGAAGCAACATCAGGGTGTGTGTGGAGAAAATGCATTTAGTCTCAGTTTGTTTTCTCTGAAGCAACACTCTCCTGCTTGCATGTTAATTATCCCAACAGCAGGAGAGGGGTCGGAATGTTGAAGTGCTCAAATCTTAGCTGATTTAACTGTTTGAACTCATCTGAAGTTTAGTGTAAAGTTCAGGTTCCAAACTCTTTTTCAAAAGATATTTATCAGAAAAGAAGTTGATTTGTTTTGTAAATACAGCATCTGGCCATTTCATACATGTTTTGAGCCCAAAACCTTTGGCTATGAAATTGCGCAATATGCCATAAGCTGGTTTATACCCGCTCTGAAGACTAAGAATGTAAAGTAATATTCCAAAATCTTACTACTGGGGACATAAAGTAATGTAACTTTGATAAATAATGTCTAACATCAGAATGATGCCATGTTATTCTGGAAAAATATTGTAAAATTTAAATGTCAGATTATAATTTTAAACGATCAGTCCGTATACATGAAAATACATAACTACAAAGACAAATGAATTGGATGCATATTGATAGGTACGTAGGTACAAAATTGTTCACTGTACAACTTGAAAGTAGGAAGGGATGAAACGGCTGAGATTCAATGACTTGGAGCCTTTAAATAAGCCTTTTATGAAAGACTACCAAGAAGGCCACTGATGTCCTCATAGTACAGCCAGACAGGTGTGACAGAGAAAGAACAGTGAGGTGGTGGTGAGGTGTGTGGTCAGGAATCAGTTTGTAGAAAGATGTCAGAATCTGTGTGTGACTAAAAGCAAGAGAGTACCTCAGAGGTGACAAGGATAGTGGATATATTGGACAAAGAGTCTTGAATATGGAGCAACAAGAAGGACCACCTGGCTACGTCCAAACTCACAATGTGACCCCTATCAAATGCCACCAGCTGCTGCTAATGTTGGAAACTATGCGAAGTCAAATCATGTCCAAACTGGACTTGTCCTGATCTGTTTCTGTCAGAGTGGTTTTATGATTATCTTGGTTATTTCTGTATCTCTGTGATACTCTGTACACATTTATAATAGGTGTCTGAAATACACTTTATCTTGTGTATTTTTTGTTTAATGGATACACATGTCAGATATTAACATTTTCACAATCTGCCAGGCTTCTGTGTTTTATTCTGTGTAACCTACAGGGTTTCCTTGTTCTCCTTTCAGTGCAAAGATTCCTCATCAGCATCCAGCCTTTATTGCTTTTTCATTTGGAACCTAATTGTCCCTTCAGAGGGCAAATTCACTTTGTTAAAGCATGCATTGTAAAAGCTGAAACTCCTCTCTGGGACTTAATCACACATTATTGACCTGCTACCCTTTCCTTTCTGTTTCTCTGTGTTCTCTCTTCTGTTTTGGTTAACATTAGCTTTTGGTAAATTTCGCTAGTGAATTTCTGCATATTAAAACTGTTAATTTGACATGGCAGCATTGTTTAGTGGCAGATGTTTGCTGATTTGCTTAGAAATGCAAAATCATGTTGAAAAGGAGATAAAAGTGTGAGTTGGAAGGGGGTTAAAAGGTTTCCGACCAAACTTAGCCCGAAGTTAGTCAACACCAACTTTGAAAGCAGACACACTACATACATCTTCCTCTTACCATTTTTCATCCCCGTTTCCCTGCTCTTCATCTTCATCCCCTCTTTCCTGTGTGTGATGAGCAAAGCCATTATAAGTGTGAGTGGAGCAGCAGGCCCATTTATTCAGATTAGAGCCTCATTGTTGAGGGACACGAGCAGCAGATGGGCTTTCTACTTTGGCTGTCTGGCCGAGTCTTTACGGACCCGTTCTGACTGTCAGCCGACCGTGATGATGATTAAAGAAAGTGTTCCAATCTGCCCTTTCCTTTATCATTTTTTCATCCTTATGAAAATTCCCAGTCTGCAAATGTTCTGTGTTATTTTTTGAAATATCTGAAGTATCATTGCCCTCTCACAGAAGGCATTAAATGCATTCATCTGGTGTAACTTTTTACAGCTAAAATCTAAAATCTCTGCAGACCCCACACACCCTGCACATAAACTGTTTAGAGTTCTGCCTTCAGGCCGACGCTACAGAGCGCTGTTAACTAAAACCAGCCGCCACAGAGACAGTTTCTTCCCCCAGGCTGTTTCTCTGTTGAACATTCAATAGAGTACAAAACAACAGCATACAGAAGTTGCAAATGCACCTTTTTATTTATTTATGTATGTGTATATTGTACATTGTAGATATGTATATTCTGTAGTGCAAAAACAAAAACCAAAGAGCAAAGTGTACCGGAGTCAAATTCCCTGTTTGTATGTACAAACGTGGCAATAAAGCTGAGTCTGATTCTGATTCTGATTTCATTGTTTCCATTGTAACACATGTCACAGTGCCTGTGACATCAAATTTTCATGATAATTCCAATTAAAAACAATGATAAAAGAAATTCATCCCACTGAAATGAACAGTTGTTAAGATATATAGTCGTATGTGACAGGCCATGGCAAAACTAGAAACAGGCCTACCCAGGGTCATTTTGAGTTATTTGCAGATCCTGAAAGAGTGGAGTCTAAGCTTTCCAATGATGACAATATTGTGGAAATCGAAAAAGAATTGAAGAAGATATTACCATTTGAATGTTGGCTCTCCCCAATGTACTTTAAGGAGAAAACAGGCTTCAAAGTTTTGTATGAATCACCCTGGAAGCTGGGTGATAACAGAAGCTGTTAATTTGAATAATGTGTAGCTTGCTGCAACGCCTCCCCGACCAATGTTTGTCAACAGAAGCTCAATGACTGCACTGCCATTGAACTCACAGCACTATGTTTCCATTTAAAGATAATTTACAGCACTGCATTACAATATATGTGCATTTAACAAACATCTTTCAACTGTCCAAAAAATTACAACCAAATTTAATGGTAGCACACACACAAGAAAAACTAAGTAAAAAACTTAATTTAAAACATTTGACATTTACAAAATTGAGAAATGTCAACTGTTTAAGTTTGTTGTTTATTTTTCCCTGAAAATTGCATCATGACTGCATCTTGGTCTGGAATTAAAATGTTGATACATTGTTATTCCTGCTCTTTTTAGTTGCTCTTTTAGTTTTTTAAAAGAACTTTTCAAATAAAGTGTTTTTGGGCCATTTTGAAATAAAAAAAAACCAACCAGTCTTCCAGGTTGCAGCAATCAATCATTCAATAGGTGGAACAATAACAGCAGTTTGGGGGTTGGTGATCAATGTGTGTGCCTGATCAGAATGCAGGTATGAATAGAGCTATGGGCCAATACTAAACAGGAGAAATTCTGAACAGGGGAAACAAAGGAAATATTTCTCTCAGCTTTTAATATTTGACTGGTCAGGTTTATGTGAACTTGTCCGCTTCGCTGAAAATACATATTTATTATATTTATTAATAAATTATTTTCAATATGATGCATCATGATAGTTTTTCTTAAAGATGTCAAACTCACCCCATGGGAAACTGAAAGGTATTCCAGCAGACTTCGATGCATCCGATCAAATAAGTTGCCCTGATGTGTTTTCTTTTCGTTGGTGTCTTCTTGGTGAATGTGGTCATCACTGAAGTTTCTATTCTATGCCGGTTTGCTTCCAGATGTCCTATGATTCTCATGTCCTGCCATTCCCTTTCTGCTGCTAAAGAATCCATCAGTATGTTGTACATGAGCTCTGGAGAAAGTTTGCGGCTACAGGACTGTGTCCCAAGGGAATAATTCTCCTTTCTTCTCCCATAGCATTTACTGTAAAAGTTACGGCTCTTCTGTCTCTGTCTTCTTCAAATGTTGTGAGGGCAATAGCTTTTGATATCTTATGTTCTAGCTCCTCTGCCGCCAGTTCAAAGCTTTCTTCGTCATCCTCCAATGTTCTCCAAAGTTCTACAGTAGCTATCATCAATTTCTTCCACTTCATCTCCTTCTAATTCAGAATCTGAAGAGAGTCTGGCATAGTCATCGGGTCTGCCGTGATTCAGTTCTTGGGCGATGCGTTCAGCTTGGTCCATCTTCAAAAAACACATTCTTTTTGCAAATAGCAGCTGCTTTAAGTAGCCATGTGCTTACTTCAAGAATGCAGCTAATTGGGCGACAGGCATAACAAAAGCCAGCACGGAGCCAAACAAAGGTGCTCAATAAATGAGCTGTGAATTTTCCGTCCCCGATATGCAGATGCAGGCTACAAAATGCATGGTTACTTCAGAACTTCAACTTGCACATTTTGCAATAAAATGAAAATAACTCTTTTCTGAGGAATGGATGGTTTTTCCTCCGTTTGCGCTCTGCCGACTTTTTCCTACTTTTTTCATGCCTCGTCACATATATTTCACTAAAAAGGCCCTTCCAAACTACTCCTTTGTGATTTTGTTGCGCTCCTTTATGACGTCAAAGGGGAACCCCGGCACGTAAACTGACTGCTGCTACAATAGCCAGTAAGACACACAGCAGTGAAGAATCTGATATTTCTTTAGATATATTTCAGTCACTGTAACGGAGAGACGCAGGAGAGTCAGGAGAAGAAAGTCAGCTGTCATCAGATGACAGACCACAAGTGCTGCGGCTTGCGAACGTCCATCTAATTCGAGTCCATTTTTGCCGGATGCCGGAGCACGGCCAGAGTCAATATGCATGAATCATACGGCACCACCAGGAAACAGAACGAGCACATCCGGATTTTCTAAATAATTCACTAAAGACCTAGATCTTACTATATTAATAAATACACACATATATATATATATATATATATATAAACATGTATATATTAGCAGTTGTAACATTAGATCAATTAGATCAGTTACTGGGTTAACTAAGGCATTATAAACCGAGCAATTTACCAAACTAAGCAACAAATATACACTGCCTGGCCAAAAAAAACGTCGCCACCTGGATTTAACTAAGCAAATAGGTACGGGTCTCCCATTGGATAATTACTGCATGGGCGATTATGTTTCAGCTGGCAACAAGTTATTTAACCCCAACTGGTGCAATGAGTTGCTTCTCATTTCTTAAACAACCATGTCAAAAGACACATCCCGCGGTAGTGGAAAAGATGTCAGTCTGTTTCAGAAGGCTCAAATCATTGGCATGCATCAAGCAGAGAAAACATCTAAGGAGATTGCAGAAACTTCCAAAATTGGGTTAAGAACTGTCCAACGCATTAGTAAAAACTTGAAGGATAGCGGGGACCATCGTCTTCGAGGAAGAAATGTGGCCGGAAAAAAATCCTGAATGATCGTGATTGGGGATCACTAAAACGTTTGGAGAAATCAAATCGAAGAAAAAAAACAGTAGAACTCTGGACTATGTTTAATAGTGAAAGTAAGAGCAGTTCCACTCACATAATGTGAAGGGAACTCAAGGGATTGGGACTGAACAGCTGTGTAGCCTTAAGAAAACCACTAATCAGTGAGGCTAACCGGAAAAAAAGGCTCCAATTGGCTAGGGAGCATAAAGATTGGACTCTGGAGCAATGGAAGAAGGTCATATGGTCTGATCAGTCCAGATTTACCCTGTTCCAGAGTGATGGGCGCATCAGGGTAAGAAGAGAGGCAGGTGAAGTGATGAACCCATCATGCCTAGTACTTACTGTACAAGCCTGTGGGGGCAGTGCTATGATCTAGGGTTGCTGCTGTTGGTCAGGTCTGGGTTCAGAAACAGTATGTGTTCAAATAATGAGGTCAGCTGACTACCTGAATATACTGAATGACCAGGTTGTTCCATCAATGGATTTTTTCTTCCCTGATGGCACGGGCATATTCCAAGATGACAATGCCAGGATTCATCGGGCTCGAATTGTAAAAGAGTGGTTCAGGGAGCATGAGACATCATTCTCACACATGGATTGGCTACCACAGAGTCCAGACCTTAACCCCATTGAGAATCTTTGAGATGTGCTGGAGAAGGCTTTTCGCAGGGGTCAGACTCTACCATCATCAGTGCAATGCCTTGGTGAAAAATTAATGCAACACTGGGTGGAAATAAATCTTGTGACATTGCAGAGGCTTATCGAAACAATGCCACAGCGAATGCGTGCCGTAATCAAAGCTAAAGGGGGTCCAACGAAATATTAAAGTGTGTGACCTATTTGTTTTGGTGCCGACTTTTTTTGTGGCCAGGCAGTGTAGCTTCGCTGCACTCAGTGAACTCACCCATTGTAGAACAAATCACATGAAAATATCTGGATGCATAAAACGAAAAATGAAGCAGTTTAACTGGTTTAACTTCTGCAGAATGAGTTGTTTTGGACTTTTTACCGTATTTATCACTGGTTTATTGCGCAATCTGCATATGGTTCTTGGAGCAATCCAAGCTTCGCAGTTTACTGGACCAAACCAGAGCAGATACAGTGTAAATCCAGGGTTACAGTATATACACGGCATTGAGTGAAATGACCAGAGGGGAAGCTGAGCAGAATGTAGCAGTAGCAGCAGACACAAGGGATAATTCAAGATCTGAAGACAATACCTGGTGTGTCATTTGTTAACTTTATTTTAGAATTTTTAGAGAAATATACATTAAAATATATTGTATGCATGTGCAATTTATCTTTATGTGAGATGCACTGAACAGCGTGGCTATTGACTCTGCTTCAACATTCTCCTTCGTCTGTCAGATATCTCTTGAATTCAAATGTTTCTTGTTCGAAGCAGTTTGTCGAGAGATCCTCCAATCACAGCTGGCTGTGCATGGTGGGACCAGCCCATCTGTCCCTTTTCAGTTTTCCAGCTCTGATCCAGGCAGCTCTGATCCTCTTCACTTCAGAAAAGTAGTGCAGACTAACGGCTGCTGTCGTAGTATTGCTGCCACCACCAGCAATGCACCGTTTCACCATATTAACGCTTTTTTTAATGCAACTTGTTTTCTATCTGAACCGTTTATCATTGATGCTCACACAATGAATGACCAGAGACTTCCCTTTTGACATAATTTCCGGGTGACTTTGGACTTGCGAAATTTTAAATCTAAATATGTTTATTTTGTGTCACAATTGTCCTTTACGAAATCTTTATTCCTAATATGTCAATTACAGCCCAATGTCTTCAATAATAAGATGTTGTCTTTCAATTTCTGCATTTGTGGGAAAAGCATGTCACAGGCACTTTAAACTTCCTTTGGTGTTTAGTCCAACACATAGACATTGATTCTAGATGGTGGTAGGAGTTGGAAAAGGCTAACAAAGGTCAGTAAAGGTTTTCACTTCCCTAATGGCCTTTTAATAAGCTCTCTGTGTTCAGACAGCATCCCCTGTTCCTGCTCTCTTGCTGTGACCACATACCACCCCCACACCCCCAGCCCTCCACACCTTCCATCATCTTTCTATTTTCTCCCATGCTCCTCCAGCCCGTTCTGTCATTATTGCTTCCACTGTCTCCTACCGATTCTGCTATGTTCTTTTTGCGTTTACATTCCTCTTGTTCACCCTGACCCCTGCTGAGCCAACAAAGTCTGTTCAAGAATGTCAGTTTGGTGCTTGGGATGGATATAGTAGAATATAATGACGTGTGGTGAAAAACGAATGGCTCATAATTCTTTGTGTAAGTCTTTTTTGGATTTAGACTTAATGGGAACATATGCTTTTAAAGCCTTCCTTTCACATTTAAATCATTCAGTTGTGGTCTGTATAAAGGGGAACTCCAAAGCTTTGGTCTAAATCCCTTGTAATTTTAGCTCCACTGGCTCCTCTTTGACCCCTGTTCTGAGGTGCGTCTGAGAGCAACTCATTTGGTACCATCTAAATGCTACTGAGACACTTCACACCCCACCCCCCTCGAAGTCAAACAGCGCTTCAGCCATTATTGTAGTTTCATAACAATTATCTAGCGCCACAGAAACAAGACAGAAAAAGCAAAAACAATAAAAACTGTTTATGTAATAACGGTACGGTTCTTTCCTCAAGGAGCTAAAAGCAGCACACAGAACTAACATAAGCAGAAGGCACGATGCTACTGCTATCAGAACAACGGCCAGAACATCAGGTCAACACACAATAAATTTATGTCTAAAATAAAGTTTGTTGTAATTTTAGCATTATATGCAGCTTACCACTTTGCTATGTCCGTCGTTTCCATAGACAGAAGGAACGGACCCCTTAATCAGATGAAGTTTCTCAGCAAATCCCGCTTGATTCTGATGAAATATGGCAGATATGTGAAACTGATCTGCCGAAAATCCATGACCTCATTTAGCTGTTCTGCAGCAAATACTATGACGTAGCAGTTGGAAAAACAGATGATAGATAAAACTCAACAGACTGAAAAAAATGACCTAGACAGAATACTAATATACCTACGCAGCACCTGGAGAGAACAAATTTAACTTTTCTGCTCTCTCTCTACTAACTCCAAGTACAGAACAAAATGCATTTAAAGGCTAAAAAAGTGGATTTTGCATAATATGTCCCCTTTAAACTTTCTTTGTCTGAGTGATGTTTTTTTGATCAGGAAACAATGCTTTATCTTTGTTTGCAGATTATTAATTAATATTTAAATACAGCTGTTTTAGAATAACAGATGTTTGTATTGATATGCTAACTAGCAGTATGTTAATTTTCCTCTGAATGCTGCTTTTGTTTCTGATATAATTTACCTTAGAAAGCAAGCCAAACTGAAATTACCTCTTTTTAAACACAAACATGACCACTGTAGTTAGACTAGTGCATCCCGAAGCTTTGATCAGAACTATATGTTAAGAAAAGTCGTTTACATTAGAAATGTACATTACAGCTCTGTAATCAGGAGGTGGTAACTGGAGAATAGCTTTTTATTAAAAATTTAATAATCAGGTGATATTGGAAATATAGTTACATGATAGTCTCAGTTACTACTAGGTAATAATAATAATTTAGGTAATTTAGATTGGTGCAAATTCACCAGCTATAACATTTTACTATCCATTATTTTGTTACAAAGTATTACTAGCGGCTACCACCAGGTAACTGCAAGGTGAATGTAGTCATTTGATATTACAAAATGCAAAATTTTATTAGCAAACTATTACCCTGTTTTTACCACCTTATTACGAAGTTGTAATAAGAAGTGGTCACAGAATATTGAGAATAATTTAGATCATTTTCACATCTTAATCCAAAGGTAAAACATGAATTATGTCATTATCATATTTTTGAGACGCAGAGATGAATGTCTCTCCTAGGTTGTCTTCTATAACTTGCGTCATAAATATATGTGAAACACCCTTGACTTTATTTCAAACCCTAAAAAAAACCTTACTCTCCACCAAAGAAGGAACATTTTGCAACTTTTAGTAAATGTAATTCTGTATAGTTTTTTTTTTTTTTTGCTAAATAATAAAATATACATTCATGAACAACTAGAATCTTAACAGTCCATATGGGTCTTTTTCTGGATATTCAGCAATCCACTTGTTGGATGCATCTACTGTAAATAATTCAACATATCTGCCAGATGCAAAGATCAACATGACTAAATGCATTAGGGAGGAAGGAAACATCGAGACAAATATGGAACTGTAACAGTACAGGTCCTCTGTTAGATGGGAAATGGTCACACATTCTTCACCTTTAGCCATTATTTTGTTCCTGTCTGTGAAAAATATGGCTTCAGTGAATGTTTTTTTTGTTGTTTTTTTCAGTTTATAGAACAGTTTTATTATTGATCTTGGACAAACAGTATTAGACATTTTGAATGATCATTTGAAGAACAGATGCTCCCGTCTGACCCTGAAGGAACAGAGGAAACCTGAATCAGTAGCATTTATTCATGATTTTTTTTTTGGTATACTAATTACCATATGTAAGTTTCTTCTTAAAATATTAGTTTTGCATGTGCAGAAGATTTAGATTGTGAATTGAAGTATTACATCACCTATATTTTCTACAGTAAAAACACAACTTTATCTCCATTTTCCTCTGTAAAAAATACAGTTCTTTCAAAAAATGTGCAATAAAGCACTGTTATAGGTCTCTTAAGTGGGCTCTGCAATTTTGCTTCTAGTATTAGTGAAATTATAAATGTTGACCTAGACTTGAGGTACACTTAGTTTCTGCCTACAAAAATAACAATTTACAAGGTACAATGATATAGAATTGAAGGTGTTAAAAAAAATAACTGCAACCTATAATTTATGCAACAGGTTCCAAAACGTTCTGACTGCAGATGACAAGAAAATGAGTCAAATACATTTTTCCTTATGAGAGCATATCTCTTGTTATTTCATGCTTTAGTGACAAACTCTCAAACTAAACATCAATTTTCTTGCACCTCGCCACTGAAAGGAGAAAAGGAAGAAAATAAATATCTCTGGCAGCTCACACAATCACAGGCGAGTGGAGGATTGATTTCTGCCCTTCAGCGAGGGTATCAATGTGGCCGTTGTTTGTGGCTCTACTGAGCATGACACAGCAGCTCAGCCAACCTCGAAATGTCACGCTGGCCACACACCGGCCAGCTCAATGCATGGATGGAGAGTCGGAGAGTCGGTCAGAGTTGCAGTGCACTCTGGGCTTGAGGTGTTTTTCATCAACATCCAATCGAAGGTCGCATCAGGTGGAACAGAGAGACGTCCTTTGATAAAGATATTGACACAGAGAGATAAAGATGTACATGTGTGGGACAGAAACACTCAACCTGTATTGATTTATAGTTATGTTAGTTTTCTACAGAACTTCAAACATTTTTTTGTAATCTCAGAGTCTGCCTCTCCTGACCTTGACTTTAGAGGGAGGAATAAAGACAAGATCATCAGATCTGCCCAAAAAGATAAAAAATAATCTAAAGTTGGTGTTTAGTAAAAATGGTTATAATTGTGACGTAATGAGGACACTTATTTTAGCATAGGAAATTCAGTGATAGGTATATATTTAGTGCTGAGATGACAACTATGAAACAGAACAAATAAAAAAAAAACCTATCACACACCACTATCAGAATATACTATCAAGATCCTGGCCCGACTTGGCCACTAAAAGATAATGTAACTACTAAGAAGTAAGATTAATTAAATACATAAATTTAGGCATACATGGCCTTGATTATCAGTGAAGCAGCAACTAATGGCTCTATATGATGCATGCCCTTATATAACTCTCAGTAATGGTTCTCTATCTGGCTTTCTCAATCTCTCACAGGGATGTTGAGGAATGTTGGCCCTCTGTTCTTTCAACTTTTCTTCAGTTAACGGGGGTTTACAGAAATTAATTTTTTCACAGTTCTTTTAATTCTACAGGACAGTGTTTCAGATTGGCATCTGGACTTTTACTGGGCCGTTGCTTTACCTTTATTCTATATTCAGATTTTTTGTTGTGGGTTCGTTGTGTTTGGAACTGTTGTTTTGTTGATGGACTTGTTCGTTCCAGCCTTCAGCTGCCAGGAAGCTCCAGCCTCAAATTTGACTGTAGAATACTTTAGTATACAGATGAGTATATTGTTGCCTCAGCTTTGTGGGTGCAAAACAAGCCAATGTCATCATCCATCCTCCGCCACCATGCTTGACACCTAAAATGAGGTATTTGTATGGATATGCACGCTATGTTCGGTTTTGCCTAAGCATACTGCTATACCTTATGGCCCAGTAACTTTGCAACAGATATTGCTCTGAAGTATTGTGCTTCATTTGGATGCAACTTTGCAAGCCTAAATTGTACTGACATTTTTTTTTTGTTGAGAAGAGGTTTTGTTCCTTAAATCCATAGAGGGTTATCAGACACACATTTTTTTTCTGCTTTGCTTAAACACAGCAGTAAGCATTTCGTGTTCCTGTTCCTTCTCTCCACTTTGGGCCTAAAACATGCTGTTTACTTGTGTTGACATTTTATTAATGTTTTATCATACACAAACATCATCAGACAAACCCAAATTCTCAAGAGTGAAATAGGCTTTATTCCAGCGGCAACCTGAAAAGTATCAGATTAGAAGGAAAATGGATTATATAGGGGAGATTAATAATTAGATGTTCTGGATGGGAACCAAAGACAAAGGGTGGAGTTAAGTAGAGAGAGGGTGAGATGGCAGAGAGGGTGGATTAGTTCCAGACAATAAGAAGTCTGCCTGAAGCTCAGCACTATAAGTATCTTTACCTCTTTGTGAATCTTGCTTTTATTTAAAATGTACTTAGTAAAAAAACTATAATTACACCCTGAACAACTGCAGAAAATGTCAAAGCTGCTGAGATGTTGCTACCACATGGCTTTAGGGGCCTTCAAAGGAATGTTCTTAACATTTTGCAGATGAAATCAGTTTTTTATATTATTTTTACACTAAACCGAATGTCGCTCTTAGGAGAAAGTGGAATCTTTGCATTTTGAGTTTCTATGCCATCTTCACATCCAAGTGGCAGTGGGGAGAAAAGACGATTATTAGTCAGTGGAGTGACTCAGAAGAGGAAAAACAGTGACAGAGTGTACATGAAGTATGGTTGTTTCAGATTCTTTGTTTTGCTACATTAGTGTCTATCTTTGACTTTGACCATCTCACATAACCAATGGAAAACGGAATGCTTACTGCTGTGTTTAAGCAAAGCAGAAAAAAAAATATGTGTCTGACCATCTTGACCATGTCACATAACTAATGGTTATGACCAATGCTTACGTGAGATGAGAAGAGCGTTTTGAAGGTGTTTAGCTGACAAATCCCTTTAGTGTGGCGTCTTTGTGTTTAGTCTACATTATTTTTATTTAGAAGTTTTACAAACCCATGCTAATGTAAACAAGAGTAACCCAAGCAGTGGTGGTATTCACTTTATACTCCTAAACCCTGTCCTTTATTTCTACAAATCTAACAGAACCAGGCAGAGAATGTTTTATTGTAAAAGGACTGAATAAATAGATTGTAAAGAAATGTACTAAAGAACACAGTTGTTAGATAGCCAATAAAAAGCAAATAACTGTTTTTGTTTTCCTGCTAATGCAGCTTTGTGTCACTAACCCTTCTGTCCCTTCCTACTCAACAAAACAAACAAGCAAACAAACAAAAAAAGCTTTTTTGTGGATTGTAATGAAAAAATCACAACCCCTCGTCCAGCGAGGTTTTTTTCAAAGGCTGAGCGGAAGGTTGAGCATTTGCACCATCTGGCTCGAATTGCAATTTTGACATACTTATCTTTGTCCAAACTCATCAGAATTTCACACATAGACTCCTTCTATTTGTTCCTTTAAATTTATATTTTTTTATGGAAAAAAAAGTAGCTGGGAGAAGATCTTTAGCAAAACTTGACTTCCCAACTACTACATTAGAATTAGACAATGTTTGAGACACTTTAAGATACATTTTTTTAACATGGGACTAACTGTTTTATTGAAATTAAAATATTAATGGGCACATATATTCAAATAAGCACTAACATGATTCAATAACCTCTGCACATCATAAATTGTGTACAGACGTTTTAGGTTGTTACATAACCCTAAAAATTTTATTTCTGCCACTAAGAAGATTTTTTTTTTAAATCATGACACAAAAACATGTTGGTTATGCCTTTTAACCCCTTGTAAACTGCCATCACAAATTAGTCTAAACCAACACACAGCCAAGGTAACAAATATAGACCATTAATGCCTGTTGATGCATGCTCACCACATACCAAGGACCACACACCAAGCACTTGAAAAAAAAAATAAAATCTGGAATAGGCATAATTATTTTGTCTTTTCTTCTGTATCTGTAAAAACTAAAAATTATTTAAAATATTAGTTACACTTAAAGTTTTATGTTGCATCTTTAATTAACACTTTTTATCATGACCACCTTCTCCAGCATGCATTATTTTAAATAGAATATGTGTAGACAAAGCTATATCCTAAAATAAATAGTTTTTGTGTTAAAATTTTTACACAAATGGCTGCAGAGTCCACCCAAATTACATAGATTAATATTTCATACCTGTAACTTATTTTTTGCAGCCATCTTGGAAAGATTCTGTTTCTTTCTTTAGAAAAGAATCTCAAGGATTTTCAGCCAAATGTCGAGGTAAATTGCTTTCACTTTCTCTGTTTTTGTCAGTAGGTTCATGTAAAGTCATGTTGGGGGCAGAATCTCAGCAGCGGGCAGTGAAATGTCAATGTCTTTCGTTCAGACTACCACAGGTTGTCTCCATGTATTTCTGCAAGAGGGAAATGTGATTTTTTTTTAAACAGAGAAGTTAAGCTGAGTGGTGTCAAATAAGGTTCTGTTACAACTAGTTCTCCCTAACAAGAACTGGTTTTATGTTCATTTTTTACAGATTGAACATGAAATCATGCACTTTTAAAGTTGACCAGCTAGTCTCTAATTAGGACTTTTTTTTTTTTACTTGCAACAACTCTTTGAAACAATCTGGATATATGCTGTTATATTAGCTGAAAAAGAACCCACTCTCATAAATTAAAAACGACTTGTGTGGTCTTATTTTAGCTATATTAATCTCAGCAATAGTAAAATTAAAAAGTAGGTAGTAATGGTATTTTATCTTATGCTGCTTGTTTCTGCTGCAGTTTCAGACCCCCACCTGGATGCAGCTTCTGCCTGCATCTTGCCCCTGTGAGGGGCCAACATAACCTAAACTGTTTAATTAGTCCATATTTTTTCAAAAGGGTAAAATGTCCCGCTTAAAGAAATAATTGGTTTTAACAAAATAACCAGTGACACAATTATTGGCACACCTGCTTAATTCAACGCCGTTAAGCCATTAGGGCATCACTATACCTTCTCTAACATTTTAGCAGGTTGGAGCATACAGAGAGTGGGATTGTTCACCATTCTTCTTTGCACAACTAAGTATGGGACTCAAATAGCCATGGAAAAATTTGACTCTGTGTCTACTAAACCATTTCTGTGCTGATTTGTCCATAAAGTTTAAATCATCATGCTGCCAATAGACCCAGTGACGACCCATTATTTGTTTCCCAGCAGAGGCACTAGATTTTTATTTAAAATGCCCTAGTATTTCAAAGAGTTTTTGATGCCAAGCACTGTAACAGCTTCCATCCAAAGCATTCAGTTTCAGTTAAAGACCACATACAGTTTTGCAAACTCAACCTAATTGTGATGGTAGGACAGAAAAGTATTTTCTTTTCTGGGATTCCCTACAAACTACTGATCTGCTGTGCCTGTAGGAGTTGTTATGAAGGCCTTACTGCAGTTATCCAGCTTTGGAGATTTTAAGTCCCATGCAACTCTCATTTTGCATGGTGGCACGATAAAACTGGGCCCTTATTGGGCCTTGTGGCTGGTAGTTAAATGTTTCTATAACCACATCATCTCCCTCCTCTGATTTCCCAGGAAATACCTGAAATAACCATGACACTTTGACACTTTATTATGTGAAAGATGCATTCAAAGTGTAAAAGTTTTAATTTCAAGCTTTCTGCCTTATTAAATGCAGCATGTGACAATGTCCCGTAGTGTCATGTTTTCTGTCGGAGGACATTATTATTCCATATCAGCGCAGAGTGACGCAGATTTTCTGCTTATTAGAGAAGTTCCACCAGTCAAGCCCCTGAACTGCCTCTGGATGTAGTAACAACCAGTTCATTAGAATGATTGACAAAATTAAATCCTTACTAATGCTGGTCAGTTTATACCTCACGTGGAATCTCAATAGACTTCCTAACAAACCTCAGTGAGGTATCGTCTCTGGAAAATTTCAGGTATTGGAGACTTCCAAACCCTTTCATGATAGTGTTCATGAAAGGAATTCATGAGCACCATCATGAAACCCTTTCTGAATGAATGGATGCAGTTCCCCGATGGCCTGACACAAATTCAGGGGGACAAGATGACTAAAGTGAACAAGAATAGAGCAAAGAAACAGATGGCAGAAGTGCTTTCATGCCTGATTTCACCTTCTGCCTTTCTCTTTTTATTTATCTTATTTATTCAGTTATGTCTGCAGATTGCTTACACAGGCGTTTTCCGAGTTTGGTCTAGTTTTTTTTTGGTGAATGTGATTATTTATAAATCAGGTTATAGTTTGTGGTAATGACTGCTCTATGAGTTGAATTTTTAAGAGCCTCTGCAACTCTGGATGGCGTGTAGCTGGTTAGTTGCCAACGCTGCTGCTCAGCTCTGAGCTTGCTGGGAGAAAGAGCAACCAAACAGGATCTGCATCTGTTTTTATGATACAGGGGAGTCAGTCAACGTTTATTCAGACTCACTCATGCAGTTAATCTAATATATTTACATCAAAATATAAGCTTTCATCTTCAGACCAACAAAAATTGTATGTCTTTTGTCAGTTTTTTTTCTGATTTGATTAAATTATATATAACTTTTTTGTTGCTGCTGTTGAACTACTACATATTCCTGTACCATATTGATTAAAATCTTGAGACCAGGGTAAAAATTACAAATATTTGAATTTCGTGCTGCTGGATGAAAAACAGATTGCAGCCTGTGCTTCAAAATATAGAAATACAAGCAAGACAGGACAAATAAAATAGGCAAATTATTGAAGATTGCATTTAATCTCAAACAGACAATCTGCTGAACAAAAGTTTAGGACTATTATCCTGAAAATTTTCAAACTTGCTGCATTAATCTTGTTTTCGTGTTATTTTCTGTCAGGCATTCATGCCCCCTGGTGGCAAAGGCACAAAGTCTTCTCTTTTAGAGCATGGCAGGCTTGTTGAGCTGCCCAAGCAACGCCTCTCATAGCCATCCACTGCTGCAGATGTTGGCTTTAGACTGTCAAGAAAATTTTACCTACATCGAGCAGGAAGATCTAGGACACTGTCCATGAAGACACAGAAACGCGACCCAAATTAAGGCCCTTTGTAAATGAGTATCAAACATGGGACGCTGAAAATTAGGCAAAAGTTTTATTCTCTGAGAAAGCCTCTAGAAAAGTATAATCTGTATTCTTCTGATGCCTTCCAGTGTTACTGGAATGACGAGGATACATTTTCTATGGGATACTCCATCATGGGAGCTTTGTTCTTAATTGGAACAATGGAACTTCAGGATGCAGGGGTGTCAAAGCACACTTGGCTATGTGTAAATATTGACAGAGGCCCTCGTCTCTGAGGTAATGACTGAGTATTCGACAAGACATTGCTGCAGTTTACAACACAGGACTTAATCCGACTAAATTAAAAATATACTTAAACAATAGCAAATATTTGAAAGAGAAAGGTCTTCAGTTCTGTTTCTTGCTTTTTCTTCTTTTTGCATTTTTAGGCCCTTACAACTTGATTACAACACAGCAGTGCTAAAAGTGAACATGTGTAACTTTATCCGAGTTGTAAGATATTGATCATGGGTGTAATGCAAATAATTACTCCAGCTGTGCATTTAATATTTAGCCACAGATCCTTTAGCAATAGTTTTTTTTAGTACAGATGTGGTGAAAGGATAACATAACATTAAATAAACCTAGCATAAGCAAAGTTTTAACTGTACAATACACATCCTAATGGTGCTAAATAATTATTCTACTGTTCTTGCTGATGTTTACTAGTTAATTAGCCAACCTATCTGCCTATGTAGAGGGCTTGCATTCAGGTCTGTGTTTCCAATAGAAAAGTTGAGCCATTTCCTCATTTGGTCATCTTACACAACTGACTGACAGCTAACAATAAGAGGAGGGGAAGGACAGTATTACTTTACATATGTAAAATTAAATGGCTATTTCTGCACCATCTCATTGAAAAAATTTTAACCTGCTTTAGAGACAGTTTAAATGAAAAAACAAAACAAAAACAAAAAACACCACAGCTAGGCTTTGTGCACATTACAGGTTATTCAGGGTGGGTGATTCCAGTCCTGGAAGGCCATGTTGCTGCATGTTTCAGAACTTTGGCCACCTTGAAGAAGCAGAACCTGTCTTAAGGAAGATGTTTTTTCCATAAAATATAATAAGTAAACAAATATAAGTCACAATTAATTGGTTTTCAGTTCCAGGAAGATTCTTACACTGAGCAAGTAATTGGCAGCTCTCGAGGTTCTATTAAGCTGCTTGTTGGCCCTTGAATGCAGTTATGTGCATGTAAACCGGATGCATTGAAATGTGATTTTGTTTCTGTTCTGTTTTCTCATGCTTACACTCCTACTTGTGTATAAATGGAGACAAAGACAAATGGTTCAACATTTGTCTTGGTTAGCTCCTCAGTGCCTCTTTTCACATACATTTGCATGTGTTGATATGAATGGTTAATGCACCCACAGGACCTTAGTGTGAAAGCTTTGAGTTTTACCTCCACAAAAAATGGGAAACAATGATTAACGTACTTCTCTTTCATGAAGACCAACTAAGGTAGCACTCCCCCACTTTTTCTTTCAATATTCAGTCCGTGATCCACACAAACAGTGCCTTTGCAAGGTTTGTACACCCCTACAACTTTTAAACATTACCAGAATCTATTTATTTTAATGGGATGGTAATATATTACACACATGTTTTGGATAATATTGAGGTCACTATAACATGACATTTTCTAATCTTTAAAAAACTTGAGGGTCCCATGCTCTGTGGCCAGGAAAATGCCTTTCCTGTGGACATATTGATACTTCACACACACCATAGGGGTGGCGCTAACATACAAAAGCTTCCTGAGCCATCTCGTTTGGTGCTCTGTGTGCTCTACCTTACTGCTCTCTTTTCAACTGAAAATTACTTCTAAGAAAAGGTTTTCTATAAATGAGGTGTAAATGAAGTGTTCAATGCCACGAAGGTGCCATAGAAGAGAACACGTCTGACACAGAGGATAACATTGAGGAGGGCTTGTGAGGCATCATCCTGATGAGAATGAATTAGTGTTGACCCTCCTGTTGTCTCTCAACTTCCAACAAACACTCTTTCCAAAAATGGATTGGATTGGATTAATATATTGTGGTCTGTCTCCCCACTTTTAAAACAGAGCAGACTTACTGCTGCTGTTGTCATTAAAATGGTTCCAGGCGTCACCAGATATGCTGTCAGCCATGTTAAGACATAAATTAAGCATTTGAACTCTTCATAACACCATCAGTTGAAATTAATAGACTTCAAATGGAACCCACTTGCAAGCCTACATTGGGTTAATCATTTCGGCAGGAGTGTCAAAAGTCTTTGGACTGCTGACACTGGTAGGGCAATATTTCCAGCAACCATGTCTCTACATACCTTCCATATTTTCTTGTTTGTCATACTCTTTGATGATGGAAAAACAATGGAGGGCCGACGAGGGCAAGAGCAGCTGGCAGCAATTGTGTTTGTTTTTCCTAGGGTGAAATTAACCTAGAATATAAAACGTGTTAATATTCTTGATAAATAAAATAGCTTCTTACCTGACACATACATTTAGGAGATAATTTTAATAATTTTTCGTGGTTTAAATTTCTAGGGTCAAATTGACACCAAAGATAAAAGATGTTAGTAAATCTGAAGGTAACGGGAGGGTTTAATGCAAGGCTGAAAATGAACAGGATATATTTGACAAACTGGCAGAGTTTTGAGTCCACAGTTATTTCCTTGGTGAACAGATGGAAGTCTAGAACCTGCATTGATAGAAGCGTGCTATTTTAAAAGTTGTCAGGTAAACTGTGAGTTTATGCCAAATTAATCAGCACAAATCTAACATATTATTGTGCCTGCAGAATTGATTGAATCTGTGCGTGTAACTTTCACACTCACTGTAAATTTCTTGCTGCAGACTAAAGTTTACTTTTGTAACTAGAGTAGCTGGGAGGTAACGCAGGCAAGGGAGATGATGGTCCTGCTGCGGAGAACGAGTGTGTCACATTGGTAATTGGACCAACTGGTGTTTCACCATCTCCTCTGTGACTGACTGTTTTCCCTTCAGCTGTACTCTGATTCAGCACACAGTCTGTAATACAGAACACCTGCTCAGAAAACACAAACAGCAACAATCTGCTTCACAGGAACGCAGGAAGGTGAGACTTAGTTCTGTCTGGCAGTGCTTAAGCAGTTCGGGGTCAAATGTACTCCATAGATAGATAGATATACTGTCTGTTTATAAACCTATGTCTTGGTCTGACAGAGCTGCTTAGGAAAGTGCAATTTAAAGCCCAGCTGCATTTTAAAAATATGATCAGTTAGCATACCAGTCTTTAACTACACTGAACAATGGAATGCCAAGAGTTGCTGTAAGTCTTTTCCCGCTCATCAGTGCTGTAGAAACTTCATCCATGAGACTGATATCGCCATATAAACATAAAGTATCCTCAGAGATTATTAATCTGCAGCAAAAAAACTCTATAAAGTGTGCTCCCTGCATTGTGTCCCAATGAATCCACAGTATTTTAGCCTTAAAGAACTGCTCTTTTGCAACAAAGTAAAAATTCACCAGCTGCAAAAAATCTTGCCTGTTTAGTGCTAACAGTGCTAATTTCTAAAAACAGAAGCAATTTCTTTACTTTGTTTTACTCTAAAAAAGTTGATTATATCCCAGAGTCTTATAGTGTTTCTTTAAGGACTTCACCATACATTCTCAATGCCAGAGACCCCTCTGGTTTTATTGTAATAAAATTATGTATTTTATTGACTTATGTTCTGTGTTTTAACAGCTGCTACTTCAACTTTAGGTTGTTCAACATCAAGCTTCTCAGTTAGTTTAAAGGTTTTAATGATCCTTAAGCATGCCAAATGATACTCTGTTGATTATTTGCTAAACAGATGATGCTGTTAAACAGGTGAAAATGTCATAGATTAAGAGTGATTTGGAGTGATGCCTTAGGTACGCACCAGGACAGCTGGTTATTGTGCATACAGATCGCCCAGTGGTCGTTTTACTGATTAAAGCATCAAGATTTTGAATAAGAATCAGCCAGTTTCTGCTTCAGTGCATATGTGTAAAATTGAATGAGTTGGAAGTAACAGACGAACAGAAGGTAGAATAACCAATCAAAGGAAGACAAATCGCTCAGTCTTCTGTTAATTAATTTTCCAGCATATATTGTTGTGAAACAATCCTGGAGCTGCTTGTTTCCTTTGTGGACGAGCTCAGAGCTCAGTGGTTTGTTTTCTCAGGAGGAAACTATGCTACTGTAGTAAAGACCCACAGTCCTGCCATATACTCTTTGGAGACCTCTTACAGCGCTCTGACTCAGACCTTCTGATTATTGGGATGGACCATAAAGAGATTTATGGTCTCCAACACTAATATAGATAGATCCTCACTATTATTTTGTTACGTGCCTCTTAGCAAATAGCTGCTATAGATGGATGACCTCCAAATTCTTCACCTCAAATCTGCAGCTAGATGATTGAAAGTTGGACACATCTGGTTGTTTGAACAGGACATTGGTCCCAAACACATTCACACATTCAGACTGGTTTTGGAATGAATCAAGAAGATTAACATTAAGCTGCTGGAATGGCAATGGCATGGAAATTTGTGAACTGTGCTTAAAATTCTCATCTGTGCCATAAACATATGTGTAGTCAAATTTCCAACCAGAATGATGCCAGACGTTGTACTTTTGAATCAGTATGTGTTATTTTGTCCTTGTATGAATTAGAAAATAAATGGTTTAACTAAATCATTAAAAACCCAAAAGGAATATTTTAGAGCTTTCAGTCATTTAGTAGAATATTTAGAGCTTACTATATAGGTGCAGCTGAACTTAGCTGTGTACTGGTGCTGTCCACAATAGACTAATGTGAAAATATTGCCCTTTCAGTCCAATAAAAAAACAAACAAAAAAAAAACATTTGTGATTTTGCTTTTATTACCCGGGTAAAATAAATAATAGGAAGCGGGAGTTATTTTCTAAAAGAAATGACTGAACATGTTCTGTCAGTCTGGCTGAAGGTCCAGCAAGGAGGAGATAGAGGGTAGGAGATGTTTATGAAAAGCACCAAGTCACATTTGATGCTGGTCTGCATTGAAAGTGATCATTTGGTTCTGGTTAACAGTTGGGCACTGGGCACTGCTAAGTCTGTAGCATTGGTGATGTCAGCTCCCTGGAGGATGTTAGTGAGGAGTAAACTGGAACACCTTGGATTCTGTGGTTCCTCACTACTTTCAGACAGACCATCTGAGAGGGTAACATACCATTTACCATCATTCTCTTTCCTGTCTGTTCTTAGCATGTCTCTTTGGTTGCAGACACCTAAATATTTTTGGTAAATTGGATTAAAACAGGGCTGCACGGTGGCGCAGTTGGTAGCACTGGTTCAATTCCCGGCCGGGGGTCTTTCTGCATGGAGTTTGCATGTTCTCCCCGCGTGGGTTCTCACCGGGTACTCCTGCTTCCTCCCACAGTCCAAAGACATGCCTGTTAGGTTAATTGGTCACTCTAAATTGCCCTTAGGTGTATGAATGAGTGTGTGCATGGTTGTTTGTGTGTTGCCCTGCGATGGACTGGCGACCTGTCCAGGGTGTACCCGGCCTCTCGCCCATAGACTGCTGGAGATAGGCACCAGCTTCCCCGTGACCCACTATGGAATAAGTGGAAGAAAATGACTGACCTCAGCACTCCATTCTTCTCAGCAGATTAAGACTGAAGTCAGGAACCTGAAATGTGTCTGAAAAGTTTTCTTCTAACTTTCTTCTGAAATTGGTGAATTTATTTAGCCTTTCTCAGATAGTGTGTTTTATTGCTAAATATTCTGCAACATCACCTGTTGAATGGTAAAAGATGAATTTTAGCGGACACATATTACTGAGTGTTGGAGTGGAAATAAAAGGTTGAATGAATCCAGAAGGAAATGAAATATCTAGCTTTGGATTGATGGCATGTTTCCTTCCCTGCCTGAAAGCCTGAAGTAAGTGTTATGGCACTAAGTGATGTGTTACAAAGTTGGCTTTTTGCCACATTAGTCTACTAATGCTCAAAGTAGTTTGGAGGCTGAGAAAGTAAATTGAAGTCTCAGAGCTGAGGTCTAATTTCTCAAACTGTTGGTTTTGTGTCAGAATCAGAAACTCTGAGAGAGTAAAAAAATGTACAAACCCGTAAGGTTTTTTTTTTTTTTAGCATTTTACGTACAGTGGCTTGTTAAAGTATTCATACCCCTTGAACTTTTCCACATATTATCACATTACAACCACAAACTTAAATATTTTTTTATTGGAATTATGTGAAAGACCAACACAATGTAGTATACAATTAAGTGGAACGAAAATTATACCTGATTTTTTTTTTGTTGTTGTTTTTACAAATGAAAAACTGAAAAGGACAAAAGTGCAAAAGTATTCAGCCCCCCTGAGACAATACTTTGTGGAACCACCTTTCTTTTAGGGTATGTCTACCAGCTTTGCACATCTAGTGACTGAAAGTTTTGCCCATTCTTCTTTGCAAAACAGCTCAAGCTCAGTCAGATTAAATGGAGAGTATTTGTGAACAGCAGTTTTCAGATCTTGCCACAGATTCTCAATTTGTCATAATGGATAGTATTAAGACTCTGATGAACACAATCACGAGGAAACCAGGACAGCGTTTAAGCAGTTTTTTTATTCACAAACGTAAGTTCGTTCTGGAATCCAGACTGGGTCAGCGAAAGGATTGGGATCTCAAACAAATAAGCCCTTAGCCAGGTCAGGGAGGAATAAGTCTTTACCACAATGGTTGAGGTTGACAGGAGGGTGCAGCAGCAGAGAAAAGTACTTCCTCATTCTTCTGACTTTGTGCTTTACTCCATTCAGCGGGCCCCATGGGGAAACGATGATCCGTGGGAGGGTGGACAGGCACGTGGATGGTTCTCAGAAGCTTGATAAAAAGTTATTTCCAGATGCCTGGGTCCAGGAGGGAGGCAGAAAGGAGACTTACGGCCAAGGTTCTTTGAGGCTTGAATTTCCACATTCATCTGAACATGGCAGGAGCCATTAAGCCCAAAGAAACCCCAGTAGAAACATTTCCTAGAGGCACAGGAGAAAAAACAAGATGATCAGAGAAAAAGTAGAAAACAGGACTGCAGCAGCAGAGGTCGAGCTGTTTACCACACTTGTGAGACAACGAGCTGACGCCTCCTTCTGGATCTCAACTCCTTTTGAGCCCAGGTCGATTGCTCGCTGATGAGCAACAGCTGCGCCGCAGCACCTGCCAGTCATACCCTGAGTAGGAGGAAGAAAACACTGCACTAACACACAGACTGCACCCAGCCTGCACACAACCACCGTGGATATGACATTACTCCCCCCTTAATGGACGCCTCCTGGTGGCTGACTGGTGGAAGGAGCAGAGGCTGCTTCAAAGTCTGCGATGAGATCTGGGTCCAAAATAAAACTACGGGGCACCCATGAGCAGTGCTCCGGACCGTATCCCTCCCAGTCAACTAAATATTGAACGCCCCGCCCTCTGCGCCTAGAGTCCACAATTTTGTGGACAGTGTAGGCTGGGTGACCTTCAATGTCCCGGGTGGGTGGAGGGGGTCCGGATGGAGTGCACAATGTACTGGAAATGACTGGTTTAATCTAGGAAACATGAAAAGTAGGATGCACTCTATATTGAGCGGGCAGTTTGAGTCGAACAGCTGTAGGAATGATAACTGACTCAATTCTGAATGGCCAAAGAAAACGTGGTGCAAGCTTCTTAGAAAAGCTTTTAAAGGAAAGTTCTGGGAGGACAACCACACCTCTTGGCCTGGGGAATAGGTAGTTGCGGGCGTCCTCTTCCTATCAGCATAGCGCTTATTCTGAGCTGAGGTCCGCTGAAGAGCGGCTTTAGTTTGGTCCCGCAGTCTTTTGCACTGACGGAAGTAGGTTCTGACTGAAGGAAGGGTTCGATCAGGGAATGTATCAGGGAAAAGAGTGGGTTGATAACCGCAAGAAGCTTCAAAAGGCGACAACCCGGTAGCTGCAGAGATATGTCTGTTGTGGGTGTATTCAACCCAGGCCAAATGCTTGCTCCAAGTAATGGGGTTATGGTTACACAGACAGCGAAGGGTGTTTTCTAACTCCTGATTTAGTCTTTCACATTGTCCGTTAGTTTGGGGGTGAAAACCTGAAGATAGCTGGGATTTAGCTGCCAAAGCACTGCAAAAATCTCGCCAAACCTGTGAGATAAACTTGGGCCCTCGGTCTGAAATAATCTCCATAGGGATCCCTTGAAGGCGTGACAGTCTATGCTCCATGCCTCGATGTGGGAATCCACCCAGTTTATGTGAGGATTATGCTGTTTTAGCCACGGCTATCCTCCTAAAAAGGGAGACTCCTTAGTGAGAAACACGAGGAATGAAATGACCTCATGATGGTTACCTGATGTAATAAGCTCTAAATCTTGTGTTCTCTGGGTTACAGAGCTTGGAGATCGCCCATCAAGAGGGGAAAAATCAATAGGATTCTCTCACTTTTCTCCAAGTCGCCAGAAAATGGTTCAGGAGGAGGAGAAATTACCTCTCGAATAGAACAGAATAGAACAATAGAACAATAGGCAGAGGAGAAAGTTCACGATTAGTTGAAATCACAGGAATTTTGGTTTATTAATTCTTGCAGCTGTCTGTTCATGGTGCAAATGGATTGTTGGATCTGGTTTTGCTGTTGAGCTAAGGCCTTAAGCACGGTTTCGTGTTGACCTAATAAAATGCCCTGATGAGAAATGGCACCTCGTAATTGTGCTTCAGAGTCAGAATGGTCAGCTCGTTCTGTCATAATGGATAGTTTTAAAACTCTGATAAACACAATCACGAGGCAACCAGGACAGCGTTTAAACAGTTTATTTATTCACAAACCTAAGTTCGTTATGGAATCCAGACTGGGTCAGCGGACAGGATTGGGATCTCAAACAAATAAGCCCTTAGCCAGGTCAGGGAGGATTACATCTTTACCACGATAGTAGAGGTTGACAGGAGGGTGCAGTAGTGGAGAAAAGTACTTCCTCGTTCTTCTGACTTTGTGCTTTACTCCATTCAGCGGGCCCCATGCGGAAACGATGATCCGTGGGAGGGTGGACAGGCAGGTGGATGGTTCTCAGAAGCTTGATAAAAAGTTATTTCCAGATGCCTGGGTCCAGGAGGGAGAAAGAAAGGAGACTTGCTGCCAAGGTTCTTTGAGGCTTGAATTTCCACATTCATCTGAACATGGCAGGAGACATTAAGCCCACAGAAACTCTGGTAGAAGCATTTCCTAGAGACACAGGAGAAAAAAATAAGATGATCAGAGAAAAAGTAGAAAACAGGGCAGCAGCAGCAGAGGTTGAGATGTAAAATCTAAATAAACAAACTTGATGACCACATGAAATTCTTGCCAGCTGATGTTGTCCATTGCACATTCAAATTGGTATTATTGATAATGTTCCGGATGATGCTTGCACTAAAAAACAGCTTCAACAGGGTCAGAGGTGACCATGATTTTGTGGTGTCAAGTCTAGTTCCGTGAGGATGCCTCGGGGTAAATGTAGAAGCTAGTGCCTCAATGTCAGGCTCACCTGGAGAGTGCCACTTGTCCTCGTTGTCATCACCAGGTCTAGAGGTAGCCTGACTCGCCTGCCTCAAGGTAGTTTACCTTTCTTTGTTGGCTTGGATAAGCTGCTCCTTTTTCTTAAGAAAAATGCTACTTTTGCATTTCATGGGCCTTGAGGCACTATGTAGCTCACGGGCAGATGGCTCATACTTCGCATCTTCTTCATTTTCTGCACAATCGTCACTGCAGAAACAGAAAGATAAATGCTGAAGACTAAATTTATCTAAGTTACACGCTAAAAATGAAGTTACATTTGACACTGACTTATAATAAGCTTAGGAACACAATGGTAACACTGTAATGACACACCATGCTTATTTTGTAACCATAATAGTTTGCAGAATAGATTTCTCACCTTGAAGAAGAGGATATAGCCTCAACCAAAGTAGTAGAAGGCTGGGTCCTTTCAGTGCCAGATGGCCCTGCCTCCTCCTGGCTGTAAAAATACAGAAAATGTATTTCCTACTATACACAGAAGGTTTTAAAATAACACACAAAAGCAATAATGTATTGCTGTAACAGTAAAGTGGTATTGGTAAAGTGTCAATGATATAACAGCTATATTCTCCAGGTGGTGAAAGCAATCATTAAATCAGATTCTCAGTCTACCTGAGCTTTAAACTTTAGAGATTTTATTTTACCTAAAGATGTTTTACTCAGGTCTCTGCTGTATGTTTACTATGATTGCATCCTTTGGCAGCTTAGAGACAGCAGGTTAACCCAACCTCTCATTTGTTCTTGTTCCTTACAGCAGTTGGCAGGAAGACCCATCAAGCCTGATTGGAAAGTGTATCAGGTGCTCAATGTCTGAAGGGGGCTAATATCTCAACTGATACACATTTCTCACAAGCATCATACAACCACCACCATGCTCTATCTTCGTATTTTCAGTGTGTTAAGTTTGTGCTACATTAATACTTTTCTTTATATCCAAGAAGTAGATTTTTCCCTCATTTGAGCAGATTTTTCTTCTGCATGTCTGAAGAATTTCAAATCACTTTCTGAAAGCTTCAAACATGTTTTATATTTAGGCATTAGCCTCCCTTTGACCATTTTTGCAAAGTCATCAAAAAGATTTTTTCGTTACAGACAGACAGCTAATTTATGGTTAACTTTAACCTGAAAAATACCCCTTATCATCTTGATTTTCTTTTCTACCTTTATTGGCAAGTAAATTGCCGTGAAAGTGTTATTTTCCTTGTTTAATACTTGATTAAACCACGAACTTTTAGGGATGATTTACAAAATGTGTACCGACACTGATCACATGCAAATGAACGTAAATAAATGTCTGATAAATTTTAAGGAAAACTTGCAGCACATAGTTTTAATCTCAGACATTAAAGCATATGAGGTGAATATAAAGTCAGGAGTTTTTTATTTCCTGTGTTACAAAGAAATTGAACATATCTTGGGGGTCTGTTTTGTCAATACGTAAAATACTCAAACATTCTGCATAAAATTAAAAATGTTTAAAAAAAAACCTGAAATATGTCACCATAGGTCTTACATTGAAGTCTCTGGCTTTGATTTCCATCCAGGATCTTCTTGCTGCAAGACAATTTTGAAATCATTGATGTGACCTTTAACAGTTCTGAGCCCAAACATTGCAGTATCTCTTAGAAATGTTCTCTGGCATTAATTCTTAAACACCAAAAAAACACTCTGCATTATTACACAACTGGGCAAAGTTAAGAACTATATTAAGTCATTTGTATTTTTGAACTTGAGTCTGGTCCATATCAATTCACATTTACTATGCATTCTTTTCCTGGCTCAAACTTAAGATCTCAGAGTAGGAAATATTTGATCATTTCTGCAGCAACACTTATCCAGGTTTGGCTTCTAGATTTCCGATTTCCCAAAAAATACCTTCAGATAAGTTCAGGGGTCTTTTTTATTCTTCATTTGTTATCAAGTAAAGAACTTTCCCAGAGGAAGCGGAGGAGGCAGAGTGAAGGGATAATCCCCTACAGTAAACAGACCAGAATCTGAGCTCTGTTTTTGTTCTTCTGCTCACTGAGCCGCAGCGAGTGTTTTCATATCGCCGTGGCTTCATGTTCCGCTCTGCTTCCTGATGAAGGTCCCTTCACTCAAGATTCTTTCAGAAAACTTTTATAGCTTCATCCATATCACTTTTCTTTTACACGGACAATAACAATCCAGGCTCAATTTGTTTTTGTACCACAACACAAATAAGTATAATGAAAAAAATAAATTACACTCAACCTCCATTATAACAAGGTGGTAGAAAACAGACTGCTACTAACTGTAATGATATTTTTTTCTTCAAAATGTGTTTTCAGCTTAGAAATGAAGAGTTTGAGTCATTGCTGAAAGTTTTTCTGTTTGTCAGAAGCTGCTGACAAGAAATGTTAATGGACTCATGTTGTTTTAAAAATGACTCAACAATGCAGTGTTACTCAGATTTGGTTTTAGCTTACAATGGTTAGGATGAGTAGATTCTGCTGGATGGAGGAAAAAACTTACGTTTCATGTTAACGTCATTACTTAAGCCAGTAAGGATGAGTCAAACATTGGAGGCTTTACTCCAATATTTGGCTTTTCATGCAACTAGAAACATGTTAAAATAATAAAAAAAAAACAGTCTTTTACTGCAGCAGTACAATCTCTCACAGAAAAATTATAACATTCAACCTTTAATTTGCGCATTTGTTCAATCAGCTCATGTTAAGAAATAATTATTTTTAACAAATGTAAAGATTATGATGTACTATACAGTGAATACATAAAGATTTTGGCATTGTTCTGCATTAAGAAAATGAGCAAACCAGTTCATGCTAGCAGCTTAGGGCTGTGGGACGCTTTTACAGGCTTTCTGGCACCTATAGTTAACCAAAGTGTCCACATTTCCAGCACAAATGTGAGCTCTTTCTCAGTTTGGGTAGGACTCTTCCAGAGTTGCCTCTTGTGACAACCCTATTTTTGATGTTTACATGTTTGAAAATCACAAAGGCTCTTATCTTTGCTTTTTTTGGAAGATGTAATTCTGTCGACCTTTTCAAGCCCGCCTTCAATGTGTTTTAAATAGTTGGGATGAGAGTAAGGTCCTCCAAGTCTGATTTTCTCGATGAGAAAAGCGTGAATGCTCCCTCTGTGCCAGCGATGAGGCTCTGCTTTAAACAGTTGTTCAATTAGCTTGGTGTCTTGTTCCTGTGTGATGGCATGATGGAGCTGGAAATGGCTAGTTAAGTGTTGCTCTGGTCTGTTGTGGTGAAGAAGCAGCTGAGCCCAAAGGTTAAACTCTGGATTTACTGCTCCATCTTTGTTAATAAAAGGTCATTGGGGTGAACTTGAAGTAGAGCCACTGCTTCTCTACATAGCAAGTTGTCAGGTGAAGTGGTTCATCTAATTAGAATGGTTCCTGAATGACTTCACTCAAAGGTTTTTCGGGTATGTCACACTGGAAGCAGACCCCAAACTTCCTGAAAAGACATGTCTATATATTCTGACCAAATAACTTTAGTCTTACTCAGAATATGCTGCCTCAGAGTGAGATATTTGGGCTTCTTGGATCTTTTAGCTCTGTGACCCGTCCTCAGATAGGTGAATGATGGATGGACAGGTGGCTAGATGGATAGAAATCCAAACTATACATTTATGGCCTTGGTACTATATAGTTCTAAATGTAAACAAAAAGTTGGATTTGTTTATATAAAGACGTGATTCAAACTATACTGAAAAAAAGTCCTTTATGGTCCTGTTTTTAAATCCCCTAAACGTGTGTGGCTACATATTTTTCTATAAAATATACAGCATGTATTTTTTCTTGATGCTGCAGGCATTAGATTTGACACCCAGACGGAGAGCCCGAAATTAAAGAAGCATCTTCTAGCAGATGTTGAACATGTTAATTTTGACCATTATTTTTTTGTGCGAATCAATGGTTTGAACAATTCTCTTGGACCTTAAGATGGTTCTGATTCTGTTTACTACAGCAGACTCCTGGATACACTTTATAATGTGTCCCATTGTTTTTAGATAAACATCTTTTAACTGAATTGATGTGCAGATGTTTCAGTCTGTTTGCAAGCTTTTACAGGCTAAGTCAGCAGGTTCTGATAATTTTCCTGTCACTGAAAATACTATCATAATTAAATAAATACTGTCTAAACTAATTAGCTTTGGATTGACAGCATTTTAAGTGTATGCTTCTGTTTTTTTATTTGTGTAGGTTAATTTATAAAAAGTGACTGCTGGTTTTCCACCAACAGAAGATGTAGAGAAAATTGTTTCTCACTGAGCGTTAAAGAAAATGCATGTCCTTTTAATTTAATTTTGAGCTGTAAAACTATCAGCAAGTTGCCTCATAATGAGCAGATTAACATAAAGCTGTAATTAAATGCTGTCAGTCTTATTTAACATGTCAAAGCAGCCAGTTTCATTAGACAGGAAATGGCTTATTAATCGTAATTGGTTGATTTTTGAAAATATTTTATGGCGTTGACCTTTATATGAAGGTTATGCTTTACGAGCCATCTGCTCTAAGTTCTACAACAAGCTTCACTTAAAGTTCAGGCAGTTAATTAATGATTGTTTGTGATTCCTGATAGCTTAATTATTTGCTTGAGGAGATTTTCACAACAACGTGTGCGACCACCCGATGCGATGCTTTCCTTGCCAATATGGCTGCCGTTTGATGATGAACAGGCTAGGGCATGCGGAGGCGGGGCCAGTAAATCTGTCTCCAACATGGCCAAGTGGAAATCCTCTTTGCTGATTGCTTATTTTCCCTCTACATCTGACAGCTGTTTTTCTTTCTGATCGACTCTTTTGCCCTGATATTTGCCTGGCTTGCCCATTGAGGAACAGATGTGATTTCAAAGTCATCACCCTCATTTAGTCCCTGACTAAATTTGTGTGTAGGAATTGCAGGTAAACAGCACCCAGACATGTAACATGCACTGGTGCTGATCATTGGTGGAGCTGATTAGCCCACCAAGATGTGCGGAATACTTTAGATTAAAAGGTGAATTTAAAGACCACCCATGCAACCATGGCTGCTTTATTATGAAAAAAATATCTAATCACGATTAGTTTGATTTTAATATAAGTCATGATTATTAAAAACAATACATCAATGAGACCAGCATTGAACATTGGACATTATATGTGGATGAAAGCCTCCTGAACATGAAACATGGTGTTGGCAGCATCTTGCTGTGGGGATACTTTTTCAGAGTAGATGAGGAAATGGTGGGAGATGAATAGAGGACAATCCTTCAGTATGCTCCAAAAGACTTGAGACTGGGAAAGATTGTTCTACAGGGTGTTAACTTTGGGGGCTGAATACAATTGCGTGCAACTGGATTTTTATTTGTAAAAGATTTTAAATGCCATGCATCATTTTCCTTCCACTTCACAATGGTGCGCTACATTTTGTTGGTCTACATAGCATACCTATAACCTTCAAAGTTTTGAAAAAAATGAAGAATTATTCTAGAGGAAGATGAAATTAACCTTGTCATGATGTTGTCCAAGAGACTTAGGCGCTAAGTGGTTGACTGGCAGCAAGCCTGAAACTCTAAAACGTACGCACACCAATACAGCTTTCCTTTAAACTGTGAAGGTTTAGCATTTTAGTCTTTAAAAGATTTATCTGGCAAAACAGTTTTTCAGACCCTGATTTGTCTATAAAGTCTTCCTTAATTGCTTCATTTCAGATGGGTTTAATCCTGTTGTTTGTTCTATAACCTGAACATGCTAAATATCAGCAGAAACTCTGCAGATTGTGCAGTTAGTATCTCACAATTTGGGTCTTCTCTGGCTTTAAGTCATTATTGGCCTTGGAGGTATATTAAATCTTGTTGCTCAGATTTGGCCGACATTCCCCAGTGGTGCCCTGGCTGCAGCGTGTGATGGGGATTTGCTGCCGATGAAGCTGCGTTCACACACCACCGCCTGCCTTGTACACAGCAGCGGTGTGAAAGGAGCTAATAAAAATGTTTATTAAACAGTTCTCTGAGGCACGGGGCACAATTCATCTCCTTCTGCTTCACCTGCCAAACAAACAGACACACACACACACACACACACACAGAGCTGGGCCCGGCTGTGATGCTGCAAGGCGAGCATGCCCTCTCTAACACACACCCATTTGATGAGTCATCTTAAAGCAGATTTATCCAGTGAAGCTTCTGGGGACTCGGACTCCGCTAACACCCTCAGTAAATAACTCCCACACACTGACAGGGTACACGGTAGATCTTATTCTGAAATACAAGCGAGTCAGCTGAGCAGATGGTCGGCAGCTTTGTTGGTCAGTTCTTTGCCTAATGAGCTGTTTGGTCCATCGCTCGTCTGCTAATGTGGAAAAGTTACATTTATGGAGATTAAACTGCAGAGTTTCCGAGTTATCTGCTACAACTTGGTTCATTTAGCAGATGAAGAGAGGCCACATGTATGATTATGCACTAGAAAACATGATGGCGTTTATGCATGTGATGTCCAGCTGACGTACCTGCATATGTTGCAACACTTCTAAGCATTACCATTAATCATGTATATTTTGTGCTAAATATTCAATTGATTGTTTGCAAAACATTTTATATTTATTTTCCAGGTAAAATATTTAAAACAGGATAACTTCTTCAGAGAATGACCTTTATTTCTGGAACTGGGAAACCAGATCCAGTCAACAAGGCAGGATTGGAAGTCTCTTCCTTATGGCCTGCAATTAAATTCAGGTCAACTTAGTAAAATTATATGGTACCAGTTTAAAATTACCAAATTATTACAACAAAACTGAATTACATTACACCAAATTACAATACTTTCAAATTCAGTATAAAATGCCTATTGTGTAAATCTATGTCTAAGAAAACCCAGTCCATTGCTCTGAATTGCTGTTTTGGTGACTTGTGCAAAGTGGTTTGAATTATTATGTTTGATTCACTTTCTTAAAAAAGAGGTTCTCTTTAATATGTTTAGAAAAGGTTCAGTGACAAAGCAGCATTTTCAACAACCATCGAAGCCTGCCCATAAAGGGAAGATGAAGAGATGAAAACTTTATGAGTCATTTATTCTGTGCTGACACAGACCCTTGGTTTCAGACCCACCTGGTTCCACAGCTTCTTTTCGAGTCAGCAGAATTTGAGCAGAAAATGGTGATTGTGACATTAAACATCTGCCCGCACACAGATAACTTGTCTGTCAAGGCCTAGAGGCTGTGCATGTGCTTTCTTTGCACTCATTTTTACAGCGTTCCTACATCTGTTGGCCTCTTTAATATAATATGTGATTTCAAAAACTTGTATTCATTGTTGAGACAATAAGTGACTTTTTGTTGGACTGTCTTATATTTCAAAAGATCTTTCTCTTTACTTTTACCCAAGTTCCCCAGGATAGATTGGAGCAATGAGCACTTAAAGGAGGTGCTTGTGGTCTTTGATTGATGGCTTACTATTGTTGTTGGTGTGGTTTACATTAAAACCTTTGAAACTACTGTTCCCCTGTTCTGTTTAAATGGTGTAGTTTCCCTACCTAGAACCTTTTATCTTTCTGTATTTTATTACCCTAAACTCTATTTTAACAACTGAAGTTTTTAGTCCGTTTAAGACAAACTGTGGTTCTTTTTCCCTTAACACCAATCGTACTACATTTCTACATGTTAGCTTGGAGCAGCACCAAGCTACCTTGTAGAAATTACGTGTTAGCGATGGTAGCTCAGGTGGTAGGGGTTCCTCCTGCCAATTAGAACCCCTGCTCCATCCATCCCAGTCATTGTGTTCTTGGGCAAGACACTTCACCTGCCATGTCTGCTGATGGCGGTCAGAGGGCCTGGTGGCGCTGATTGCATGGCAGCCCCACTTTTTTCAGTCTGCCCCAGGGAAGCTGTGGCTACAGTGTAGCCTACCACTGTCAGTGTGTGGATGTGTCCAAGATTGGGTGGATGATTGGTTGTAGTGTGAACCGCTTTGGAGTCCTTGGACTTGATAAAGTGCTTTATAATTGCAGGCTATTAACCATTTTTACTATTTCTTCCTGTATTTATATTTCAGTTTCAGTTTCAGTTTATTTATATAGCGCCAATTCACAACACATGTCTCAAGGCACTTCACAAAGTCAGGTACATACATTACAATTAATCCTAATCATTGAACAGTGCAGTCAAATTCAGTTATTTATTCAAATTGGATAAAAAAAGTTTCTGTCTAAGGAAAGGAAACCCAGCAGATTGCATCCAGTCAGTGACTTGCAGCATTCACTCCTCCCGGATGACCATGTAGAGACAGTGAACAGTCACTGGCGTTGACTTTGCAGCAATCCCTCATACTGAGCATGCATATAGCGACAGTGGAGAGGAAAAACTCCCTTTTAACAGGAAGAGACCTCTAGCAGAACCAGGCTCAGTGTGAGCGGCCATCTGCCACAACTGACTGGGGGTTAGAGAGAACAGAGCAGAGACCCAAAGAGAACAAAGAACCACTGAAAGTAAATGTTAATGGATGTAGCTCCTTTAGTCATTTCATCTAGAAAGAAAGAACAGATAAACTCTGAGCCAGTTTTCAACGTTAGAGTTTGAAAGAGAGCGCATAGAGTTAGTCACAATAAAAGCTTAGCCAGTAGCCATGTCTAGGAGAGAGAAAGGATTAAACACTAGAAGACAGAGCCATGTGGATCATTGGTAGAGGGTGAGCATTAAGTTGTTGCCAGCAGAAGCTCGGACGATTCCCCTCTCCAGAAAGGTTTCACAGGTAGACACAGAGCCAGGCCAGGTGTAGCTTCTAGGAAGACAAAAGAGAGAGAACAAAGTTAAAAGCTGAAATAACAGCAAATAATGCAAAATTGGAGAGTAGTGTGAGAATGTAGCGAAGAGGGTGAGAGTGGTCATTATGTCCTCCAGCAGCCTAAGCCTATTGCAGCATAACTACACAGATAGTTTCAGTTCAGATTATTTAGTTAGACGGCGCTTATTTACAACAATGTCGTCTCAAGGCACCCCACAAAGGGTCCCACTGATGTCATTGTTATACTAAACACCACAAGGATTGGGATACCTCTCTCTTTCAGACTGATTATAACCATTGGAAAAGAGAAGGGCTCATAAAGGTATCAGATATGGAGGGTGTGTTTGCACCTCAACCATAACTGAGCCGGTTTAGGCTAAACCTGACTCCCCCTTACTCCATCCAACAGGAATAAACTATAAACTAAGGCACTCTAACTATAAGCTTTATCAAAAAGGAAAGTTTTAAGCCTAGCCTTAAAAGTAGACAGGGTGTCCTCCTCACGGACCAAAACCAGGAGCTGGTTCCACAGGAGAGGAGCCTGATAACTAAAGGATCTGCCTCCCATTCTATTTCTAGCGACTCTAGGAACCACCAGTAAACCTGCAGTCTGAGAATGAAGTGCTCTTTTAGGAACATATGGAACAATAAGATCTCTGATGTATGATGGAGCTAGATCATTAAGGGCTTTATATGTGAGGAGGAGAATTTTAAATTCTATTCTAGATTTAACAGGGAGCCAATGAAGGGAAGCTAAAATAGGAGAAATATGATCTCTCTTTTTAATTTTCATCAGAACTCTTGCTGCAGCATTTTGAATCAGCAGAAGGCTTTTAACTGCATTTTGTGGACATCCTGATAGTAAAGAATTACAATAGTCCAGCCTTGAAGTAACAAATGCATGGACTAGTTTTTCAGCGTCACTCCTGGATAGGATATTTCTATATTTGGCAATGTTCCGGAGGTGAAAGAAGGAAATCCTAGAAACCTGATTAATATGGGATTTAAATGACATGTCCTGGTCAAAAATAACACCAAGGTTTTTTACTTTATTACCGAAGGTCAATTTAATGCCATCCAGGTTAAGTGATTGACTAAGCAGATTCTTTTTTAAAGACTCCGGTCCAAAGACGACAACTTCTGTCTTGTCTGAATTTAGAAGCAAAAAATTTAAAGTCATCCAAGTTTTTATATCTTCCAGACATGCTTGTAGTCTATCTAACTGGTTGGGTTCATCAGAATTTATGGATAAGTAAAGCTGAGTATTATTAGCATAACAGTGAAAATTTATCCTATGCTGCCTCATAATTTGACCTATTGGAAGCATATACAGTATATAGTAAAGAGAATTGGCCCAAGTACTGAACCCTGTGGTACTCCACAATTAACCCTGGAGTTTAAAGATGATTTATTGGTGCGTCCACCCCAGATGCATCTGAACAATAAACACACTGCATTTTTATGTGGGATTAGTAGTAACAGGTTTTGGTTTGCTTGGAGTTTTCTCTGTCTGAAAAGAAACCGAACCACCAGAAAAAGTCACAAGTTAACAAACTCATCACTCATTGACTGATTCGGACCAAAGTAACTGAACTATAAGTGGGAAAACACTCTAAATATCCTCTGGGCTGTTGTTTCTGTGCATGTTGTCTTCAGAGCTGTTTATCCAAGTTATGACTACAGACATACCCTGTTATTCTGCGGGAGTACTTGTTTGCAAACTGTAGCCTGTGCTACTAGGTTCCTCCCACAAATAACCACAGACAGCTTTTGGCAGTTGATTGTTTATTAATAAATTGTTTTGGTAGGTCTGGTAATTTTGTTGATGGTGCCACCCATCCACACTTCCGATTCTCCCCTGGTCTCTGCCCCAGGGCCTCAGTATGTTACTAATTAAGGACACGGAGACTTATCTGAAAACTTGTGCCAATCGCCCCCTGACCTCCTACTGTTTCCTGATTTACTGCAACACCTCTCATCTACATTTGAACAGCAACCAGACCACACCACCATATAAACACAAAAATCTAACTCTTTCTTCTATGAACTCAGCAGAGATTACAACTTTCCTTTTCAGAATGTGCCAAGAAACAAAGAAATCAGAACAGAAGATCACTAGCCTGTTCATCAATGATTCCAGTCGGAAACATGAGTAAAAACTATTTTCTTGTGGCAGTTTGAACCTGATTTTTTTTTTTATGAATTATGTTAATGAAGACATTGTTATCAGCCACCTGGGGGAGAGAAGGGAAAAAAACTATTAAACTGTAAGTGAAGATTCTTTCACATCTTCACTCTAACTTCTGTAAAGTCCCCTAAAGCTCCGTACCTCTCCACCTTGAAGATTCAGGGTACATCAAAAAGTACTATCTCCTTACCAGTCTATTATAGTGGTCTAAATTTCTACCCTGGTAATCCGATTTTACCCTGGCAGATGCAGTAGAAACGCAGGGGGGTAAACCACCCTGACAAACTACCCTGTACCCTATGGACAGTCCATGAATTGGGAAAATTTACATGTTTTAATACCAGCATAAATACTAAAACTGTTGCTGAAGCTCTGGTCTGCTTAGGTTCTGATCATCAGAATTTTAGAGATGTCCTTGTTTAGGTTTTCAGAAAAAAACTGAATCCCAGGATGAAGACTTGTTTTATAGAGGAAACATCAGGAGTCAGGGGTCATTCCTATAGACCCCAACGATTTATTCTGAAGTGACACAATGACACAAAGTTGTCCCACAGTGGGATAACAAACACAGTACTGAGACCCTTTAAAGATGCTCAGATGGGATCTGCTTAAATGATGCACCTGGATGAGTTTGTCATATTGTCAAGGAGTCAGTTCGTTAGCCTTGTTATGGCTGATTAAATATTGATAGGTTTGATTGCTTCACTAACACATTGCTGTGTTTCTCAGTTAGCTGCCTTCTCTGCCGATTAATTAGCTGCTTAGTGATTTTATTATCTGTTTAAAAACTCGTTTAGTGTTGCAAACATAACCAAGCTGACAAACCACTTAGAGGTTTCACCGTGCTTATCAATATATTAAATATGTTTCTATTCTTTTGGCATGGTTGTTTTTAATCTGTTGTTTTTTTTCTCATCAACACTCTGCTGTCTGTTTTTATATTGTTTGATCATTAATATGTGCCACTGTATAGAAAACTGACAGCCGCATCTGGTATGGGACTTGCTATGTGGTCAGCTCAGCTCAGCTTTTTTCTGGGAGTGTGGAAAGAAATCGAAGGTGTGCTGATTTCTAGGTTTAAAGAAAAATATAGTATTTGGAGCCACAGGTCCATTATTACTCTGAACTCTGCCAGCCTTTCAGAAGCCAATTTTAAACCTGTATTTTAAAGCTGTTGTTGAATGATTGAGGTTTTATTCTTTAGGTTATGTTACTAGAGATGAAGCTGAAAAGAAAAAAGGCAAAACCGATTAACTTGTGATGTGTTGTAAAAGTTTGTTTCCCCTAAAATGAGGCAGGTTGGGCTTTATGGCATTATTCTCTAAAATCTGGAGAAGAAACATAAAATGCTGTAAAATGTTTTAGTTTTTTTTGTTGTTGTTAGTGTTACACTTAAGCGATCAGTGTAAATATATCATTATAGAATTTATATAATTATATATAATAATCTGAGTTAATACAAGAAGCAGTTTTCAAAAGCTATTTCCATTCAAGAATAATTGAGAAATCATTGACATCTGACTTCTGAAAAGGGTTACAAAGCCATTTTAAAGTGTTGAGACTCCAACAAACCACAGCCATTAACCACAACCTGCAAAAGATGAAACGGTAAGAACCTTCCCAGGAGTGGCTGGCCTTCAAAAATTACTCCAAGAGCGCATCAACAACTCTTCAGGAAATTCACAAAAGGACCCAGAACAACATCTAAAGTCTTGCAGGCCTCATTTTCCCTTAGTCAAGGTCAGAGTTCATAATTCAGCAATAGGAAAGAGACTAATGAAAAAATCCATTAGAGAGTTCCAAGGCCAAGGACCAGTCCCGCAGAAAAAGAACACATCATACATTTGCCAAAAAAACATCTTGTGATCCACAAGACTTTTGGCAAAGTATTCTGAGGACTGATGAGACAAAATACCTGAAGGAGAATGACTAGCCATTAGTTTGGTATATTAAGCTCAAGCACATGGGTTACCCAAAGCACACCAGAAGGTCTACCTCTGATCGACTCAAAGAAAGTATAAACTGAAAGTTTTTACAGAACCCTAATTAAAGTGTGGACTTAAAACTTGTTGAGATGCTGTCCAATTCTGCAAATAAAAGTGGGCCAAAATTCCTCCACAGTGATGTAAAAGAATTGCCAGCTATCACAAATGCTTGTTGGCACAACCACTTGTTAGCTTTGAAGAGAAGTAACTTTTTTAAATAAGGCCAGGCTGGTGTGGATAACCTTTTGTCTCTATTAACAAATGAAATCTTTATTCCAAACTGCTTCTGGTATTCAGTCTGCTGATCTTTGTCTGATACTGAAGTTGATTTGATCTGAAAGACTGGAAAAATTGACTGAAAAAAAAAAAAAAAAATCCTCAAGGGGGCAATTAGTTTTGTTACATCAAGCTGTAACTTATCTGTTGATGAACCGTTTAGAAGCATTAATCAAGCCAACCAAACTGTCATGATCCAGGTTTTTGAGTTTGAGCTTTTTTCATGTTTCTGTTTCTTCATTGTCTTGTTGCTTATTTTCCTATATTGTTGCCATTTTAGTTTTGTTTGTTGTTTATTAGGTTTATAGCTTATTTTTGTGTGTTGTTAGATTTAGATATTACTATTATCATTATTTTATTTCTTTCCTGTGGTCCTCTCTGGCTGCTCCTCCTCCCTCATCGTCCTCTCCCTTCATTGGTCTCGGTTCCTCATCTTTACCTGATTACTCTCACCTGCTTGCCATGCCTTTCTCCTCACTTCTCCCCCCTGTATACAATCGGTCAGGTATATCTGATTGTTTTCATTGATTGCTGGATTCTTCTGTTTCCCTGTCTGCTCCTTGTTGCTCCGTTTCTCTGCCTGTTACCCACACTGGGTCGATGTCTTGTTCCCTTCATAATGGACTTGTAAGTCCTTATTTTTCCATTATTAAAGAACTCTTCACTCAACCTCGCTGCTTCTGGCTCTGCCTGCTTTGGGTCCAACTAAAAACCAATCATGACACAACACAACATCATTGAATGATCTGTTTCATATGGAAAAATATGGCCATCAAATAGTTACCCTATCTCCTTTATTTCCCTAGAAAGGACATTGAGATTGTTGTAGAAGTTCTGCTATGTGTGGGCCTTAGATACTGGCCAAATGGACCAAGCCCCAACAAATATGTTGCCATGAGGGTAAACATGTTACCAAGTTAACTATGGTGTGTGGGCCTTGCAAATTGGCCGAGTGGCTGTCCACCAACTAGTACAGTGCCATGATTGGGAACATACTACTTAATTACCTGACATGTGTTGGTATTGGCACTAGCTGCCATGTAACTACCTGGATTTATGTAGAAAGGTTGGTGCTGCAGTTTTTCGTTATTTTTGCCAAGTATTTCAGAGGTTTTTTTAAGCCTCACACAACATTGATAGGCATAACATAACCAGCTGATTAGTGTTTTGAGCGTCTGTAGGCATATAAACTGCTATGGGTTTAGCTGTATTACTTCTAATGGAATCAAGACTGTTTCCTTCTAGAGTAATGCCAAAGATTTCCCATCTTAAAGAGAAGCATTATCTTGTCATTGGCTTCCAACCATCCATGATGGCCCAAGGTGCAGAATGTTGGGTAGCAGTATCAGAATCAGAATCAGAATCAGAATCAGCTTTATTGCCAAGTTTGTACATACAAACAAGGAATTTGACTCCGGTACACTTTGCTCTTTGGTTTTTGGTATATTGATAAAAGTATTTCTTAATGCAAGAGAAAGCACAGATAACTGTTAGTTTTACAAAAATGTATTGCCTTGACATAACTGATCATACTTTGGGTGTTACAAGTACAGTTTCTCATTGATGAACAAAAAATTAAATTGTGCTCTAAACTGATAGAGGGTGATCTAACAGTGAATTTATAACATCTTAAAACTAGTGATGTGTCCAGTGTGCCGATGCTTGTCGAGTAATCCAGGCAGAGTTTTTGAAGCGTGTATCGAGGCTTGTGTCGATGACATATGTGGGATGTTCGAGGCCTTGGGAGCTGGCTGTACAACTTGACAGATTCATGAACTAGTTAGGCGGTTTGCGTGTGATTTGAAATATTTTGGACAGCACAACGCTGCTGATTCCCAGTGACATTTAGTTGTTCTGGGATCATATTGCGTATGCTTTACCACTCAATTTCAGTGTCTGTTTTGCTTTTGAATCAGCAAGAAAGAGGGAAGTATTGAAACGGATAGAAAATGTTCAACACAACTTGTATAAAACTGTTGTTGCTTTTATCACTCACCAGCTTCATCTGTGCCCTGTGAATGTGCCCTTGTATGTTATACATCAGGGGAAATCACGTTGCTGGTGTTCCTTGGTGTTCTAGTGGTTAAGATTCCGCCCTCTCTGCTCCATTGTCCGGGTTCAATTCCTAGTTAGGGAATATAGTTTTATAAGTCTCTCTTGTAGAATAAAGTTTTTATCTTAAGGAGACTTTACCTGGTTAAATATAGATCATTAATATAAGCACTATAAGCATAGTAACAAACACATTCACATTACAACCCTCTCCCATATTTGTTTCCACTTGTACTTTTGATCCAGCCATTGTATCATGAAGATAGATTAAGTTTATACTGAGACCATATTCAGAATTTAGTGGCATCACAAACACTGCTCATTTCTTTATTCAGTTTAAAGCTTTACACAAGAAATTCATGTCATATATTCACTCTGCCTGTTTTACATTTATTGTCCACTTGATTGCACTGTAGAGCAAGTGAAGCATCTTGATGCCTCGGCTCATGAATCGAGAAATTGGATGCAAAGCCTTTGTGCTTCAAGAGGCTTTTAAAACCATAGAGATCAAACCAAACCATAGATCTAACCATAGAGATACCCTACAGAACACACACAACATTTGAAGAAGTGATCCCCTTCTAAACGTTGCATCATCTGATCAGAAAAAAGAGAACGACAAGCTTGGTCGTTGACTTAAAAAAGCACCTGAAAGGCTGATGAGAACCAACTATTTCAAGGACTTCCTATTAGGCATTGAGATTTAGAGTCTTCACAAACTTAAGTTATGCCGATATCGCTTGAATCTGATTAAAATGAAAGTACATTAAAAATACTAAAAAGATGTGTGAACTGGCTGACAAGTAAGAGTTAAATTGCAAAAAACAATTAAAATAGTTATCCAGTCATATGTCTTAATTGTAGTTTTAACTAAAACATGTATCAATAGATCCTTTTCCAATGATTTTACATTTAAGTTTTCACCAGCCTACATTTGGTGAGAGATTACCATATCAGACAACTACAGAACATGTTTTAGTAAAAATGTTGTTTATTAAAATAGAAAAAAAACTGATCATTTATAAAGTAAAAGATGTGTAGACAGTGGAGTAGATGATGACAGGACACCATGGCTTCTGGGAGACTGCACCCTAACCTGGAACTGTTGTCTCTCCTCCTGCAGAACTCTCTGCATAAAACTATAAAAAATTTAAAGAGTTCATACTCTACTAAGTTAGGTTTACATGATTTTTTTTAGGGGGCTGCACGGTGACGCAAGAGAGTTTATAATTAATTCCAACAATAACTTAAAATGCTACAAATTTCCAGCAAAAAAACATTCAGTGTTATTTTCTGGTACTTGCGGTTATTCACCGCATACCTAGTAAACGCTTTATATTAATTTTCATCTGCAACAAACAGGTAACATGTAGCGGGAAGTCCCAGAGTGCCAGGCCGAGATCAGGCACCGGTTACTATGCAGCTGTCCGGTTAGCTTCGCTTAGCAGCCAGACCAGCCTGTAACCGGAGCTTCACTGCTCCGAAAACTCAGAAAAAGCATTTCAAAGTAGGGTCATTCTTGATGAACTGACTGCACAGATGACGTTTTGAGGTGTACTTTCTCGCCTAAAAACATCTTGAAACTACTTTTTGTGAAAAATTAATGGTGTAAAAACAATTATTTGTACAGTAACCTGTGCCTCTACTAAAGCTGCTGGTGACATGCCTCACAGCACACAACCCTGCTACTTTAACAAATCACAGGGAAAGCTGAAAAGACCTACTCCAGAGAAGGACCATTTACCCATGAAAGTAAAGCCCCGGGAAAGTGAAATTACCCAGGTAAATATGTATGAAAACACGAGCTGGGCTTCAAAAAGCCTGGGACTTTCTACAGGCAATGCAAAATGGGCTATAGTTGGCCGCAGAATGTAAAAGAAGTCCTATGAGTTAACAGTAGCTAGACCTGGCATCTGTGTACACATGCTTCAGCTCTTACAATTTAACATACAATAGAGCACCAATGATAAAGATATCACATAAAAGCAGATCGTAAAAGAAATTTAGCTTTAAAAAAGGTTGCCGCAACTCTGCCTCAAACTTCTTTTAGTTTTAATGTAGCTGAGGTTAATGCACAGTGTACACATACCAAAGATCACAATAAAAGCACTTTGCAACCATCTAGTAGTCAGAGTGAAAACAACCTCTGGTTGGGAGCTTTAGTTACCTGGGTGAGTGAACTGAGAGCAGCACCCAGGGCGAGAGGCTTCCTTTTCTGTTCAGAGTTTCAGTAAGGAGTCAATTGTGCACACTTGGAGACGGTAAGTCATGGTTTGGGTCCAATAGTGGCCTGGGATATGATGATAAGCGACAGAAATAAGTAGAGTGATGATCGTTGGAGGACGTATCACAAGTAAAACGGCTTATGCAAAACTGAAGAAAACCAAGGAGAGGCTGACGGCGGCAGCAGAGAGGCATACAGGTGCAGCTCATGAAATGCGATGGTCAGCTGAAGGTTTTGCAACTTAGAAATACCAGCTACAGCATTAGGGTATGTTTGATATATTTAAGTGGAAAAAAGCTTGAATTGACTGCCCTAAATAGCTCGCAATTTTTCCTTCATAATTTTGAACAAGCTTTTGACAGATTATGAAATTTCATGTTTTGTTTGATATCTGTTGGGTTGGTTTAATATTTGAAATCATTGATGAAAAGAAAAACAATAAACTCCTGGTTTTCCTGACTGTTGTGAGAGCAGTTTGAAATTGAAACCTCATCTTCCCACAGTGTGAAGCATTCAAACTGATTGCGGAAGATTATTTTTCTCCTTGTCTCTGATGGAGGACTCTGCCAGGAGCGATGAATTTCACAGCAGGGACCTCTTAAATCTGTCTTTATCTCTCGCTCGCCACCCACCCCCACACCCTCTGTTCTGTCCTGGGTGAGCGCTTCAGCCAGCTGATTGATGGGTGTAATGGTCTGTCTGTGGACACAGCATCCCTCCGTTCCAACCTGGCTATCCCGGCCTGGTTAGAAAACTGCCTGCTCACCTGCCTGTTGACTTATCAACCTGAAATTGGAAGACATCAGAAATGACAGGTCGGAAATACAAACTGGTGGAGTGAGGAAGCAGAATATGGGTAATGATATGTAATATTATCAACAGAGGTAAATATTTGTTACCTTACTAAAACTTACAAATCTTAATTTTGAGATAGTTGGAAGAATAAAAAAGAGGTTTCTCTTTGACTGTCAAAGTCTTTTCTCCTCAAAGAATCAGGCCTGGGAATCCAATCAGCTACAGCCAAACATTCCAGCCTTTTTGTGTTTTTGCTGCGGAGAATGGATATGTGTTGATAGACACATTTAGTATGAAGCAAAATAACATATGTTGTGTTTAATTAAATGAGTTACTCAAGAAGTATATGAGCACATGCATCAGTTAGTACAGTAGATCATAGGTCAGAGCTGCAGATGCATAGCATGTCTGTGTGACTAAATAAGAAACAAGTTTTAGTTGATTTTTTTTGACCCAGAGATCATCAAGTTTTAAGAGCTTTTGTGTGGTGAAATTGTTTTTTGTCTTGATAAATGTGATTCCAGAGCAGCACTAGTTGTGCGTCATCCTGCTACAGTTTAATTGTTGTCTCTGCATCTGCTTAGGATTCAGTTATATTTTTCTTTAATAGTGGATCACAAACAAAAGCATTCAGCAGAGAACAGAACCACATCTCCGGAGTATCCCACTGTATCCCAGTGAGACGTCGCCCTCTGTGTTTCTTCCTTACTCCTTATTTTAATCCCTTCCCCATCTCATTTGAGCCTCCTAGTTTTAGCAGCCAACAAATAGATCGAAGAAGAGCCCCAGGGTTTGCCTTTAAAATGTAACAATGTTTTGAACTGAAATGAAAATGGCTTGCTTTGTTTTTATTGATTCTTTTTGTTTCTTTTTTAACCCACATCCATGGTTAATTTTGGATGTGTGGGGAGGAAAGAAGGTGAGCAAGACATATTAGACATTACCAACCTACCATTATAATCATCAGCAGCATCATGAGCAACTGTGCTTCTCTCACACCATAAATATTCGGGCTTTTTGTTATAGATCAAGATTAAGTTGAGGTACTAATCAGGACTGACTTTTATCTTTTTTTTCTCAGGTGTAAGATAAAATGCAACAAATTAGTTATCCAAACCCAGACTCCCACTTCACATACAACCTTGCAAAAGTATTCACATCCCTAGAGCTCTTTGACTGTTTTTCATCAAATCCACAAACCTCTGTATATTTTGTTGGAATTTTATGTGACAGATCAACACTTTGCAATGCATAATTGTGAAGTGGAGGGAAAATGATCCATGGCTTTCAAAATGTTATGCAAATATTCTGAAACGTGAGTCCTGCATTTGTATTCATCCCGTTTTTCTATAGCTCAGGCCCAGTCAGATTAGATGGAGACCATATGTCGACAGTTTATTTTACAGTCCTGTCACAAATTCTTATTTGGACTTTAAATATGGATTTTATATATGGAACAAAGTTTCATTTTGGTTTCACCTGACCAGAGCACCTAATGTTACTTATTTGCTGTGTCCCCTGGCTTGTGGCAAACCTTAAACAAGACTTCCTATAGTTTATATTTTTGCCACACTTCCACAAAGGCCAGATTTGTAGAGTTCACAATTAATAGTTTTTCTGAGGACAGATCCTCCTGTTGAAGCTGTGAATCTCTGCAGCTCCTCCAGAGTTACTATGGGCCCCTCTTCAGTGAAGATATTTAAATGTGACAAACGCAAGGCACTGCACGTCTGTGGTTGCATTATTTTTAGCTGTTGCTCTGTGCATTTTTTTAAATCTTCCATATTTGTGTTATAGATCCATCTGAGAAAGAATCTGTTTTAAATACCAAATAACATCTTGAGTCATCTTTCAGAGTCAAAACCTGTCTTGAGGTCATGGTGAATAAGCGTACATCTTAGTAGGTTTATGGATCAGTTCTTTTTCTAGTTTGTCCTGATATGTCCTTCTTTCTTTTATCACATCTTTCCTTGTTTTTAAAGGTTATATCTTTCATAATTTGAATCCCTCCATATTTAATGTTGGCACTCACTGTGCCTCTTCCACCTCCCCAGCTCAGACTGCTGCCTCTGTGACTGTTCTTCTGTAAAGGGCGGCGGTGTTTTCTGGTTTTTATGTGAGCGTGTTCATTTGTCTGCATGAATGCATGAAAGTCGCAGTCACCCTGCTTTTATCTGCCAAGCAAACTCAAGGCTTTATCGACAATCAGTGACACTGCAGATAGTGCTGAGAGCCGAGTGGTTCAGAACAAAAAGCTAAGCGATGCTGAGATACATGGACTTAAAACTAACTGTCAGGCAAGCCACTTCAGGTGACCATGAATCCTTTCGCTACATTAGGAAAATAAAAGTCTGAAAGGTAGTGGAACGCTTGAAAAGAGCACATAATTTCACAGGGTCAGAGCAGTGCTGGCTTTTCTTTTGTGGGGTATAGACTTCAATGATTTTTACCATTATGGTTTAGGCAGAAGATTCACATAGTGTTTTTAATTTGTGTCTGTGTCCTACATGTGAATTTTTGGAGCCGGTGTCTCAGCAAAATTTCATTATGGTGACATAATGACAATAAAGACTCTTGAATCTTTAATCTTGATATTTCTTCAGTAAAAAAAAAAAAAAAAAGTAGTTTCTCACATTTTCTGCTTCTACTGGGAACAGAAAAGCAACAACTCCACTGCTGAGTACAAATAATGCAATAATATCGTTAACATACTGTTATAATCCGTGTGTAAGCTTTTTACCAGTTTGACATAACTAGGGTCGACTAGGGCTTTAAGTAGCTTCATCTGAATCTTACTGTATGTTTACATTTGAATAAATTGGAGTGATTGGAATTTAATCTGGACTGAACTGGATTTTACATAATTGCATATGCATTGAACCCTGTTGTCTTGTTAAGGACCTTGAGATGACAGTTGCTGTAAGTTTGTGCTATATAAACTTAGTACCAAAGGTAGAGAAATTTGTCTTTGGTCATTTATTTCTTTGTTGTCAGGAATTATGAATACTATACTGCAGTTTGGCATCTCATCCTTATGCTGGTTACCAGCTTGGTCACACACTACTATAGGATTGCATCCCACTCTTCAAACAGCCTTTGTTGCAAGTTTGCCAATGTAGTTGTGTTGGTCACTCTGGCTTGAACAGCCTGCTTGCAGGCAAGCCATTCTATTCTGTCCAAAATCTGGATGTAGTTTCTGATAAATGCTGCTTTGTAGGGGACTGCTTTGATATCTTGGAGGATAAAGTTCAGTCTCAGACTGTGAACACATGGGATTGCCACTGGAGCACAATGTCATCTTGATCACTTCTCTGCCTACACCAAAAGCTTTTTGCCAAAACCTTTTCATTCATGAGTGAAGCCTATGTACTAAATCCTGGTGCTCAACCCACAAGTGTATTTTTCTTACAAATGTGTCACCACTTAAGGGAACTTAAACAGACTTTTTATTGGTATAAGATTCATTCTCAAGAAATGTTCATATACCTGCTGTGGAAGAGCCTGTAGTCAGCTTTTTAACAGCCAGTACCCTCATCTTGCCAACTGTAGTTTTAAAACAGCTAATAAGAGCGATGGACATAGTCAGTCAGCTTCAGTTACAACACTATGTTATTTGTGACTACAAATGTTTCTAGGTGTAATAGCTTTCTTTGAGCTAGCTGACCAGCAGTATGCAGCAGCTGGTAAGGGAGGGGCATCACTGCCATGTGGCCTTAACAGAAGTATCGTTCTTTCTTCACTCCCGCACTTTGGCTGACATCTCATTAAATGTTTACAGCTATGGTGTACCTTAACAGTAGTAACCAGGCCATAGTAGCAACTCGGTTTAGTTGCTATAGTAGAATTACTGATAACAATCTGAGTGAATTTGAAAAGAAAAGACCAGGTTTATTTATGTATTCATTTTACATAAGCATAAATAACCGTTTCAATGTATTGTTTGATTCACTTCACTGAGCAGTGCTTACTCTGACCTTGAGGTGAATTTGTTAGAATGTTCATTCCTGGGAAGATTGGCAGTTCCTTTAACTCTTGTCCTCTGTCTCTTTGTAGAGTGATGGACTTAATCTTGTGTGTAAATGACCACATAACTCTTCCTGATTGATGGGTAGCAACAATTATTTCTGTAAGATTATTGCTGATGTCTTTTCCACTTGGCATCGTGTTAATGCATACAGGTATGCGTCACCAGCTGTGTATGACCTCAAACAGTTTACATGTTTTTTCATCCTGAATTTTAGTGGTGGTATTTCACTACAATGCTCTCAGTCATTAGTGTAAAGATATGTGCATGTGTCTGTATCTGTCAGTCTCATTTACTTCTTTGAAAAGAAGTCAGTTTTTCCAGTGTGAATGAATAAATCTCATTTTATCATATTTTGATGTTCTTTTTCAACCCTAAAAAATAATATTTGACCTAAATGGGCTTTGTGGAATAACTGTGGGTTTAATTTTTCCCCAAGAAATGTTGTCTAAAACAAACAAAAAACAGAATTTAGACATTAGTTATATTTTGGGAAATTTAGGAATCATAGCTCTGATGGAATTTGTATGGAAGGCTAAAGAAGGTGTGCAGACAACATAAAGGGAATAAAAGGTTTACAAAGTTTCACATTTTTTAATGTAGACTTCATTTGATTTGTTTCTCGGAGTACAAGGATAATCACAACTTATTTTCTCACAGCAAGTAGTTGCCTCATCTCCGGCAGTCCAAACCCCTAGGGACAATCGTAGGAGTGAACAAGTTCTGGTTACCACAGTGAACAGCTCAGGATTTTTATATAGCATACCATAAACATGATTCCTGTGGGTTTTTATTAGATTTGCTTCAGTTACAGCAAATAAACGTGTTGGATTGCTTTTTAATGTGTTTCTTATGTTTTACTGTGTGCACTGTACTTAATCTGCTTTCAGTCTGACTGCAGACATCTGTGTTTACAGCACTTTCTAAATCAATGCTATTAGCTTGTTAAAGGCATCTTATGCATTTAAAGGCTCCATTGTTTGTGTTGGAGCCTCAGCATGCCATGTAATTTATTTTACACAATGAATCTAACAATGCATTCATTTAAAACTCTACAGAAAGAAAAATCTCTAAAAATGTTTCTGTTGGTCTGCAGCAAACTTCAGTTAAAGTAGCTGGGATGTTCAAGTGCCGCAGGAGAACCTTCTGTATAATTTTAAAAGCTGAAAAGAGAAAGTCGAACTTAACAGCAGAGTTACAAAACAACAATGTGGAAGCAAGTCTGACAACACTGTCTGTTCTGAGCGTAGTTTGAAAAGGGCACTGCTCTTCATCTGCTGCGACCAATTATAGCTGCGTTCTCTTCTTAGGTTACAACTTCCAGCACTGGCAGAACAGGTGTCAGGAGCGTGACAGCTTTGTGCACAGGAAATAAAACAGATGGAAAATAGATGGATAGAACTAAAAGTGGATTTTGGTTAGATTTGATTTAAGTACATTTATTCAATGGAAAAACAAAATTATACTATACTATATACAACTATACTAAACATTACTATAAGATGCTATACCTACACAACCCTCTTTTTCCAATAACATTTCACAAGGTTGGAGCGTACAGGGAGTGGAATCTTTGAATATTTCTCAGTGCACAATCTCTATGGATCATCCAGAGTTCTGGTTCCTCCCTGATGATCTTTGCTCTTCAGCTCAGCCCACAGGTTTTCTACAGGATTTAGATCTTGGGACTTAAATGGCAGTGGAAGAAGGTTGATTTTGTCTGAACCATTTCTGTAGTGACTTGCCCACCTATTTCAAATGTATTCTTTGTTGTTTAAATTACCCAATGAGCCATTCTGAGGTTCCCATCAGAGTTCACCGGGTTTGTATTTAAAATGTTATGGTGTTTAAAACAAGTTCTTTATGTCATGGACTCTAATAAGTTTGCCAGGCCCCTTGAATGAGAAACAGACCCATCACATCTGTGGTCTTCCACCATACTTAGTGAGAAAGAGATGCTTTTCCACTTATTCAACTTTTGTTTCACAGCAGAGTCAGCTAAAGTATTTGTTGCTGAAAATCTCAATGTTAGTCTCATTTGACCAAAGCACAGTTCCAGGTAAAGTACCAGTAGAATTTACTTCACATGTTCACATTAGTGGTGGTAGGACAGAAAAGGCTTTTCTGTGGCATTACTCCCAAAACACAAGTTGGAATGTAGTTGGGGTCTAATGGTTATGTAGACCTGGTGACTGCCAGAGGCAAGAATTTGCTGCAGATCTCCAACAGTGATCTTTCGCCTCACTGTGTTGTGGCAAAATAAACATTGGTCCCCCTTCAGCCTTGTTTTTACAGTTTCAGTTGTTTTATTATTTTTATTTTACTGCTTGTACTGTAGCTATGGGCAAGTTTAGCTGAGTAGCTATTTCCTGGTTTATGACTATCAACAAACATCTGCTTTACTTGAATTCCTTTGTTTTTCCCATTGTGAAAAGTGGGTAATAGAAACTAACTCTGGAAAACTTCATTTATATCCCAGGAAAACAATAAGTGATTCATTAATCATTAGAAGTTTGTAGACACTGTGGTCAAATAAAAAAAAAATTAGTATAAAAATAAAAAGCAAGTTCCACTATGCAGTTTTGATTTTTCACCAACAGCAGTAAATGATTATGGAAAAAAAACTTAAATGTTAATTAAATGTTAATTAAATGTTAATTAATGTTAATTAAACCTGTTAATTTACAGCCTTCACACTAACATTGAAATCTGCCTCCACCTTTGCATGTCTTCACAAGATCCTAGCAGTCTTTTTGGACACAGTCATTTGCCCTGAGCATAACCAACAGCTAAGTGACAGATGGATGCAAAAGTTCATCAAAGAAGTGACATTTTTTGCTATAAAAGAAGGAAAACTGTTGACTTCCATCTTAAACACTTTTTACACTTAAGATGAACTGCACCTTAAATCAAACTTTAAAGCTGTTTTCCTCTTTGGATTCAGAAATTCAGCTAAATATGAAATAAGAGCGAAAATAAAGTTATGCTGACCACCACACCATTTTTGTTATTTAGGGCTTATCATAATTATATGTCAATACTCCGATTGTGCATCCTGTCTCTCTGGCCAATACAATATGCATCTCAATATATTGCCAATGGTCCAATCCATTGTAGAAACATGGGAAAAAGGGCCTGCACAGTTCAGGACTCCAGTGGTTGCTGATTTATTTTACCATACTGCAGCACCAAGAGTCTGTATCTGCACCATTGTTGAAAGAAAGTCCTATGAAGTCATGTTTGCACTTTGCCACAAGCTGTAAACATGTCAAAGAAGGTGTTCTGGTCAAGTGAGACCAAAATTCAACTATTAAGTCTCCCAGCACAACAGTGTTTGGCCAAACCCAAACACTGCACATCACATTCAACATATCATACCAGGGGTGTAACAGGGTGGTGGCAGCTTCATGCTGTGGGGCTTTCCTTAATTCAAGTACAGGGAGCTTATCTGAGTTGATGGGAAGGTGAATGAAGCTAACTACAGGACAACCCTGGAAAAAAACCTGTTTGAGCTTTCAAAAGAGTTGAGATTGGCCGGAGGTTCATTTTCGACCAGGACAACAATCTTAAACATACAGCCAGAGCTACAATGGAACGGTTAGGATCAAAGAATGGCCCAGTCAAAGTCCAGACCTAAATCCAACTGAGATTCTTTGTCAAGAATTGAAAACTGAGGTTCACAGATGCTCCTCACAAACTCTGATTGAGCTAAAGCTATTTTGCAAGATAGAACAGGCAACAATTTAAGTGTCTAGACATGCTTTACAAAAGGCTTAGAGCTGTAACTGCAGCAAATGGTGGCTGAATACAAATGCAAAACATATTCTAAAATCACTTTTTTGTAAAAAAAAAAACAACAAACTGAACTGCATGCATCACTGTCCTTCCAATTCACAATTATGTTCTACCTTGTGTTTGTCACAAAAAATCACAACAAAGCTATTGAAATTTGTGGTTGTAACGTGACAAGGTGAGAAAAAAACTTAGCGAGGCACTGCCTGTTGAAACATAATGGAAGTCACATTGATCTTTTTGCTGCTGGTGGAAGAATTTTGTACAGTAGCAGTAAAAACCTGATTTCTTAAATGGTGCATCAATATAACCGTACCCCAACAACATTATAATAAGCCTGGAGTTATGTCTAGCATGTTTTAGATTCATCAGACTAAACAGCAGCAGGAGGGACTTCATTTCTCAAGAATGACACATAACAAATTTCAGCAGCTTGATATTTAGGACAATATGTGCATCATGTCCTCATAATAGGGATTAATATCATCTGAAGAACTTAGTAAATTGTTTAGTATGAATGATGTAGACGGCATATTTAATTCATATAGTTCTGCCCTCCCTTTGTTTGTGGATATAAAATGAACCGAACAGGAATGACGGCCGTGCTCCCATGGGCTTCCATCCGCTTTTAGTGCTGCTTCTTATTAAAATATGAGAGCTCTTAAACATTAATATATGGAATGTTAACAAAGTCTGTCATTTATTTCTGCTTTCAGTCCGGTGCCGCCCTCATCATGGTCTCATCAGATGACTGTTGATAGGTTTGTGATGGTGGCTGTAAAGTGCATCTCTGGACTTTGATTGGCTTCATTTACATAGCACCTTGGCAGGGAGCAGAAATCTAGCAGTGAGGGGCGTCCGTGAGCCCTGCATTAGCATTTCATACGTTCCATGCATCAGCATCACATTCTGATCACGACCAGCACCCTGGCAGTTAAATTATACATCATCCTGGTTAGTGAGAGACTTGATGTGCGGGTAGTCTGCATGGATGTTGAGATTCTGAAGATAACATGCTGAGACAACCTGCATGTATGTGAGAGGCGTATGGAGACAGAATGAATTATCCAGCACATCATCACATCACCCGTTTTCCTTACAAGAGGAATGAATTTGTAGGCCCCAAAGCTCCTGGCATGATATCAACTTTACTACAGGTCTAAGTGGCCAAACGTAGACTGGAAATATCACTTGTACAAAAAAGAAATCACCTCACTGAGCAGAAACCAAACAAATCATGAATCTGTACCAACATCTACAACATCATATCATGTAATCCTGTACATCCCCATAGAAGGGTTTTAGACTGGAATATTGTCCTACTGCCAGCAGGGAAGGTTGCCTGTTGAAAGTAGAGGTGTCTAATAAGAATGAGGAAATGTTTCTCTGTGAAGTTAAATAATGGCAAAACCCATGGCTGCAGGACTTTTACTACCACCTTATTAGAGATATTATGACAGATTTTTATTCCATATTAAAGAATGTAAAACAACCAGGTAAATGTCCGATGGTTAACATGGAAATAAAATATCTTCATTTAAAATACAGCTGCATGAAACAAGTATTAAACGTTTTTTTTCCCCGGTAAATATAATTCCAATGTGGTGTTTGAACTGACCTTTACATTAGATGTTGCTAACAACACAACTAATCCACACTTACAAAGAAGTTAAAGGTAATTAGTCAGTAAATTAGGTTATGTGCAATAAAAGGAAATGGCACATGAAATAAGTGTTTAACAGTTTTAACAGAATATTTAAATTATTGGTAAAAAAGCTGTTTTTGGTAATGAAGCTTCAAAATGTCTCCTGTATGTACAACCCCAATTGTTGAGACAGTGAAGTTGGGATGTTGTGCAACTCCTGTTCAAGCTAAATGCAACTGAATCCACTACAAAGACAAGATATTTATTAATCAAACTGACAAACTCTATTGTTTTTTTGCAAATGTTCTCTCACTTTGAATTTGATGCTTGCAAAACTGAGACAGGGCCATGTTTACCGCTGTGTCACATCACCTTTCCGTTCAACAGCAATCAATTAGCATTTGGGAACTGAGGACTCTAATTGTTGAAGGTTTGTAGGCAGAATTTTTTCCCATTCTTGCTTGATGTACAACTTCAGTTGCTCAACAGTCCAGGGTCTCAGTTGTCTGTTTCTGCTTCATTATGCACCACACATTTTCTATGGTAGACAGGTCTGGATTGCAGGCAGGCCAGTCTTGTTACCTGCACTATCTTACTACGAAGCCACGTGGTAATATTTATTACAGAATGTCAGTTTTTAATGGAGTGCCTCCTTAGGGATCAAAGGTTACTGGCATTCCATGTTGGTTGTCGGCTTTGCCGCTTATGTGCAGAGATTTCTCCAGATTCTCTGAATCTTTTGATGGTATTATGAACTGTAGATGATGAAATCCCTAAACTCCTTGCAGTTATATATTGAGCAATGTTGTTCTTAAACTGTTGAACTATTTACTCATGCAGTTGTTCCCAAAGTGGTGAACCTCGCCCCATCCTTGCTTGTGACCAACTGAGCCTTTCGGGGATGCTCCTCTTATGTCCAGTCATGACACTCATCTGTTTCCAAATAAGATGTTCACCTGTGGAATGTTCAAAACAGGTGTTTTTTTAGCATTCTTCAACTTTCCCAGTCTTTGTTACCCCTGTCCCAGCTTCTCCAGAACGTGCTGTAAGCATCAAATTCAAAATGAGTGAAAATTTGCTAAAAAACAATTCATTTTATCAGTTTGAACATTCAATATTTTGTTGTTGTAGTGTATTTAATTGCATATAGGTGGAGGAGGACTTTCAAATCATTGTATTCTGTATTCGGTCACAAGAACTGCTCAAGAGAGATTGTTATCCAATTTTCAACACAAACCCTCTTATGATCTTCAATCTTTATCTTCTTTGGGATATTTTTAGATTGTTATCAAGTATGTTCTGGTGGATATCTCCATTCATCATTCTTCATTTGTAACCTTTGTAATAAGAAACTTTTTTCTATGTCATCAACTAGGACTAATCAGCTATTCTAATTGCATGGATAGGAGCAAGGAGTCTTTTCTAAATAATTCATGGAATTACTTTGGGTTCTCTGTATGTGTGGATTCCTTTTTATTTTCACCATCTGTGTAATATTCATGTCATGACATCCGTTTGAAATATGTTTTCTGAAAAAAAAGTTTATCTGCTCAAGACCTATTTCCCCACTGTAGATTTATGATTTTCTTTATGCAGTATGTCGCAATGTATTTTAATCCTTAAACTCATCACTTTGCCCTTTTCCTGCATTGTTAAAACTAGCCAGGGCTGTGGTATCCATAGGAGGAGACAAAAAAATTGGGAGTTGGATTTAAACCGTTGTGTGTGATGGCATGTGAAAATGGGTTAGTGAAACTTGTCATTAGATCCCAAAGTATTCTTACCCTTGGCCAATTTCTAGTTGAAGTAATATTTATATTACCAAAGTATTCCTTATGGCTAGTAGTAATATTAGGGTTTTGGGGTGGGCCAAACAAAACCCAGACTTGAATTGGTTTTATACTGATAAAGATTTTTCCATTGATTACTTTAGAAGGGTATACATATATATTTTTTTAATATTATTTTTAAATATTAAAAATAAACAGTTTTTTTCAATTGATTTAATTTTCTTTTGAGAGATCAGAACAAACTTCTTGGTTGAATTCAAATAATTTTAAATCTGCTGCAGGTATGAAAAATTTTGGACTTAACTGTGGTTGTCAAAAATCTTGGAATATTCCCTAAGAATAGAAAAGTGCCACATAAATGCAGTTTATGTTTGAAGAAACTGGAACAGCTCTAAATCCACTGGCCACATTTTCACCAAAAAATTCAGGGATAGTAATGCGTAGGGAGATAAGAGACACAATGAAAAATTTATAACAGCAACAATCAGGGAAAAAAGAGACTTTTTAATATTCTAGTCAATTAAACCAACATGATTTAATAATGATATTATCATAATGATGAATTAGATATAAAAAAAATAAGAAATTTTAACATTTTTGTCTCAAAAATGTATTTATATATACAGTGTATATGTATGTATATACAGGGGTTAGACAATGAAACTTGCTGGCGCATCTGTGACCAAGACAGCAAGTCTTTGTGATGTATCAAGAGCCACGGTATCCAGGGTAATGTCAGCATACCACCAAGAAAGACAAACCACATCCAATAGGATTAATTGTGGACGCAAGAGGAAGCTGTTTGAAAGGGATGTTCGGGTGCTAACCTGGATTGTATCCAAAAAACATAAAACCACGGCTGCCCAAATCACGGCAGAATTAAATGTGCACCTCAACTCTCTTGTTTCCACCAAACTGTCCGTCGGGAGCTCCACAGGGTCAATGTACACGGCCGGGCTGCTATAGCCAAACCTTTGGTCACTCATGCCAATGCCAAACGTAGCTTTCAGTGGTGCAAGGAGCCCAAATATTGGGCTGTGGACAACGTGAAACATGTATTGTTCTCTGATGAGTCCACCTTTACTGTTTTCCCCACATCCGGGAGAGTTACGGTGTGGAGAAGCCCCAAAGAAGCGTACCACCCAGACTGTTGCATGCCCAGAGTGAAGCATGGGGGTGGATCAGTGATGGTTTGGGCTGCCATATCATGGCATTCCCTTGGCCCAATACTTGTGCTAGATGGGCGCGTCACCGCCAAGGACTACCGAACCATTCTTGAGGACCATGTGCATCCAGTGGTTCAAACATTGTATCCTGAAGGCGGTGCCGTGTATCAGGATGATAATGCACCAATACACACAGCAAGACTGGTGAAAGATTGGTTTGATGAACATGAAAGTGAAGTTGAACATCTCCAATGGCCTGCACAGTCACCAGATCTAAATATTATTGAGCCACTTTGGGGTGTTTTGGAGGAGCGAGTCAGGAAACGTTTTCCTCCACCAGTATCACGTAGTGACCTGGCCACTATCCTGCATGAAGAATGGCTTAAAATCCCTGTGACCACTGTGCAGGACTTGTATATGTGATTCCCAAGACAAATTGACGCTGTATTGGCCGCAAAAGGAGGCCCTACACCATACTAATAAATTATTGTGGTCTAAAACCAGGTGTTTCAGTTTCATTGTCCAACCCCTGTATGTATATATATGACCATTACATAGCTGAATATATTGATACAGTTTGGAGACTCTGTGCGTGTTTCCATCAATATAGTGTCAGTGCTAAACTGGTGCTGGTTGTTGCTTGGCACTGGTTTTTCCTTTTTCTTCCACTGCAAACTGGTAGCAGTCTGGTACTGCTAAACTCTGTCTCGCTCAAAACCATCCAGGAACTGTACCTCAAAACTCCAGACTTTGTTTAATTTTTACTTGTGTGTACAATTATATTGAATTAACTATATGTCTCTGTCTATAAATTTAAAACCTTTTTAATGCATCAAAATGACATTTGTTGTGAATTTCTGCTATATGAATAAGCTGAATGTAATTGAAGTTCTTTTTATTTTGCCTAACATAGGACAAAAACAGATTTTCAACATTACTAGCAACTAGGATTAATCCATGAGTGAATCAGTGTGTATAATTCCTGATCAGTGCTGATCAGAAGTCCATGAACAGTAGAAAACGCAGACTGTTATTATTAACAAATTAAGCTTGTGATGGTACATCTGTTTTCAAAAGGTTATTGGTGATGTCTACCTCATATAGTCGCCGGCAAGTGTATAGAGACATTTTAAGTGTTGTAATCTGGCACCAAACTTCTGAAAGTGGAACACCGAACAAGGTAATTTAAAATTAGGTAAAACCTGTTCCTAGCTCCAGCTGGTTTAGCTATGGAACCATATAGTGGAAAATCCCTTCATGTTCAGGTGCAAGGAGGATGGGGATAAACTGATGCCAAGAAAGTTTCATTTTAAATTCAGTCCTCACAAATATAGTAAATGTGACTGTACCAGACCGAAGCTTGATTTCCTGTGTGTGTGTGTGTGTGTGTTCCATGGATATTCAATACAGAGAGGAAGAGTGTGCTTTCCAAAGCTAAATGTCACACCTGTCATTGGCTGTGTGGATAAGAAGGCTCAATTATCCCTCCTCATAAACCCACCACTCTTCCTTTTGTTCCTTTTTTCTCCACGTTTCTTCTGTTTTCTCATCTTTCTGTCCTCACATTCTCCTTTTCAGTATTTTCAGGATGCATATAGGTAATTAACAAGAGGTCTTCCACAGTCTGTTGATATGAGCTTAGCTAGCAGGTGGACTTATTTCACTACAGATCTTCACGTTTTTGGCATCACAGTAAAAGGAATAGTTGTCATTGCTGCTTCTTATGGTGCCGCTGCCAAAATAAACCCAGGAAATATAAGAAAAGGTAAAAAATATCAGTGCTTCATTCGTTATTTTAAATAACCTTGGATATGATGTATTTAGCTTATTGGTGATTATTTCTAATCGAGACATGTTTCTTCTATCTGAATCGCAACTATTTTCCGTTACTGCATCCAAAAGTTCCGCAAAATAATTAAATAACCTGATGAAGAACACATTTTTGAAAATTCGATCTGCAGCAAAATTTTGTTCACCAATGATTAAAGGTTGTTTTCACCCTGGCTTGACGATTTTTTTGTGTAATTTCTGTCCAGGCATCTATTGATTTCAGCTGATTTTGTGACAAGAATCTTACCAGAGAATCACACACAGCTGTTTATAAGACTGTGTAAAGTAATGTGACTTTAGACATCAGGTTGTTAGAATATTTTTTAGAATTTAACAATTACATTTATTGTGATAGGAAGACAAAACAATATACTATTTAATCTTTACTATGAATATTTACTTGATAAAATATTGTTAGGGAAAACCCAACAAACAAAAAAAAAAAACAAATTATACAGGATTGCCAAGATTTTTTTCTCTAAGGCTTGAGAGTCGGTCAACCTCAGCTGCCAAGAATCCAACTTCAGCTGATAAAATTTCATGCTGAAAATTTCATTGACAGGTTTGCAAATATCAGCAATGTTTGCTGCATCTGAACATGATGCAAATATTAGACATCTCTGACCTTTAGATATTTGCACTGTACCTGAAACACAACAGTTGTGTCGTGTGAATCGAAATTAAATCTTGCGGTCGAAGGTTTACCTGCCTCTTTTAACTAGCTTCAGCAGGAGAGATCAGAGAGTGTTGGCATTTCTGCTGAGAGAGCAGCAAATCCCCCACCGTGCCTTGCTCAAAGTGGCTAAGAAGAAATGGAACTGTGCCTGGCGAGCAGCTCTGCAAATTGCTTTCAAGCCCCTCCACTTGTACTGTTCCAGGGCTTGAGCTCTAGAAAAGGGCAGATTATTTTTTCTCTCTTTCCAGCAGCAAATCTTTAGGAAGGTGAAGGCAGAAAATCTGAGAGCAGAGTTAATTGTAGTTTATTGGTTAGACTATGAATGCAAAAGTCATCTGTATGACTATAAACAGCGGCACATGCTGCATTTTATAATACCATTGCGATGGTAATGGAAATGATCAACTATGTATTATTTTAGGGGACTTGTAGGGATTGTTACATCTCATTTTAACAAGCATTTAGATTGATAACATTCTCTAGAAATGTCAAAAAAATAAATTATCTTTGCCATTTGCATGAAACTAGAAAATGTATAATTCTTATCTTCCTTTCATTTAAATCTGTAAGGTGAACACTGACGACAATGGCTAAAACCATTGTAACTTTTATATACCTGCATGTTAAATCTAATACAACATTTCAACTTTGTTGGAAACACATCTGGAAACTAGCTGGTGCTCAAGTAAAACAGTTTCATTCCTCATTTGATGCATTGGGAAAACTGTACTTTAAATTTGGATCAGCTACAAAAATTCGACACCTGGAAGGTTTCCAAGATATTACCAGCAGATCCTTGACTTTCTTTGGGTGTATGGGTCTGTGGAATTGTTTTTCCGTTCATCCAGTAAGATTCAATTCGAATTGAAGCTAAGTCTACTCCAATTGGTAATATCTACGATCCACTGCTGTCCTGCTGGTGGGGGCTGCTTTGCCATTATTTGGGGGATGATTAGTTTCCTAAAACCATGTAGGTCTTACCTGTTTGTGATGATTATTTTACAGCTTCATGGAGCAGTAAGCATTATGATCCAAACATTTCAGTTTTCTCTCACATTCTAAGGAACTTTGACTGGACCATTGTAACATGCTCATTTCTTTTCTTTTTCAGCCATTCTGAAATTGTTTTTGTAATCATTTCCTGGTTAATGACCCAGTTTGGATCAAGATGGACAAATGGTTACACATTTTCACTCAACATAACAGATGGGTTCATTGCAAGGTAGCTAGCTTTTCTTTCTGAAAAGAAAGCCCATATCATTAGCTTTCCACTACCATGCTTTACAGTTTGTATGGGGTGTTTGTGCTGATAATCTGTGTTTGTTTTTTTTTTCCAAATATGGTGCTGTCTCTTATAGCCAAACTTCTCAACTGACATATTTCTAAATAACATTGTTCAGAGGTCCTCTTCATTCAAGCTCAACTATGCAAACTTACGTTATGCTGTCATATTCCTTTTAGAGAAACCACACGTGGACAGAATTGTTGGTAACCCTCGGTTAATGAAAAAAAAAAAACCCACAATCGTCACAGAAATAACTTCAATCTGAAAAAGGTAATAATTAATAAAAATTATATGAAAATGAACAAATGAAAGTCAGACATTGCTTTCAAACATGCTACAACAGAATTATTAAAAAAAATAGACTCATGAAACAGACCTTGACAAAAATGATGGTACCCCTGAAAATAATGTCACCAAAGGGACATGTTAAATCAAGGTGTGTCCATTAACTAGTATCACAGGTGTCTACATTCTTGTAATCAGTCCGTGGGCCTATATATAGGGCTACAGGTAGTCACTGTGCTGTTTGGTGACATGGCGTGTACCACACTCAACATGGACCAGAGCAAGGAAAGGAAAGAGTTGTCTCAAGAGATTAGAAATAAAATTATAGACAAACATGTTAAAGCTAAAGGTTTTAAGACCATCTCCAAGGAGCTTCATGTTTCTGTGACTACAGTAGCACATATTATTCAGAAATTTAAGATCCATAGGACTGTAGCCAACCTCCCAGGACGTGGCCACAGCAGGAAAATTGATGACAAAACAAAGAGACGGATAATACGAACGGTAACAAAAGAGCCCAGAAAAACTTTTAAAGAGATTAAAGGTGAACTTCAAGCTCAAGGAACATCAGTGTCAGATCGCACCATCCGACATTGTTTGAGGCAAAGTGGACTTAATGGGAGACGACCAAGGAGAACACCATTGTTGAAAACAATTCATAAAAAAAGCCAGACTGGAATTTGCCAAACTACATGTTGACAAGCCACAAAGCTTCTGGGAGAATTTCCTATTGACAGATGAGACAACAGGTCATGGGTCTTGCAACTGGATAATGCCCAAAACTCACAGCTAAAAACACAGAAGAATGGCTAAGAGGAAAACGTTGGACTATTCTGAAGTGGCCTTCTACGAGCCCTGACCTAAATCCTATTGAGCATCTTTGGAAGGAGCTGAAACATGCCGTCTGGAAAAGGCCCCTTTCAAACCTGAGACAACTGGAGCAGTTTGCTCATGAGGAGTGGGCCAAAATACCTGCTGAGAGGTGCAGATATCTCATTAACAGTTATAGGAATCGTTTGATTGCAGTGATTGCCTAAAAATGTTGTGCAACAAAATATTAAGCTAAGGGTACCATCATTTTTGTCCATGCCTGTTTCATGAGTTTATCTTTTAAAATAATTCTGTTGAAGCATGTTTGAAAAGCAATGTCTGACTTTCATTTGTTCATTTTCATAGAATTTGTATTCATTATTACCTTTGTCAGATTCAAGTTATTTCTGTGACCATTGTGGGTTTTTCTTTCATTAACTGAGGGGTACCAACAATTTTGTTCACGTGTGTAAGATGCTTTCTCCTGTAACCCCAAAAAAGCCAAACTGACCTTTGCCTTTCAATATGTTACCTGGTTCAACTTACCTCAGATACCCCTGAGCTTAACTAATAAATTTAAAGGAATGAAAAACATGATACCCAGCATTTGAATCTATTTCGTTCTTTTCATTGGAGAGCAAAGGTTTTGTATAGGATATTGAACTGCTTGAACTGGATGCGGGATATAAAAGGTCTAAAGTTTTCCATTCCACAGGGCCCGTCTTTAGGTATTGCCTTTGTAATCAGTGGGGTCACAGAGCTGACTTTCAAATTTCATAAAACTGTTTCTCGTTCGTTCTCCCAGAGTAAATGTCCCTGCCAATTTTCTGGGAAGGAGAATGGAGGCAGACTGAGTGACGGATGGATCGATGGAAAGAAAATTTAAGGGAGAACAAAAATGGTGGTTATTGTTGGGGTGGGTGGTGGAGGAGCAGGGTAGATGAAATGACCCTGATGAAGAAAAAAAGGTTTTCAGGAGCAGAGAGTGGCGGTGGGCGCTCAGAACAAGCTGGCTGTCAGTACTAATAGACTAAGAAAGATGGAGGGAGGCTAAAAAAGTGAGAGATGTTCAGCCAAACAACCTGTCTGCAGCTGTAACAGTACAGAGCCCAGCTCAGCTGCCATTGTCTAAGTGGAAGAGTGTGGTCTGAAAAATGTTTCAAACAAACTGATGCTATCCTGTTCAGACACAGATGGTGTAGAGATGGAGTCAGTGCTTCCTCAGAGGTTCAGTCACCTCCAGTGACCACCCAAACAAGAGTCACTATCACATGGTTTTTCTCCAGGTAGTCTGTTTTTGGGATTTTTTTCCTGGCTGTGGGGTAGTTTAATGAGTCACACTGATAAATGCAGCTATGCTTTAAAGCCGCTGTTAAACTGTTTTCTATCATCCTAAGTATGTTGGTGTTTTAAAAGACTCTTGTTACACAGATCTAACAGAGACTTTACATTTTTACAGCACGTATATTGCTTTTATGTGCTCATGTTCTGAATAGTGTAGGCAATGTGCATTGGTATCTAGGGTGAGGTAGGTATTACTTTTGTTGTAAAGTCTCTCTCTTGTATTTTTTTCCTTCATGGTTAAGGATAAACTGAAAATTTAGAACTGTGAGTGCCACCAAGTAGTCTGATAATCAATAACCAGTAGACGGTGCGGACAAAGCATAGCAGTAAATGAGATTAAGGAATGCTATCATTGGATAACTGCTGGCATATCTGAGTAGCAGTTTTGCTCATGCTGCAGAATTTTTGAACTGTCTAAAAATCTCGTGGCAGCCTGGCTTAGCTAGGGATCAGATTATGCTAAATGCATATGAAGGCCATTCTGAAACATTTTTCACCTAAAGCAGTTTATCTTCTAACTCTAACCCATTGTAACTGATGGGAAAAGTACAGCAGGGTGATGAAGGTGAAGCATTGATAGGTGCCAACCTGAGATTGTGTCTTTGTGACATTGTTGACTATTATATCTAAACACCAAAGAATCTGAAAGACGTTAGAGTAAAAAGACAAAAGGCAGACAGTCATCTGATTTTTTTCAATTATTTGCAAATTTTTTATGCACTCTGTTTTTCACATGTTTTATGCTGCAAAAATGCATTCAAACACAGTTTAAAGGATGAACACTCTGAAGAGAACAATAAGCATATTTCTAACAGAAGTGGTCTTTACTTTAGTTTAATCATATGGCTAAATGTAGTAATCCCAGGAGTAGAATTTTAGAGTCCTTATCCAGTTAAAGTTTTTATTCTGATGTTCTGACCATGAGAACCAGGTATAATGTTTTGTTTTAACCTTCTTCCTTCTTTTAGGCTTTGTGCTTGTTTTGCCACGACCATTTTGGTTTTCAACACCAACATCATCACTTTAACTTATTTCAACGTTTGTGTTTCTACTTGTCCTCTTCTTAAGTCCTGCCATTCAGCCTAAACCTTTCACCAAGCAGAAGGAATTCTGACAAGGTTACTTAATAAACCAATAAATTCAGTTCTCTTCCTTCTATTCATGCAAAACCGGTAAAAAAAGAAAAGAAAAATGAACTGAAAATAACTAAAAACACTCTGATAAAAGAGGAGGGGGAGGACAGTTTTTTTGCCAGCTTCTTAAATCACTCTTTCTACCTCCTCCTCTGTGACATAGTATTTTTGTCAGCTATTTGACCAAAGTTACCTGAATTATAGTCATTTGGTTTTAGCAGGTTGATGTCTGATGTTCAAAGCTGGCTGCCAATAGAAATACTGGCCATCTTCATGTAGTGTTGGCTAATCTAAACTTTACTACAGAAACTGGATTTTTTAATTTATTTTTTATTCTATGTGTTTACAGAATAGGTTTACATGACAAGGCTGAGACTCATAGGTTTTTTGTTATTGATATTGATCTTTTGTTTATACCTCATGTTCACCCGGAAATGTGTAAAATCTTTCCTGTAAAGTCTGGGTTTGGGGTCAGGAGGAATGAGTGTAGAGACGTTTTATAATTGTTAAACACTGTTTTCTATCTTTCTGTGCTTCCTGTATAGTTTGGTTACATTTCTAAAGAGATTTTCTTTCATTTCACTCTTCGCTGTCTCCCCAGATATCCGCGGCTTGCAGGGTTTCCTCGATCAGACATCCCGTCAGGGTGTTGATGTTGCGTTGCAGAGGGTGGACAGGAACATCAGTAAAGTCTTCACCAACCTGTTCACCACCATGAGGACTGAGGAGCTGAACCGGTACCGGGACACGTTACGCAGAGCCATCCTTCTGCTCAGTCCGCAGGGGGCGCATACGTTCATCCAGCAGGTTGGTCTTTATTTCATTTTCCTGCAAAAACACTTTAAAAGATGCTGTTTACTTGAAGACAGTTTCTGTGAGAACAAGCTAATGATTGCTCATCCAGCAAATATTTAGGCATGTCATTACAACTGAAAGCTGAAATTTAATGTGCATTTGTGTTTGCATGGATTTAAATGATTCAAATATGTGACTGTAGAGGATATTTCAGGCATTTGGCTTCGCATTTCATTTGGATGTTAGATTTGTGTATGTGTGTGCCAGCATTCACATGCATAATGAACAACCAAATGCTTTCAAATGTTTTCTCCCATCTATTTTCTTGCCACAACACAAATATAAATGAACAGGAACAGATAAAAAGAGGACATGCCATATTTTTTATGAGTTTGGGCCAGGATAAATTTGTCAAAAACACATTTTATCTGCATTTTGAGCTGGACGGTAATATTGCTCACCCCTACCATATGACAAATGACACTGCATGATGACGAAACCTACTTTGCTAGTGCTAGTGATCTATGGTGGGGCTTGATTTTTTTCCATTAGCATCCACTACAAACATGTTTTTTGTTTGCTTTCTTGTTTGTTACGTTGGAAATATGGCAAAATGTGTTGCAGAGTTTTGTGGGAACATAACAGAATAGACAGAGTAGTGTGAATATACATGAACCAATCAGTTACTCTCACATCTCCTGTTGGTGAAGCAACACCTCTCCGCTTCCATTGTCCCTCCATTGTCCAATTTTAGCCCAACAATGCCCCTTAAATCCATATCAAGCAGTCAAAAATGCTGTGTGTATATCTGCAGGTGGAAACAATCCATCTGGTTATTCTCAGAATGAACATCAAACATTAGGTAGGACGGGACAAGGGGCGAGTTGGCACGGAGAAGAAAAAACACTGTGCTGGTAGCAACAAACTACCAAAGCTCCTGCTTTCATTGAAGTGCTCACATATCAGTTAATCATTGAATTTCATTAGAATCACCTGGCTGCTATCCATTTAAATCTTCCAGAAGCAGAAACTGGACTTTGGTTTCATGTCTGTTTAGTAAATAATGACAGTGTGGAATCTGCTGCATGTTTTACTACAAGTAAGGTTGGATTTTAGTAAATTTAGAACCTGATGAAGACCAGATTAGTTTAAAGTCAAACTAAAACCCCAAATCATCTTTTTTGCAGATAAACTGTATAAATTGGGCATTAAGGGTGCTATCTTTATGTTACTGTGCAACCTTTTGCATTTTAATGTAATCCTATTTAATTCTGCAATATTTATCCTAAAACTGTCTTAGTCCTGCCCTCTTTGGTTGAACGGTGGCTCCTGCAGTTGAATTTTCCTATTGATTCAAACGGTTCACCCTGGTACATTACTACATCACAGTCATGCATCTGCGTATAAAAGCATCTCAATCAGACACGCCTCTGTAGTGAGTCAGGAGTTGGAACTGTGAGCACTGATCATAGTGTTTTATGCTTTATACCTTCGATCATGTGCTTAGCTTGAGATAATAGAAATCTACATGTAAATGTAAACTTCTTTAAAGTTTGTTACTGCTTTGAATATCAGCCCATGTAAGCAATGTGCTGCAAACATCACTTTACCACTCAGAACCTGGAGCCAGTGGCTCCAACTGCCAGTGGCTCCAGCCCGCTGGGCTCCATAAAGCCTCCCATAACCTTTGATGACAAGGGAGGTGAAAAGTCCTCCACCTCAAAAGATCTATCTGTAGTGAAACTACAAGCGTCGCTCTGCTCACTCTCCATGTTTCAGTATGTTAATTGAGCTAGCTCCCCCTTTCCCTCGTCCTCCTAACTATACCGTCATCTAACCCCCTCCTCTCCACATACTTGGCCTTGCCCCTCAGAGTCTCTTGGAACTGCCCACTTAAGTGGCCTTTTTCGAAATTTGTCTGGGGATGGTGTTATGCTTTTACATGGGGTTTACTTTCACTGTAACTATATGAAAATCATTAAATTGCCAGTAGTTTTACTGAGTGGGTAGTCATTTAATAATTCAACATTTATTTATAGCCAATCAAGCATTTTGAACTGAATAATATTCAATATTAAATCAGGCTGTCTGATGATATCTTACTGCGATAACTTGTCTAGAATGTGTAGGATAAGATTTAGAGAACGGTTGAAGCTTCTTACAAAGAAACTTCGAATGTACGACCTGCTCTTCAGCTGAGATACTGAAAGCGCTGGTTTATGTGTGAGAATAGTTAAGATCAAGAACCGCTGAGTTTTTAGTGGAAACATCAGTGAGTCTGAAAAGACAACTTTGAGTGTTCTGAAGGAACAAGCGTAGAGGATTTCTAAAAAGCAAACAAGAGTGTAGTTGCATAATAAAGTGCATTAATGAACCAAAGCCAAGTGTCTGTGGTGGGAGGAGAAGATCTCAGCTGGGAACAAATGACTGTTTGAGGAGATCAAGAGAGCGTACATGAAAAATTGCTGCATATTTGTCCATGTTCTTTCTGCTTTGTTCATCTCAGATCAGTGATCATTTGTTCACCTGCCCAGTTTGTGTGTGTGTGCGGGGGGGCCACCTGCAGTGACAGATGGAGCTGATTTTGCCACAGACACCTTTGTAGAAGCTTTTGCAAATGAGCTGCTGTGTTTTGCTCAACATTTATGAGCCGTTTCATTTTTCAGGGGAACTTCTGTCCATGGATCAAACCACAGTTTGTAAAGGTTTTTAATTATTTTCAATGTCTTTGTAGGAGTCTTAGAGTAATGCAGTGTGGAGGTTTTTTTTAAGTCTGACATGTTGATAGCTGCTGATTTATAATAAAATTGTAATGATCTCTATAAATTTAAAAACATAACAGAGGCTGAATCCCAGGTGTACCTGTACAGGTGGTTTGTAGGCCGACATGTCCGACTACCTTGTTTTGTACCTTTGGCTTGGAATAAATGATGGATTTAGTAAATAGGTCCAACATGCTCCTGTTGTGATGATTATCAGGTGACCTTGTGCATTATTTTACTGAAAATAAATTCGTAAGCTTCCAGATGAAAGTACAAAACAAGATTATTTTATTTACATCAGCGACTACAAAAACTAGCAAAATACACAAGATGAGTTGACCTCTAACCTTATTCTTGAATATTTTAAAGAAGAGTTTTAAATCTGTGGAAGTGGTTTGCATCAGTATACACCCATATGCAATAAATTATAATAATTTTATTTATTTCAGTAACTCAATTCACTCAATTAATCACATTATATAGATTATTCCACACAGACCGATGTTTTAAAGCCTTTGTTTCTGTTAATTAGGACAATTTTCTGCTCACAGCTAATGAAAACAAGACATTTAAGATTAGAATATTACATTAGAACAATAATAAAACACATTTTTTAATGAAATGGGAGCCTAATAAAAAGTTTAAATGTTTAACACCTGCTTAAAAATTGTTTTTTAAAAAAGATACTTTTAATCTGACGAACGAGTCTCATCGATACGCATATTCTAATTTATTAAATATGACTGTAAAAGGTACAACCCCCACCAGAAGCTCTGGAACAGTTTTTCAATGGTTGGAAGTTGAGTTCCTGTTGGTTTACAACCCTGTGGGGTGTTAAAATTTGCTTAATTCAATTATTTTCTTTAGTATTTTAATGAAGTCACTGTTTGGTGATAACCAATCAGCAAAAAATCACCTCATACATACTATTCAACACAGCAGAGGGGATGATGATTTGGGACTGTTTTGCAGCAACAGGACCAGGGTGGCTTGCAGTCACGAGTCGACCTTGAGCTCTTTTGTATATCAAAGTATTCTAGAATCAAATGTGATTCTTTCTGATGCTGAAGCTTGGACCAAACTGGGCCATCAACAGGACAGTCACTCCAAACACTGTAGTAAAGCTACAACACAATGGCTGAAAAGGAAAAGAATCAAGTTGAAGCTATGGCTTCAGACCTCAAGTCCAGACCTCAACCTCTTCAAAATTCTTTTTTGGGATTCTCTGCAAAAATAAATATTAGCAAACCTCAAATGAATGTGGTTGGAAGAAGATTGGGCACATTTCTTCCACTATGTGAAAGACTTCTAAAATTACAAAGAAAATAAATTAGTTTTTGCTCCTGCAGAGAGTTGCTGCTGAATCATAGGGTGAAGCCTGTGTTGATGAAAAGGAAATGAAATTTCCTGTTGAACCATAACAACAGATGTATAGCATGAGGAAAACATTTTGCACTACATAAACTTTCTATTTTTTTTTTTTTAAAATTTCACCCCAAAACAAAAAAATGCCTCATATTTGTTTTAATTTTTTTCCCAGAGTCCTCATATAGTGTGTTGTACCAGTCATATTTCAATAGCTTGACGGAAGGAACGTGGTACAGAATTTTTATTACTCTGATAAAAAAAACCCCCCCCAGTATGCCCCCTTAGAATTCCCGACTCGTTTTCATCCCCTTTGGTGGTTTTATCCCCCCCCGTGGGAAAAAAAAGGGGCCCACTGGACCCCTTTAAAAAAATTTACCCACAGGGGGGCCTAATCAAAGCATACAAATCTTTTTAGAAAAGTGTTTCCTAGGGCATTTTTTATCCCTGTACTGTCAAGGCTAGCGAAATAGAGGACCCCAGAATGCAGACTAGCAGCCAGCATGACGGCGAATGCAAAATTATTTAATTAACAAAAAACTCTCTCACAAGAAGAGGCAGGAACAAAACAATAAACGGACAGGCAAGATAGGCAAAAACAGACATGGGCAGGTTGGCAAAACAAAAACAACCCAACCAGGGTGGGCGGTTGGGGCCACGGTAGGAGAGCCAGAAACAAACACAGAGTTCAGGCGGGCGACCAGGAGGTCGTCCCGACAGGCACAGAGCTCAGGCGGGCGACCAGGAGGTCGTCCCGAGCAGGCAAAGAGTTTAGGGAGCAGACAAAGAGATCAGTCGGGTGACCAGGGGGTCGTCCTGAGCAGGCACAGAGTTCAGAACGAGTCCAGGACCCGCTACTCAGAAACCTGATCAGCCAGCGATGACGGCGAGGACCTGGAGACCGGCAGACACGTAGAGACCTAGGTGGCCAATGGCGAAGACCTGGCAGAACCTCGGAGGCAGAAGTGGCGCCTGGCGAACCCTCAGAGGTAGAACCAATGCCTGGCGAACCCTCGGAGGCTGAAGCAATGCCTGGCGAACCCTCAGTGGCTGAAGCAATGCCTGGCAAACCCTCAGAGGAAGAAGCGGAGCCTGGCGAACCCTCAGAGGTTGAAGCAATGCCTGGCGAACCCTCAGAGGCTGAAGCAGAGCCTGGCGAACCCTCAGCTCTGGGTTCAGAGGCCAGAACGAGGACAAACTGTTCCTTGAACCCCTCAGGAACAGGGTTCGACGACGCTTCCTCCTCGAACCCCACGTCTCTGGGTTCAGAGGCCAGAACGAGGACAAACTGTTCCTTGAACCCCTCATGAACAAGGTCCGGCGGCGCTTCCTCCTCAAACCCCTCGTCTCTGGGTTCAGAAGCCAGAACGAGGACAAAACGCTCAGTGGCGTGAACAGAAGCTGAGGCGTTGCCGAGACCCTCAGTGGCGTGGGCAGGAGCTGAGGCGTCGCCGAGGCCCTCAGTGGCGTGCGCAGAAGCTGAGGTGTCGCCGAGACCCTCAGTGGGGTGCGCAGGAGCTGAGGCATCGCAGAGACCCTCAGTAGCGTGCGCAGAAGCTGAGGCGTTTAATGACTTGAACCGAGGCGTCCCTCTTACGACAACCTCTGCGGCAGGTGGAGGAGGTTGAGGCAGACTTAGAGTCAGGGTGTGGTGTGTCAGGCTGAGGTGTGTCAGGCTGAGGTGTGTCTGGCTGAGGTGTTTCTTGCCTGGTGTCAGGCTGAGGTGTGTCTGGCCTGAGTTCCATGAGCACGCCCCAGAGGAAAACAAGAAGGTGCTCAGGACCTGGTTGTGGAGGCAGCCCGCCCACGGGCCCCTCTGGAACATGGCGAGGAAGTGGAGGCAGCCCACCCACGAGCCCCTTCGGAAACTTTGCAGCAGGCTGTAGACCTGGCGTGGACTGCTCAACAGCAGCTGCAGTCCGGAGACATGGTGTAAGCTATGCTGCGGCAGCAGCACCCTGGAGACCTGGCGTGGCCTGCTCTGCAGGAGCAGCAGTTTGGCAACATGATGTGGGCTGGACTGCAGCAGTTCTCTGGAGACCTGACGTGGGTTGAGCTGCAGCAGCTCTCTGGAGACCTGACGTGGGCTGAGCTGCAGCAGCTCTCTGGAGACCTGATGTGGGCTGAGCTGCAGCAGCTCTCTGAAGACCTGGCGTGGGCTGCCCAGTAGCAGCAGCTCCCTAGGGTCCTCCTGTGGGCTTCTCAGTAGCAGCAGCTCCCTGGAGTCCTGCCGTGGGCTGCTCAGTACCAGCAGCAGCACCGTTCTGGAGACATGACGTGGACTGCTCAGTAGCAGCAGCTCCCTGGAGACGTAGAGACCTAGGCAGCCAACGGCGAAGACCTGGCAAACCCTCGGAGGCAGAAGCGGCGCCTGGCGAAGCCTCGGAGGCAGAAGCAGCGCCTGGCGAACTCTCGGAGGTAGAACCAATGCCTGGCGAACCCTCGGAGGCTGAAGCAATGCCTGGCGAACCCTCAGAGGCTGAAGCAATGCCTGGCGAACCCTCAGAGGAAGAAGCGGAGCCTGGCGAACCCTCAGAGGCTGAAGCAATGCCTGGCGATCCCTCAGAGGCTGAAGCAGAGCCTGGCGAACCATCGTCTCTGGGTTCAGAGGCCAGAACGAGGACAAACTGTTCCTTGAACCCCTCAGGAACAGGGTTCGACGACGCTTCCTCCTCGAACCCCTCGTCTCTGGGTTCAGAGGCCAGAACGAGGACAAACTGTTCCTTGAACCCCTCATGAACAAGGTCCGGCGGCGCTTCCTCCTCAAACCCCTCGTCTCTGGGTTCAGAAACCAGAACGAGGACAAAACGCTCAGTGGCGTGAACAGAAGCTGAGGTGTTGCCGAGACCCTCAGTGGCGTGGGCAGGAGCTGAGGTGTCGCCGAGGCCCTCAGTGGCGTGGGAAGGAGCTGAGGGGTCTCGGGGACCCTCAGTGGCGTGGGCAGGAGCTGAGGCGTTGCCGAGACCCTCAGAGGCATGGGCAGGAGCTGAGGCGTCGCCAAGACCCTCAGTGGCGTGAGCAGGAGCTGAGGCGTCGCCCGGACCCTCAGTGGCGTGAGCAGGAGCTGAGGCGTCGCCCGCACCCTCAGTGGCGTGAGCAGAAGCTGAGGCGTCGCCAAGACCCTCAGTTGCGTGAGCAGGAGCTGAGGATTCGTCCAGACCCTCAGTGGCGTGAGCAGGTGCTGAGGCGTTGCCGAGACCCTCAGTGGCGTGAGCAGGTGCTGAGGCGTTGCCGAGACCCTCAGTGGCGTGAGCAGGAGCTGAGGCGTCGCCAAGACCCTCAGTGGTGTGAGCAGGAGCTGAGGCGTCGCCGAGACCCTCAGTTGCGTGAACAGGAGCTGAGAGGTCGCCGAGACCCTCAGTGGCGTGGGCAGAGGCTGAGGCGTCGCCGAGACCCTCAGTGGTGTGGGCAGAGGCTGAGGCGTCACCAACGGCGAAGACCTGGCGGAACCTTGGAGGCAGAAGCGGCGCCTGGCGAACCCTCGGAGGCAGATGCGGCGCCTGGCGAACCCTCGGAGGCAGAAGCGGCGCCTGGCGAACTCTCAGAGGTAGAACCAGTGCCTGGCGAACCCTTGGAGGCTGAAGCAATGCCTGGCGAACCCTCAGAGGCTGAAGCAGAGCCTGGCGAACCCTCAGCTCTGGGTTCAGAGGCCAGAATGAGGACAAACTGTTCCTTGAACCCCTCAGGAACAGGGTTCGACGACGCTTCCTCCTCGAACCCCTCGTCTCTGGGTTCAGAGGCCAGAACGAGGACAAACTGTTCCTTGAACCCCTCATGAACAAGGTCCGGCGGCGCTTCCTCCTCAAACCCCTCGTCTCTGGGTTCAGAAACCAGAACGAGGACAAAACGTTCAGTGGCGTGAACAGAAGCTGAGGTGTTGCCGAGACCCTCAGTGGCGTGGGCAGGAGCTGAGGCGTCGCCGAGGCCCTCAGTGGCGTGGGCAGGAGCTGAGGGGTCTCCGAGACCCTCAGTGGCGTGGGCAGGAGCTGAGGCATCGCCGAGACCCTCAGTGGCGTGGGCAGGAGCTGAGGCGTCGCTCAGACCCTCAGTGGTGTGCGCAGGAGCTGAGGCATCGCAGAGACCCTCAGTGGCGTGCGCAGAAGCTGAGGCGTTTAATGACTTGAACCGTGGCGTCCCTCTTACGACGACCTCTGCGGCAGGTGGAGGAGGTTGAGGCAGACTTAGAGTCAGGCTGTGGTGTGTCAGGCTGAGGTGTGTCAGGCTGAGGTGTGTCTGGCTGAGGTGTGTCTGGCTGAGGTGTGTCTGGCTGAGGTGTGTCAGGCTGAGGTGTGTCAGGCTGAGGTGTGTCTGGCTGAGGTGTCAGGCTGAGGTGTTTTTTGGCCTGGTGTCAAGCTGAGGTGTGTGGCCTGAGTTCCATGAGCACCCCCCAGAGGATAACAAGAAGGTGCTCAGGACCTGGTCGTGGAGGCAGCACGCCCACGGGCCCACCTGACCCACCTGACCCACCTGACGTGGGCTGAGCTGCAGCAGCTCTCTGGAGACCTGACGTGGGCTGAGCTGCAGCAGCTCTCTGGAGACCTGACGTGGGCTGAGCTGCAGCAGCTCTCTGGAGACCTGACGTGGGCTGAGCTGCAGCAGCTCTCTGGAGACCTCACGTGGGCTGCCCAGTAGCAGCAGCTCCCTGGGGTCCTGGCGTGGGCTCCTCAGTAGCAGCAGCTCCCTGGAGTCCTGCCGTGGGCTGCTCAGTAGCAGCAGCAGCACCGTTCTGGAGACATGACATGGACTGCTCAGTAGCAGCAGCTGCACCATTCTGGAGACATGACGTGGACTGAGCTGCAGCACCGCTCTGGAGACATGACGTGGACTGAGCTGCAGACCGCTCTGGAGATATGACATGCACTGAGCTGCACCATTGTCCTGCAGACATGGCGTGGGCAAAGGTGGGCGGCAGTAAAACTGCCTTACTGCAGTCTCATAATCCCTCTCCATCTGCCTGATTCTCTCTATCAGCTCAGGAGAGGAATACATAGGCTGGTCGTCCTGAAGCTCTTGATTTGATGTGCATAGAACTTTAAAGCTGCTCCAGCTCGTCAGGTGTTGCCACAGAACACCGGGCTGGAGCAAGTGAAGACGGCATGGGGTGCAGCGAGCCTGGCAGACAGTGCTGTGGCAGACGAAGATGCAAGCTTAATTGCCACAGCCCTCACGTCGGCTGGCAGGGAAACCACCTCCTCGCCAGCCGAACCACAGGAAGGTGTTCCGCCGCGCCGACGTTTCTTGCGGCGGGAGGAGGGTGAGGGCTTCACTGCCGGATCAGAGTGCACAGCCAGGGGAGCAGGCGGAGAACGGCGCGGAAGCGCCTCACGCTCCATCTGCTCCAGCAGCAGCGGAGAGGGCAGAACCTCCAGGTCGGTTGGCAGATTCCTCATGCCTCCTCCTTCTGACGCTGAACCCAGCTATCCAAGGCATGTGCCTTCTGCTTGTCCACGGGGTCCGTGGTTGGCGGAATCATTCTGTCAAGGCTAACCAAATAGAGGACCCCAGAATGCAGACTAGCAGGCAGCATGACGGTGAATGCAAAAGGATTTAATTAACAAAAAACTCTCACAAGAAGAGGCAGGAACAAAACAATAAACGGACAGGCAAGATAGGCAAAAACAGACATGGGCAGGTTGGCAAAACAGGCTTGGCGTGAGCAACAGGACAGAGGTGACATGATCTGAAAACAAGACTTGAGCATGATTTGAAAATGATTCCGCGCCGAATAACTGAACAGGTGTGTATTTATGGAGCGTGACCAGGTGAAACAAGAAAATTAATTAGGTGCAGGTGAACCGAATAAAGTTGATTGACAGGAGAACAAAACATGGCTGGAGCAAAACAGAGACTAACCCTAACCCCCTAACCCTAACCCTAACCCCTAACCCCTAACCCTAACCCTAATTAGGGGGATGTCATCGTGACACTAATCTCACCCTAACCCTAACCCCTAACCCTAACCCTAACCCCTCCAAACTCACCTCAAAAATCTCAACAACCATTTATTAAATTAGCAGCATTTTATATTATGATGATTATGATATTATGATATATTATGATGCTGTTTTGCTGGTACAATGTGAACACGTTTTTTTTTTATGATGCCGAAATGTGATGGATATCTATGAAAGTCAACTGGTGAATTGGAAATCTTTTGAAATAGTGCTTTTATCTTAATTTTGGTGGATTCTTTCCATTTTACTTTAGGATGACTAGAATCCTTTGCCTAGCACTTCTAATGTATGTGTGTGCACAAAGATGCTCTTAGCACATACACCTTTTCTAATAGTGTTAATGCCCTAAATGCAAGTCTCTACTATAGAGTGGGAGGCTTTAGCACAGAAACAGTCGACGTGTTTGTGTGTGTGTGTGTGTGTGTGTGTGTGTGTGTGTGGTGTGTGTGTTTCGAAGCCGAAACATTCATTAGCACCAGGGCATGTCGACGTGGGAGGGTGAGATCAGGCTCAATGAAAGTTGCACTCCTTAGTAATGTCATGGAAACCTGTTAAAAGCTTTGCCAAGCTTTCACACCCAGCAACTCCTATACACACATGCATCCACAAACACACATACATACAACCTCACACACCTACAGGGACTTGAGCACTGTGCACACAAACACACTCTCCCGGCAACTTAGAGCCATTCCTGGCTGCTTTTCCTTTCTGACTCCTAAGACCTTAAAAATAATTTTTAAAATTAACTTGGAAACATTTTTAAAAATTGAGAAACAGTTCCCCTTTCCAACAGTGATCATGTTGATGCATTGCTAATATTACAAAAGCTGGATGTTACTAGAGAACTAATGAAAGTGATTTGCACCTATTGTCACAGTGTGGTTTTGGGGTGGACTGAAGTGCAGGCAAAAGCTTAGCAGCAGCATTTCAGAGCAGTCCTCAGGTTTATTCAAAATATCAAAACGTAACAAAAACACTGCAGGTCTAAACAGAGTCAGATCCAAGACTTACATGGACATTGCAGGTACTCAAGGCAAAGACGAGCAGAGAGTTGCGTACCAAGTTTGAATGAACAGAGGAACCGGCAGGGAACAAAAGGCACAGACCAACTAATATACAGAGAGACATGAGAGAGGAACAAAGGGCAGACAATCAAAGAAACAGGGAACAGGTGTGACATGGACGAGGGGAAACAGAGGGAGCAGGTGAACCTAATAAGAATAAGACATTAGGAAAGTGACTAATTAACAAAACAGTGAAACAGACCTAAACGAAAACTATAGACCAAGATAAAACAGAATCAAGAATAAACATGAATATAAGACGAGAGCAAAACTAAGGAACCAGAGAACTATAATAATAATAAAGAAACCATTCTAAGTAAATAGGGAAGCAACACTAAGGGGACAAGGGCAGGCGGAGAACACACGGGAGAAGGAAACCAGAACAGCCAGGAAAACAAAATACCCAAACATGAATACAAACCAAAAACGTCTAGCTAAAGTAAACAAAAACCCAAAACAAAGTCCAGAATGTCACATCCTGACATTACACCCCCTCAAAGGTCGGATCCCAGATGACCAAAAAGTCCAAAAACAAAAACAACCCAACCAGGGTGGGCGGAGGCGGCCTCGGACGGAGGGCGCGAATCCAAAAACAACCCAACCATCCTCGGACAGAGGGTGAGAGTCCAAAAAACAAAGTCAAAACCCAGAAGGCCAGTGGCAAAGGAAACGAGGGTCCAGGAAATTGGCTACTAACGAGGAAGAGCAGCGGCCGATCAGGTGGCCTGCCGTGGATTAGCCAGAGGCAGGGCAGCAGCCGATCAGGTGGCCTGCCGTGGATTAGCCAGAGGCAGGGCAGCAGTCGAACAGGAGGCCTGCCCTGGATTAGCCAGAGGCAGGGCAGCAGCCGAACAGGAGGGCTGCCGTGGATTAGCCAGAGGCAGGGCAGCAGCCGTTCAGGAGGCCTGCCGTGGATTAGCCAGAGGGAGGGCAGCAGGCGTCTTGGAGGCCGGCGGTGACAGAGATGCAGGCAGTCAGGAGGCCGGCGACGAAGATGCAGGCATCTTGGAGGCCGGCGGTGACAGAGATGCAGGCAGTCAGGAGGCCGGCGACGAAGATGCAGGCGTCTTGGAGGCCGGCGGCGAGGATGCAGGCGTCTTGGAGGCCGGCGATAGAGAGACGGGCAGTCAGGAGGCCGGCGACAGAGATGCAGGCAGTCAGGAGGCCGGCGGCGGAGATGCAGGTGTCTAGGAGGCCAGCGGCGGAGATGCAGGTGTCTAGGAGGCCGGCGGCGGAGATGCAGTCGTCTAGGAGGCCGGCGGCGTGGCCAGAGTAACTCACGAAGCGAGGTCCTGCGGCGTGGCCAGAACCGCAGCGGACACTTGGGCCTGGCATCCGACTTGGACCCAGGCAGGGCCCGCAGAGGCTTGGACCCAGGCAGGAGATCTGGAGGTCGGCCAAGCAGGGTGGATGACCCGCCAGGAACTGTGTCAGGCTGTGGCGTGTCTGGCCTGGAGACAGGCTGTGGCGTGTCTGGCCTGGAGACAGGCTGTGGCGTGTCTGGCCTGGAGACTGGCTGTGGCGTGTCAGGCTCTGGTGTGTCAGTGTGTCAGGCTCTGGTGTGTCTTGGTGTGTGTCAGGCTTGAGTTCCGTGAGCACCGCCCAGAGGAAAGCTAGAAAGTGCTCAGGATCTGGTTGTGGAGGCAGCCCGCCCTCGGGCTCCTCCGGAACAAGGCAAGGAAGTGGAGGCAGCCTGCCCTCGGGCTCCTCCGGAACATGGCGAGGAAGTAGAGGCAGCCCGCCTACGGGCCCCTCCGGAACGTGACGAGGTAGTGGAGGCAGCCCGCCCACGGGCCCCTCCGGAACATGACGAGGAAGTGGAGGCAGCCCGCCCTCTGGCCCTTTCGGAACATGACGAGGAAGTGGAGGCAGCCCGCCCATGGGCTCCTCCGGAACGTGACGAGGTAGTGGAGGCAGCCCGCCCTCGGGCCCCTCCGGAACATGACGAGGAAGTGGAGGCAGCCCGCCCACGGGCCACTCCGGAACATGGTGAGGAAGTAGAGGCAGCCCGCCCACGGGCCCCTCCGGAACGTGACGAGGTAGTGGAGGCAGCCCGCCCTCGGGCTCCTCCGGAACAAGGCGAGGAAGTAGAGGCAGCCCGCCCTCGGGCCCCTCCGGAACACGATGAGGAAGTGGAGGCAGCCCGCCCCATGGCTTCTCCGGAACATGACGAGGATGTGGAGGCAGCCCGCCCTCAGGCTCCTCCGGAACTAGGCGAGGTTCAGAAGACCCTGCGGCGGCGGCTGTGGCTCTGAAGACCCTGAAGACCCGGCGGCGGCCGGCTGTGGCTCTGAAGATCTGGCGGCGGCTGCAGCCTCGAGAAGGGGAGTGAAGGGACCTCCAGCTGAGAGTGGTGCTGAAGCGTCGAGCCACCCCTCCTCGAGAAACTCTGCCTGCAGTATTGAGTGCACGAGGAGCAGGTCCTGAGGGTGAGCCAACAGATGGGGAACACACTCCATACAGCGTTCCCTCATGCACTCTCTGTTGGTGAACTGCAGTCCGGCCAGGACCCAGGCCGGGGTTGGAGGTTGCACCGATGACCGGAGACCACAGAGGGCGCTGGGTAACCGCCCACAAACTCAGGGGAAGACAGCCACGAAGAAGCCATGGCGGATGGACCCTCCATGGATTGATAGGAGGAGCCCACCCATACCTTCACGGAGGCGACTGTCCTCCGACGACATCGTCCAGGACGGGAGGAGAACCCAGCCGGAACTCTGCCGTGGCTGGCGGAGGTGAGGGTGGCTCCACTGGAGCTGCTGTGGGCGTGCCGAGCTCGGCCGGAGCTGCTGCTGCTGGGGTAGAGCGCTTGCGGTGAGAGCGACGTGGCTTGGAGGAGGCGCAGACTGAAGAGGAGCAGTTCCGACCCGGCTCTAAAGTCACAGCAGCCCAGTCGGTCTCACAAAAACACTCCTCCATCTCTTCCAGCAACAGAGGCGAAGGTAAAATCTCCACCTCCTCCCCATACAAAGCACGCAGCATCTCATCCTGCTGCTGCACCCACTTCTTCAGCTCTTTCGCGTGCTGCGCTTGGTCCGTTTGGCTGGTTCCTGCTGTCATGGTGTGGTTTTGGGGTGGACTGAAGCGCAGGCAAGAGCTTGGCAGCAGCATTTCAAAGCAGTCCTCAGCTTTATCCAAAATATCAAAACGTAACAAAAACACTGCAGGTCTAAACAGAGTCAGATCCAAGACTTACGTGGAGAGTTGCGAACCAAGTGTGAACGAACAGAGGAACCAGTAGGGAACAAAAGGCACAGACCAACTAATATACAGAGAGACATGGGAGGGGAACAAAGGGCAGACAATCAAAGAAACAGGGAACAGGTGTGACATGGACGCAGGGAGACAGAGGGAGCAGGTGAACCTAATAAGACTAAGACATGAGGAAAGGGACTAAATAACAAAACAGTGAAACAGACCTAAATGGAAACTATAGACCAAGATAAAACAGAATCAAGAATAAACATGAATATAAGACAACAGCAAAACTAAGGAACCAGAGAACTATAATAATAAAAAGAAACCATTCTAAGTAAATAGGGAAGCAACACTAAGGGAACAAGGGCGAGAGGAGAACACACTGGGAGGGAGAAGGAAACCAGAACAGCCAGGAAAACAAAATACCCAAACAGAATACAAACCAAAATCTTCTAGCTAAAGTAAACAAATACACAAAAACCCAAAACAAAGTCCAAAATGTCACATCCTGACACAATTGTGTGTAAATCTGTAACGGCGCCACCACTTCAACAGAATCTTTATTCCACTCAGTAATGCCTTGTTGCTGTTTTTACAGTATTTAGGATTACTGCGCATGCACACACCTTTGAAGGACAACTTCAAATTTCAACTCGTACAGATTGGCACTTCTTAATACATATGAACTAAAGATGGAGCAGTTGGGTTCTGAGCATCTGAGCGTGTGTTTTTACCAACCTTCAAGAGGAAAAAAGGCTGGGATATTCTTATAAAAGACACATGGGTTTGTTAACTTCTACATTTCCAGATGTTTTCCATTTAAGATCTTTAAAGGAACTTGCCTTTAATTGTCAAAGAAAAAAATCATAAACAGCAGAAAAGGTTTTGAGCACACTGTGGCACATAGACAGGACAAACAGGGAGTTTTAGGTTATTGTTATATACTGTATATATGTGTTGTGAACTGTCACTATATGAATAAAACTGAATTGAATTGAATTATAACTTCACACTTATTTATTCAAAATGTTTATTCATACAGTTGAGCCCCATTGAGAGACGATATCTCAATTGCAAGAGCGATCTGTTCAAACCAGCATACAATTTAAAGTGCAGTTTGAGGCAAACTAATACCATCCAATTTTATGGAACACAATACTTTAAAACAATGTATCTGGGTGGACAGATTAAATCCTTATAAGCAAAATACGACTTTATCATGTATCTTAAGTATAATAAAATCAAAAATTTTAAAAGAGCATTTCACTGTGCTAAAACAGATTAAAATGTTTGCATATTTTTTATAATTACTGAACACACTTTTAAAGGTAGTCTAGGATACATCCATAATTATATGAGCAGGCAGAGTTCTGAACTTTAAAAATCCACTGTTCTTTATGAACTTTTCTGATATAAATCAATTAACAAATTCATAAAGCTCGGGAAGAACAATGGGAAGACTGTGGTGATGGAAAAAAGGAAAGGAGTAATGAATATGTGATAAATTACAATCGACATGTCATTAAAATGATTAACAAGAATATCACACTTTTATATTTTACTAATATTCTTCAAGCCCACATCTTAACTGTGGCCCCCACATAGCATTACAAGAGGCAGAAGGAAAGTAAGACGTCAGATGAAATGTGTGGAGTAGAAGGCGTTGGCTTACTTTAATGTTAAATATTTACTGAACTCAACTGAATTTAAAATAAGGTATTAAGATTTGGTCCTGAACAGTTACAGCTGTGGTCATGTTCATCTGAAAAATATTGTTTAGGTTTTATTAACTCAAATACTTTGAAAAATCTTGATTTCTTCTTTCGTGCCACCACCAGGACATGATTCAGGATTTTCACCCAGGTTAGAGTTCCTCCTGTTTTTTCCCTCAGTAATACTGCTAGTGTTGCCAGTGAAATGCTTATTCCACCTGTTCCTGTTGGCGCCTCTACATGAATCACAGTCAGCTGTCAGTGATGGTGTGAATCATTATTAAGTGACTGTGAATCCATGCAGGAAAATTAACTCCAGACACAAACACACACAGACGCAAGCGTGGTCGGGTGTCTTCACACTTTGCCATGTTGGCGAGAGTATTTCTGTCATCAGTCACTGATATCAGACTCTTTGCTTCCTCCTGTCCCATTGTACGTCTCCTTAAACTCCACTCATCTTCTTGTTGCACATTTCCTGGCTGGCTTTGAGATGATTTGCCCTCCTCTTCTTACCTTATAAAGCCATTTTATGTTAATGTAATCTTAATGTTTCTTTTATTTCTTTCTTCTTTTTTCAGTGTTCCCTCTCTTGTTCCCTCTCTTAACCTTTAGTCTATTTTCTGGAAATGCAAACATTCCCGTTGTCACATTTTTTCCTAGTTCCCATAAAACAAATTTGTCAATAGATAACCTTTATGAGTGCATTGATACGACCCGGCTCGGCCAGGTGAGAAGAAGAGGAGGTAAGATAAAGGCAATGGAATAGGTTTTGTAAAACAAATTACTATTTATTGTAATACTTGAAAAACAATGGTAAAAAGGAGGGTACCAGCAATGGTACTAAAGTACTGCAAGTACTGCTTCAAGGAAACCAAGAATGAGCTAATGTAGTAAGCAGCTTCCAGCATCAAAAGAAGAAACAACTGAAAACACTCTAGATTGCCAGAGTTGTTGGGCAACAAGCAACTAACAAAACAAACCAAGATAACACACACAAGGTGGTCAAACACCTAGTTGGAAAAACTAATCAACAGTTCAGCCTAACATGAGACCAGTCAGTTTTAAAGTACAAGTACAAACAAGGGTAAACACCAGCAAAGTTTCACATGGAGAAGTGCTGATCTGCTCAAAATAAATCACAGTCGCCCCTAATGGCAGGTGTGGAGAGTTTCTATGGGCTGGTGGGCTCTGCGATTGGAGGAGAGGAATATTAAACAGTCCAACGTGAGTTCCGAGGGTATTCACTAGGTGGAGTGCTGAGCACCCAGGAAATCAGAGCTCAGCATGAGCAGCGAAGAAAAGCACAAACAAGGGGACTTCCACCAGGAGGAGTCCTGCACAGCCAAACAGACTGCATCAAAGAAACGGGGATTTCCACAACTCCAGCAGGCCACTCAGCAGTCTGTAGACAAGTTATAAAAACAAAAACATGCACATACGACCACCAGCCGTAACATGCATATTTATGTGAATCTTTTTACATTTTTTAAGAAAGAAGAGCCAAAACTCTTAATTACCCAGGCCATCCTTCATGTAAATGAAATGCAGATCAAAACAGGCCATGCGATTTTTTTGTGAGAAATTGGGAAAAAACACTGTTACTAAAATAGTCATGTTACTGTGCGTTATATTTTTTTTAATGGTAAAGAGGTCAAAGATTGGTTCAAGCAATTAAACGTCAGGTATCACCTCTCTCATCCAGGAGATGGTGCCCGCCTGTGATTGTATTGGTTTTTGTTAAGTGGCAAAAGTCAATTACGTTACAGGTTCTTCACTCAGGACCTGATTTGTTCTTATACAACCAGCTCTTATACAACCAGTAAAAAAAAAAAGATTGTCTGAGCTGTTAGATAGAATTGTTTATTAAAATGCCATTCCCATGTGGATAAAATCAATCTTTAGGCACCATGTGAGCATCCTTATGCACAAATGTGCGACCCGCTGAAGCAGGAAATAAAGTCCTGTTTGATGGACGTCCCCACAAAGACCACATACCAAAGGAATGTGGAGCATGGCATTTCTTTATCTTCATCATCATTTCCAAGCTACATCAGTCCTCGCATTTACCATAAAAACATAAATAAGTCTGTAACCAGCTGCTAAAAACATCCGATACCTGAATCCTCTTCATATGGAAACAAATATTATCTGGTGTATATTAGGCGTGTGCATGAATGCATGAGTTAGAAGGCCGGCATTGGTGTAATGTTAATCTTATCTGCAAGGGGAACTGTGAGTATATTACTTGTTACTTAATATAGACTTTATGATCTCACAATAGAGAAATTGTCCTCTGCATTTAATGCATCCCTTAGGGAGCAGTGGGCTGCCATTGTGTGGCGCCCGGGGAGCATTCAGGGGGTAAGGGTCATGCTCAGGGATCCAGAATACCAGGCTGTGGGATTTAAACCAGGGTACTTGTGGCCTCTCCAGGATGGAAATACCCTGCTCTCTAACCACTAGGCCACCACTCCCCCAACTTTTTTCACATTGTGAAAAGTTATTTAGTTCTACAGTTTGTAGTATGATTTCTTTGTTTTTGATGGAAAAACCAAATTTGCTTGTTTGACACGTGGTTTGTATAGGTCCCTGTTTTGTTCAAACTGTATAAATATGTTTTTATGTTGATGTGTAACAGTAACAGTAAGCAGTAAATACTATAGTTTGCATTTCAGATACTGCTCACTAATCAGGCTGGTTTGTGTTTCAGTTTTGGTCCAAACTTTCAGCAGTACTTCATCTTAAAGAAAAACACAAAATAAAAATGTCTTCAGTTTAGGCTATTTAAGTTGATGTTTTTAGATGGAAAATATGCAGATTTTACTTCGGTAAACTAATTTGATTAAATCCAGGCTTTTAGTTCTAATTCTTAATATCAATAAAATGACTGAATATTGTTATTTTTTTCTGACACCTTCCAATCAGACATGCAGACAAACAAGTTAACCTTCACCTTGTTTTACGACAGCAATTTGTTTTTATATTTGAGCTCACTGTACAGTCTATCTATGTATTTTTTCTATTCTATTCTACTCCAAAAAAAAAAGCACATTTGGAAAAATAAAACAAAAAACGAAGGACTGGCAGGAATCCCGTTCAAGCAATCTAATAATTATTATTTTAAGATAAATCAACACAAGTGGTAAATCTTCTCATCTTTCCTTAATCAAACATGTTTAGGATTTGCTTGCATCTCAACTCTGACCCAGTCTTCATCTGCCAGAATTTGGGTTAAAACAGCTATAGTTAAACCTGCTGCAGGGGAGGATGCAACAGCTGTATGATTGCATTATGCACCCCACTTCTGCTTGTGCAAATCCAACTCTTTTGTCAATTTGATCTGGTATTGTCGTTGTTGCAATGAAGTCAAATGAACTTTAAAGACGTGCAGTTTCATTTTATTTCACCTCTCTGTCTAGGTGCCAAACTTTCTTCATTAATGTAAACTATAACAGAATTAATTTCCATCTCGTTTTGGTCCAAGTCTCTGCAAAATGGCTCAACAGAGACAGTCCCCTGACCTGATCTGTATCGCTTCACACTGTTATCTTTCCTGACATCTTTCCGCTCCCATCCTCATCTCCTCCCCTTCTCTCCAAACTTTCTGACTTTTATATGACATCAAATAGTAGAAGGGAGGGAAGAGGTAAGGTCAGCAGAGGACTGATGTTGAGTTTAGCTTTGTCTGCACGAGACACCCAGACTGACAGGATCCCACAAGTCCGCTGAGCAGTGATGATTGGCAGCTTCACAAAAACCCACAGCTGTGTGTTTGCACATTTATAATGGCTGTGGGGCAGAACAAATCTTCCAACAGCAAATTGAAAAGGACCCCAATAAACACAAACTGGGAAACTTCAAAATGAAGCATCTCTCCTATTTATTGAAAATGGCTCACATTTCGTAACAGATTTTGACCAGTATGCTCACTCTAACCCACATAGTTGTACAGGGGTTTAAGAGTTGAAGCAACTGAAACAAAATTACAGCTCATCATAAAAGTATTAATTTCCCTTAAACCATCATGTTAACACCACAGACCTCATTGTTTTTTATTTGGATTTTATGTAGAACAACACAGTCTGATGATATAGATAGAAAATGATAGTTTTTTTTTTTTACACTTAAAATCAGACTGGATAATTTTTTAAGACATGCCACAAATGGTCAGTTGTACTTTGAGTGGGCCATTCTCACCTGTGAGTAAGTTATGATCCAAACAAATTCATTGTAGTTCTCTGTATATGTTTTGGGTACCTGTTCTGCTGGAAGGTAAACCTCCACCCCAGTCTCAACTCTGTTTCACACTTTAGCAGGTTTTTCACCAGTAGGCCTATTGTCTTTTATTTAGCTCCATCTATCTTCCAATTTCCTCAAATTAACTCTGACCAGCTTCCCTGTTCCTGCTGAGAAAAAGCATAGGCAAGGCAAGTTTATTGATATAGCACATTTCAGTAGCGAGACAATTCAAAGTGCTGTACAAGAAAAAAGACAGAGATATAATAGGAAAAGTACAGTACAGTGGCAAAAAGGTAATTAAATAATTAACGAACACAAATAATTAAAGACAATAAAACTTAATAATTAAAATGATAATAATAAAGATAATAAAAAAGACAAAAAATGAAAAAAAAGATGAAATGATTGATAAGAAAATGAAACAAAAGTTGGACTGAAAACTTAACTAATAACATTTAGATAGCACAGTGAAAAGCCACTCTAAACAAATAAGTTTTTAATCATGATTTAAAGCAACTTAGGGTTTCAGTGCTTCTACAGTTTTCTGGGAGTTTATTCCAGATTAGTGGAGCATAAGAACTAAAAAAACTGCTTCTCCATGTTTGGTTCTGGTTCTGGGTATGCAGAGTAGATTTGAGCCAGAAGACCTGAGAGGTCTGGGTGGTTGATACACTGACAGCAAGTCTGTAATGTATGTTGGTGCTAAGCCATTCAGTGATTTATAGACTAACAGAAGTATTTTAAAGTCTATTTTTTGACAGAGTAAGGACTTTAGAACTGGGGTGATGTGCTCCACATAGTTTTAGTGAGGACCTGTGAAGACACCGTTGCAGTAATCAGTTCTACTAAAGATGAACGCATGAATTAGTTTTTCAAGGTCCTGCTGAGACATTAGTCCCTAAATCCTGGAGATGTTCTTTAGATGATAGAAGGCTGATGTTGTTACTGTCTTTATGTGCCTCTGAAGGGTCAGGTCTGAGTCCATCACTACACCCAGATTTTGAGCCTGATTGGTGGTTTCTTGCTGTAGTAACTGAAGCTGTGTGCTAACTTTTATACACTCTTCCTTTGGTTCTAAAAAATATTACTTCAGATTTGTTTTGATTCAGCTGAAGAAGATTTTGGCACATCCATGCATTGATTCCTTCTTAGCACTTACCAAGAGCTTGAATGGGTTCATAGTCAACTGGTGACATTGTAATGTATAGCTACAGTATGTGTCATCTGCATAGTTATGATAACTTATGTTGTTGTTTATTATAATCTGGGTTAGGGGGAGCATGCAGATATTGAATAGGAGGGGCCCTAAGATGGACCCTTGGGGAACACCATGTGATTTTTGTGGTCTCTGATGTAACCTACTGACACATAAAAAGTGCCTGTCCTTCAAGTAGGATTTAAATTAATCGAGTGCTGTTCCAGAAAGGCGCTCTAATAAAATGGAGTGATCAATAGTGTTGAATGCTGCACCAAGGTCCAATAATACCAGCACTGTGGTTCTTCCACGTTCTGTATTTATACGGATGTCATTGAACACCTTGACAAGGGCCGTCTCTGTACTGTGGTGAGCGCGGAAGCCTGACTGGAAGACATCGAAGCGGGTCTTGTTTGGGAATTGCTTAAAAATGTTGAAAAAAACCCGCTTTTTATAATCTTACTAACGAATGTGGAGGTTTGAGATAGCCCTGTAGTTCTGTATTAGCAGCTTGTGCAAGTTGCTCTTTTTCAATAGAGGTTTGATGATTGCTGTTTTTAGGGCCTGGGGAAAACACCTGAGAAAAGGGATGTGTTCATTATTTGTGTTAAATCAGACATTATGACAGGCAAAGCTTTCTTAAAGAAAGCTGTGGGTTTATTTGGTGAAATTGGGAAATTCTGTCAGAATCAGTTCTAGTTGGAGACAACTTTGGTACTGGACTTGATATGGATGTGCAAACTGCGCCTCTGATCTTTTGGGGGTGGGGGGGTGGGGTTGTGAGGAAGTTAGCAAATTTGTTGCAGGCCCTGGTAGAGTGGAGTTCAGATACTACAGTTACAGGAGGGTTTGTTAACCTATCGACCGTAGTAAATAAGGACTGAGCATTACTGATGTTTTTGCTGATGATCTCAGAGAAGAAAGATTCCCTTGCATTTTTCAGTTGTAAATTATATCTCTGGAGTCGCTCATTATAGATGTTCTAGTGAAGCTGGAGACCAGTCTTTCGCCACCTGCGTTCAGCTTTTCGAGACTCCTATTTTTCACTTCTGACTGGTGGAGCAATTCTCCACAGAGACCTTTTCTTCCAGGAACAACCCTCCCTTTAATTGGAGCAACTGAATCAATGATGTCTGAGATTTTAGAATGAAAGTTGTCTACCAGCTCATCTACAGTGTTACAAGGCAAAGTGGAGGTAGAAATAACAGATAAAAGCTCATTAAAATAACTGAAAACGTTTGTTTTGGACTTAGGAGGCCTGTAAATACTAAAGAACATGGTTTGGACTGGGCTCTTTACCTGGAGACCCAAATATTCAAAAGAGTAAAATTTGCCCAGAAATAAATTTTTACACTTTAGTTAATCTTTAAACAAAGTGGCCACCCCTCCACCCTTTGCCGTCTGCTCTCACAAATAAAATTGTAGCTCGGAGGCGTAGACTCTATCAGAATGGGTGCTTCATTAAATTCATTTAACCATGTTTCTGTTAAAAACGTAACATTAAGATTATGGTCAGTAAATGAAGTCATTGATTAAAAATGGTTTTCTTGACAGAGATGTAATGTTCAATAAAGCCAGTTTATATGACTCAGTGGCTGATATTAACTCTGTGTCCTGACCGTTTATGGCTTTTAAGTTTGATTGTTTATTATTGTCTATTATCCTTTTAGCTTTGTTCTTTTTGTCATCTATAAGCACAGATATTTTACAACTATCTCCCATTAGGGGCCCAAGTTTTTCCTGAAAATCATCATTGATGATATCGTTACCACTGGGGCCCAGATTGTATCACAGAGAGGTGATTTAAAGGTCCTGATTTGAAGGAGATAGATTAGGAGGTGGTGGGGCTCTTCGGCTTTGGATGTTGGTTTAGTAGCAGGGCCTGGGTCATAGGGGGTGTTGAATGAAGAAGATGTCTGTCATTTGGGCTCCAAATCCAAAAACTTCTTTCATGTTGTCAGTGAAATCCAGTAAAGGAAATGCTGGGCTCAGTGGAGAGGATAGAATTCTGTGCAGGCTGGGTCAGGGTTTGGGGTGAGTTGATTTTAATGTGGGGATCCACTTCTCCAGTAGAATTCAGCGGGGGACCTTTTGTGATGTACTCTCAGCCAACAGCCTGTTTATCTCTACCTCTGCTCGAGCTGTTGGTAGCTGCCTTATCATTGTTGATACTCAATTTTCTCTGAAGGTCGAGGCTGCTGGTGGATTATTTTTTAAATAGAAGAGATTAGATATGAAACGTCTGGCTCCCGGCTTGTTCAACCAGAAACCATCTTGGTTGAAAAAGTGTATTTTTTTCCCAAAAAATGTTAAAGTTGTTGATGAAGTTCACAGATGTAGTAGCACATGCTTTTTTTCAGCCATTTATTAATCATTAGAAGTCTCAAAATCTAATCTCCACAGAAAATCGGTGTGAAGGGTCCACTGAGAAACACCTTGATATTGAGACCTCCAACTTTATTCTGCAGACGAATGAAATCCTCCTTCAATACTTCAGATCTTTTCTTACCTATGTCATCCATGGCTACAGCGTGTATGATAAGGTTTTCTAGGGTCGGGCGCTCTTCTGTGATGCCAGAATATTCTCTGAGATATCGGACACCATGTTACTGGCACCAATCATAACTTCTGTGTTTTTCTTGTTGCAGAAGTTTTTAGTCCCATTCATAGCTGTGTTGCCCACTATTAAGGTCCTTGGCCTGGTGGGGCGCTCTTTCTCTGGCAGCTTAGGAGAAGACTGTTTAGAATGAAGAGCTGCCCCCCTACTTTAATGTCCTTAAAATACTTGTAATTACTAATATCTTGTTTGTCCAAAAGCCTCCTACAGCCTTCAAATTAAACATTAATTTACCAAAAATATATAATTGTACATATAATCTAAGGTCCCTGAAAAACTCAGTTAAGGCCCTGCATCAAACACCGTATGTCAGGCACATTAACGAGTCAGTCTGTCTGCAGCCCAGTAGAGTGGAGCAACTGAGCTGTTCAGGTTTCTGCAGATAAAGTCAGTTTGTCCAGGTGATGTTTTAACGTTTGTCCAGGAAATGTTTTTACGCACAACAGTAAAGGCAACTGAAGTTTGCAATGAATGTCGTTTTTGGTGTAATACGTATATCAATCGTTTGACAAGAGTGACTCACTTGCATGTGATTTGTAAGAGTGTTATCATATTTCCCCTGATAGTTTCACTTACAATAAGCACAATAACAGTTAATGAAAAGTTTAGCTATGAAACAAAATGTTCAGGTTTGCTTTTTTAATGGGCTGCAGTTTCACTGACGGCTCTATATGATCAATATCACGGCAATGAGGCACAATTAAACCACGTCACATCCAGTTGGTCAGATAAATAATAAATTGGCTGCCATGAGAATAAGATTTCTAAATACAACTGCTTGTGTGACCTGGGTCATTGTGATCATTTCTGATCTCATATTGTTATAGACTTCTTGTGGTAAAAAGTGGGTTAATTCTTTTCAAATCTTGATGCTTATACATTGCAGATCACAATAAACAGGAAATATAAAAGTGGAGACATTTCCATTTTCTTTGGCTAAAAACTGAGGGATGAGAAGGAAGAAGTCAGGGAATCCAGCCTATCCAGCTGGACCACCTGGTATGGATTTATTCTGGGTAAAAATTCCAGTGCAGAGATATTAGATGTTTCAATGAAAAACATATCTGTTCAAGTCTACAGGTGAGTTATGAAGTTAGATAGTCCAGGATTTTTAGAAATAGTCAAATTAGTTTATAATTTTATGTTATAATAAAAGCAAATCCTACAACACAAAAACGCAGTGAAAACTAATTCGAATTGTCATTATACATTTTTTTAGATCAATGGACTTCAATGAAGAGGTCCAGAATTGCCACCCTGCCTAGGCCTTTTGCACCTTCTCTGCCCCTCCATTTAAAATTTTCTAGATCCGCCAATGATAATCACGTAACCAAAATTATTTTCATTGCAGTGCCCTTCATGATTAAAAAGCTGTATTTAGTCTGGCTTTTACTGAAAGGGCATGATGGTTGTTTAGATTTTTTTTCATAAGATGATAAAATCATGGAACATATTTATGACCATTTGTTATTTAACTTCTCAGCTTATCTACTATGCTTGTATTTTCGTTTTATCGTTTTTTCTACATAGGGCAGTAAAGAGTTTATGCATCTTCTTTGTATTCAGGTTGATGAATTCATATAAAGATGAAAGCATAGTTTTAGAGTGTTCGCTGTAAGAAATTGTATGAAATATTTGCATGAATGTACATTCTTCCAATGTTTTTATAGCTTACCTTACATTGTTTCAAAATAGCTTTGTTTCTAATTTAATTTGCTGAATAAAAACATCAGCACAGAAATATACATAAATAACAATAGATAAACATCGATTTTACATTGACTTCCTCCTTCTGAGAAGCCTTTAATTATGATGATTAGATGTTTCCAACCCACAGATGTTTTTAATATCTTCATGCCCAAAATTTTAATTACTTTACTTTTAAATAAAACTAAAAGGTTTTTTTACAAAAAAACATTTTAACCCTTTTTTAGCTCTTTCCAGCTTCGTTTGACCTTTGAGGGAAGGGCAGAGGAAAATCGGTGCACTTTAATAGCTTTTCTTGGTATAAATTTGCCCAAGACATGATTTGGATGTAAATGCCACCCCATCTGTTGGGCTTGTAAAGTCTTTGACTTCAGGTACCGAGAAGACGAGGTTCTTGGTCCCATATGGCTACATCACACTTTGGTCTTAATCATTCTTTATCACCCTCTAATGTTTGTTTTATTCAGAAAGTACTTTTTGTCTGCTTAAGGGCAATATTTTTTTAAAAAAAAATGAAGAGATACAAAGGGAGAATAAAAAGGGGGAATAAAACCCCGGGGGGAAATTTCAAAACAAAAATGAAAAAAAAAAAAAAAAAGATCTACAATTAAAATAAAAAAAAGAAACTTTAAAATCCCAGAACGGAAATAGACTACTCACATAAAATTAAGAATATTTGGCTTTCAGGCGAAATTTCAGAATAGGCACACAAAAAAAATTACAGGTGAACTTTAAGTAATTATCTAACGTTTGAAAACACATGTCAAGGGTTCGGTTTCAGTTTTTTTTGCAAAACTTTTTTAATAAAGGGACTTTTCAAAAATCACTTTCCTGTTGCCAAAAAATTTTCTGTTTAATAGAATTATATTTAAACACCTCCACATGGTTCGCAGAAAATAATAAACCCCCCAAGAGAACCCAAGTTTAAACCAGTACCCCCCATTGGAGGCCCAAATTCAAACAGGAGCTCTAGAAAAAGAAGTGGCCCCCTGAGCTTAGGGGTTTTCCAGAGTGTAAAAACGGGTTGGAAAAAAATACAAGAACTAAAATACAGAAAAATAGAAGTGGGGGGGGGGGGGGGGGGGGGGGGGGGGGGGGGGGGGTTTTTTTAATTGTCAGAAAATGTTTCAGAAAAATTATGCCATGTTGAATAAACTTTTAGTCAAGTTGCAGAATTTTAAAAAATCTTATGACCCGCGCTGTTAAAATTCCCCAATTGAAGGCAACTTACATGGAACTTAACGAAGGGGGAAACTGGAAATGTTTTGAAAAAATCAAAAACCCCTTTAAAAAACTTCGACTGTAATTTTTTTTTTTTTTGCTCAAACCTTCCTACCTCGAAATGGAGTGCTCTGGACTTTCTCCAGACCTAAATGCCATAGAAAACCTATGGGATCAGCTGAGTCGCCGTCCAGAGGTTCATACCTCTGTAGCTTATAATCTCAATGTCCTCAGAGCCGTCCTTCATGAAGAGTGGGATGCCATGCCTCAGTAGACAATCAGTTGCCTTATATAGGACGTCCTTGTCAAGCTGTAATTCATGCTCAAGGACACAATGCACGTTTTTGAGACACTGAAATGTTTTTTTGTTGGCTTTTGTTTCAATGAATTGTTTGAGATGAGGAAATCACCTTTGCCTGCTTTACTGTATGATATAATGTCACTGGAGTGCGAACGTTTTATGTTTTCCCTAAATTTCACCCAAAAGCCATTATAAATATATTAAAATAAAACCCGGTTAATACACTTGAATGTTATTGAAATGACTTTATTTAGCCTAATGTAAATTTAGGTAGAGTTCCGTAAACACTTTTTAAGTTTTTATTTTTTTTTATGAAAAACCCACAGAGTTACTGTACAAGATGCTAAACTTACCCATTGTACTCGAGGCTTATGTGTAAGGTCATACATAAGGAACAAAATCTTCCCCGTGTGGAGTAGTGGTCCATATGACTAAAGAATAACTTATCGAATGCTATGAAATCATTTTTGTGGCTACTTGAAAAGTTAGTATAAATTAGTATAAAAGTGAGTATAAACATTAGTATAATTTTTTTAGATCAATTATGCGTTTTTCCAGCATTAACAGATTTCATTTTTTGAAGTGGTCCTGGCCTTTTGTAAGTTTTTGATCAATATTTCTCTTGTCTCTCAGATATTTAGGCTGTATTTTTCCTAGGTGTCTCTACTGGGCCATTATCAGAGAAATTCAGGTTTTTAAGGTCATCAAGAGATGAGACAGCTTTATGTCAACACAGACAACCTAGCAAAGAGAACATTTTAAATTGAATCTGTTTGTTACAAGAATTCCAAGTGGGAAAGTTGTAGGTTTCCCATCACCTTGACCTCAAAGTCCAATATGGCTGCCATGCATAAACTTAGTGACAGTAGAGATCAATAAAACATTATAGCTGACAGCACTTGTTCCTGGTTCACTGCTATTTGCTTGAGTCTGTACAGGACGTTTGCACCTTCATCCTCTACTGAACCTTTTATTTGAGACATCACAATTCTGAACCCAGAATAGAGAAACCTATGTATCTTCCTTCAACAGGTATCGACTGTACGCTGAGGTTTCACTTTGTTGCAACCAAAATTCTTTTTTCTGTGTTAACTTTGGGACTTTTCATAGGCTCAGCTGAAGAAATGGGAACATACTGTGTCTTTGTGATAGGCTGCTGATAGCGAAGACCCCTAATTTAGTAATTTCACTAAAATAACAAAACCACATTTAAAGAAATAAAAAATAACATATACATTGCTTGGGACTTTTTGTTTTGGTTTGTACTGCAACCATGAATTCCTCCGACATTGTGGAATAGCCAAGAGGTTATTCCTGGTATGCCCAGGGTTAAAATGTTAGTTTCAAAACTGTAAACCTTATTCTTTATACCATTCCTAAGGTTTAACGTCTCTTTAATGAGATGCTACAGAAAGTGCCAGAGTCAATGGAGTTAGCTCCGACTGTTTGAAGCATATGGTAACACATGAATTTTAACCCTGCTCCGAAAAACATGTTCTAAATGAGCTCCGCCCAATTAAATCACAAATATACAATTTTTTTTAATTGCATGAAAACCATTAAACAGCATACCTAAGTGTATTATGTCCTGACACTTTTATATGAGCTAATTGATCTCACACACAACCCTTTTCTGCTGTAATTGAAGCTCTTTAGTGTAAATGCTCTGAATGCTGTCTAATTGCCTGGAAGGAGGCGGGAATGTAGAGCACTTGACAAGCATTAATGCTGATTGTAGATCAGCACTGGAGTAGTCACCTTTAGCTGATTGGGTCGGCGTCTTCGTACTGACAGGCTCCAGAGCAGAGGGTCAGACTTTTATTAATGTAATTTTTCTTTCTTTCATGTGAAACTAAAATACACTGGAAAAAAGAGGGTAATTCTGTTATCAGGAAAGATTTTGTTTATTTGTTGTGGCAGATAGGTTTAACAATTGAAACTAGTATTTAGTCTGCAGTCTGAAGAATCATGTTTTGGTTCTAAAATAACATCAGATCTTATGAAGGTGCAGCAGCGATGACCTGCTCTCCCTGCATTCCCGGCAGCTGGTGGAAGGGCATCCATGTGGCAATCTTCCCCTCCTGGCAGCAATATGAGATGGACGAGAGATGGATAGAAGATGAGCTGACGTGTCGTTTGTCACAGAGGGAGAGGTGGTGGTGTTTGGTGTGGAGGTGCTGCTGTCATTTGTTTGGCTGGCGGACAGCGCGGCTGATAAAGCAGCAGTCTGACAGGGCTAATCTGATAACGGACCAGAGAGCTGAGGAGAAACAACGTGGCGCCCAGGGCAGTGACGCACAGGAGAAATATCAAATCATCTTTCAGGAACAAACTGTGAGCACACACCTGTGCAACAACCAAAGCCCAGATGATCTGTGTCAGGAACAACTGTTAAGTACTATTTTATAAATCAAATCAAATTCTATGACTTTAGTTATGCTTTATTTCTCGCTCCGGCGCATTCTGAGATGGCTTCAGGTGAAGAAAAGATGCAGGGGGATACTGTTGCATGGACTACCTTTAGATTAATTAAGCCACATACTGTGCTGTAAAAAAACATTTGATCAATTACAGATTTCATCAGTTTTTGCTTTTTTGTTACACTTAAAAGTTGTATTTCATAAAATAAAAGTTAATACTAACAGATAACCTGAGTAAATACACAATGCCGTTTTCAAAGAAGGATTTAATTTATTGAGAGAAAAAAGCTGTTCAAACCAATCTGGCTCTGTTTAAAAATAGAATTACCCCCTTTGTTAAATTAACTGTGATTAACCACACTAGCCAGCCTACCAGAATTACTCCAAAACGCATCAATGACTTATGCAGACCTTGCTTGCCTCAGCTAAGATCAGTTTTCATGAGTCAACATAAAGAAAGATACTGGACAAAAATGCCATGGGAGATTTCTAAGGTGAAAACCACTGAAGAACACGAAGGTCTGTTTCACATTTGTAAAAAAAAAAAAAAGAAACCTTTGAGAAATTTTTTATAAGAATATCCAATTATCCAATTATAAAACATGGTGGTTGCAGTGTGATGATCTTGGTCTGCTTTTTAAACAGTAAAAAGCTCTTAGACAGTGACCAGTTGAAGTCTGGCTGTCTGGTGCACAATGTTAGGCTTTCTGTCTGGTTTAAGGGTCGGTGCTAATTAGCAATTACACCGTTGAGATCCTTGAACTGCTGAGACATTTTTTGTCCACTTCTGTGATCGATTCTCTATTTTAACCATTTAAATATCGATTTATACCCTTTTATAACCTTTAAAAATCTAAACTTAAAAAAAAAATTTCCCATAGAAATGAATGGGATAAGCTTTGAAATCCTTCGAGAATTGATGGCTTAGTACCTCCCCAGAATTACTGTTTTACACAACAGTTTTATTGGTCATAGAGTATTCACATAATATTTTTCCTAAAAAATGCTACTTTTTGAAGCAGCGCATGGTGTAGCTGTTAAGTGGGTTTCTCAAGAATAGAGGCTCTTAGCCCTCTGTGCAGCCATTTCTACTTCAAATCATGGACATTTGCACAATTTCTTCCCCCTTATCTCTTTGCTCAGTTAATGTGTGACTCAGCTAATAAAATCTACAAGCAACCCACAACCTTCTCCCAAACACAAAAAAAGAAAAAAATTTACCTAAAGATCATTTACAATTCTGGTGTAAAACTATGTAGAGGTGAGAACAAGATTAATCGATACTTTCTTTAAAGTTTGAGTACAAAAGCTGTCAAAGGAAAATAAATAAATGAATGAAAAATGTTTAGCTTCTGCATAAAAACTCTTTACCAAAAGAATGTTAACTCTTTAGATAGAAAATAAAATAAATCCAATATATGTTATGTTAATTACATTTTTTTGCGATGCAGTGCAGTACAATCCAGATTACTTCAGTCCAATGTGTTCTAGTTCACCATGTCTTTTTTTCACATTGGCAGAACCCATACAGGTCTCAACATTCAGGTCTTTAGAATATTTGACCTCATCTGTGTTGTCTGGGAAAATTGTCCCCATTTCTTCCTGCTCCCTTATGTTCATCTCAGCTGTTTTCTTCATATTTTTCCAGCAAAAAGCCTGAGCCATCCATCTCTGTCTTACTTCTCATATCAATCCCCCCCCCCCCCCCCCCCCCCCCCCACCCCACACACCACCAAACACAACACCACACACACACAACCCCATTTCCCTTGTCTTCACCGAATTCGCCCACTTTGTGCCTCGTCGTGTTATAATCCACTGGCTGTTGCCCACTCCACATCGCCATTCTCTTCTGCTTTCCTTTGTCATGATCCATCTGTCATGTTGCTTAGAGGAGCACAGACATCCACTCTGCAGCTCATTTTCATCCATCCATCCATAGCAGAGAACAGCTGAGTCATGCTGATCAGACACAACCCTGAACACACAAGATCAGAACTTGAATACCACCCTGACCTGGGACTTTTTTTACAACAAACTAAATGGACCTGTTTCTTCTTTCACATTCTTCTTGGATGAATGAATATTTTCTTCCTCATCAGAGCCCATCTCAATGTCTTTTAAAATCATATTTCTTTTTCTTTGATTATGAATAATTAAGTGAAGATGAACTAATTACATTTAACTATATTAAAGACAGGTTTTTACATCTTTTTGTCAAACTGTAACAAAGAATCATAGTAAATAACTTAAAGCTTTGCTTCTCACATCCTTTTTGTCTTGTTTCTGAAAAGACAACTTTAGAAAGACTTGTCTCAATCAAGATAAGAAATTATTGAAGTTGTTACAGATATTAGATTAGATATTAGAATATAAACTAGACATAACAGATGTACGAACTAGAGAAATATGATATCTTTAAATTTAATCTTATGATCCTAACCAAGCAGATGTGACAGTGTGCAATATAGCACCAATCCTGAAAGGTAACATCAAAACCTGATAATGTGTCACTCAAAAGACTGTGCAGAGAACAGAGCAACTGTTCCGAAATCTGTTTTTCTCCCCAGTTTTAAGTTGGCAAATGTTTGCCGCAGAAAAAAATTACCAAAACCCTGTTCACATGATAACAAGGAAGCAACGTCTAATCTCCTCTGTCGCATGCACAATCTCATGACAGGGTGCCACTCAGGGTGAGAGAATATTTATTATTCAGCCCTGGTTTGTGACCTTTGTTGTTCTTTGTCACTATGGCTGAATTTAATCAAGCCTACCTATAGTCAGAGGTTATTCCCCTCTGCTGTGGTGCTTCAGGCATGCAGGGGTTGTTTTGCTGCGTCATTATGCATGATCCAGCTGCTGATTTGTTTCCTTTTATTTCTATTATCCTCTTGAGGAGTTGTTGACGTGCTCTGCTCAACATTAGACAGTTATAGTTTGTAACCTCTATCATCACAGCATCTGTCATCTGTGCCTCAGGCCTGACCAGAGATTATTTCTCTTCTGTTCTTCTGTGACATTGAGACGCAGGTGCCTTGCACACCTGAGTGTCAAGGCTAAGTCTGAAGATGTTCTGTCTGAGCAGATGCTTCATGTTTGTTGTCCAGATGGACCCAGTGAGGCATAGGCTACATCCGGCTTCGCCTTTAATCCACTAGCAATAACTGTCGCCGTCGCCGGCGTCGTCTTCCACTTTATCCGGGACTGGGGGGCAGCAGACTCAGTAAAGACACCCAGAGACTTCCCTCTCCCCAGACACCTCCTCCAGCTCCTCCGGGGGGAGCCCAAGGCGTTCCAAGGCCAGCCGAAAGAGACATAACCCCTCCAGCAACTCCTGGGCTGTCCCCTGGGCCTCCTCCCGGTGGGACGTGCCTGGAACACCTCCTGAGGGAGGCGTCCAGTAGGCATCTGGTATAGATGCCCAAGCCACCTCAACTAGCTCCTCTCGATGTGGAGGAGCAGTGGCTCTACTCCGAACTCCTCCCGGATGGCCGAACTCCTCACCCTATCTCTATGGGAGTCCCCGGCCACCCTACGAAGGAAGCTCATTTCAGCCACTTGTATCCAGGGTCTTGTTCTATGGGTCATGACCCAAAGGTCAAGGTCATAGGTGAGGGCAGGAATGTAGACCGACCGGTAAATTGAGAGTTTTGCTTTTCGGACCCGTCAATGCGGACCAAACTTCTGCTCCGCTCGTACAGAGACCGAATGGCCCCTAATAAAGGCCCCCCGACTAATCCTGGAGCACCCCCTACAGGGCACCATGAGGGACACAGTCGAATGCCTTCTCCAGGTGGACCGGTTGGGCAAACTCCCATGAACTCTCGAGTACCCTGCAGAAGGTGTAGAGCTGGTCCAGTGTTCCTTGGCTGGGACAAAAACCACATTGCTCATCTTAAAGCCAAGGTTCGACTATCGGCTGGTCTCTCCTGTCTAACACCCTGGCATAGGCCTTACCAGGGAGGCCGAGGAGTGTGATCCCCCTATAGTTGGAACAAACCCCCTCTATTCACCCTTCATATGAAGGGGGACTACCACCCCGGTCTTCTAGTTCAGAGGCACTGTCCCTGACCACCACCCAATGTTGAAGAGGCGTGTCAACCATGACAGCCCCACAACATCCAGAGACTTGAGGTACTCAGGGTGTATCTCATCCATCCCCGAAGCCCTGCCACCTCAGTGACTTCAGCCTGGGTGATGAAAGAGTCCAACCCCATATCCCCAGCCTCTGCTTCCACCAGGGAATGCATGATGACAGGATGAGGAGATCCTTGAAGTACTCCTTTCACCGCCTGACAATGTCCCCAGTTGAGGTCAGCAGCTCCCCACCCCCACTGTAAACAGTATTGACGAAGCATTGCTTCCCCCTCCTGAGGCGCCAGACGGTTTGCCAGAATCATTTCAAGGCCAACCAGTAGTCCTTCTCCATGGCCACACCGAGGCCTTAGTTTTTGCCTTTGCCACAGCCCGGGCTGCAGGACACTTGGCCTCACGGTATCTTTCAGCCGCCTAAGGAGTCTCACAAGCTAACCACAGTTGATAGGACTCCTTCAGCTTGACAGCATCCCTTATTGCTGGTGTCCACCACTGGGTTAGGGATTGCCGCCGCGACAGGCACAGCAGACCTTGCAGCCATAGCTACGGGCGGCAGCATCGACAATAGCCTCGGAGAACATAGTCCACTCGCACTCTATGTCTCCATCCGCCCCCGGAATCTGGTCAAAGCTCTACCGGAGGTGGGAGTTGATTACATCCCTGGCCGAGGGCTCTGCCAGACGTTCCCAGCAGACCCTCATTATATGCTTGGCCTGCCAAGTCTGTCCGGCTTTCTCCTCTTCCAGTGGATCCAACCCACCACCTGGTGGTGATAAGTGTATAGCTCAGACCCTCTCTTCACCCGAGTGTCTAAAACATGTGGCCAAAGATCTGGAAACACGGCAACAAAGTCAATCATCGACTTCGAAAATTTATTTATCTTCTACGTACTGTATTTATATATTATGTCTATATCTGTCCTTTTTCATCTTTAACTGTCTCTCCATCATTCTTATTTCTCCATTTTTGTCTCTTTATCACATCTTTTATCTCTTTCTTTCTCTCTCTCTCTCTCCCTCTCCCTCCCTCCCTCCCTCTATATTTCATGTATGTATTTAACTACCAAGCTCAGTCTTATAGATCCAGGGAGATAATTTCACTTCTGACATTACTTTTACTTGTACTTTTGCCTTCGCCATATGTACCAGGAGTTAGGAGAGTTAGCCCTGCTGCTGCTCGCAGGAGAGGAAGTGCTGCCATCAAAACTAAATTTGGCACTTTTTAAAACCGCAGATATCCTTGCCTGCTTTCTAGGTTTTAGCGGCATGTTTTTATGTCTGCTGTCAGGAGCTTGTGTTTACCTGCATTGGAGCGCACGTTCATTGTTTCAGCGTTGGTGACAGAGTGCGAGTGTGTTTTCGTCCAGCTTTTGTCAAGTTCGGCCATAGAAAGTAGAGTAGCGACGACGCAGGGACAGAAATCCTTCACGACGTGATCTCTTAAAACAAATGAGTAACTGTTAAAACATACTATTACTACACGCCGTGATCCTCTTGGGGGGAATGCTGTGAATTGTGGTAGGGGAAACGCTGCAGGTGCTTCCTCAGATTAGAAGTATTCCTGCCGCGCCGCTGGCCTTGCACATTGCATCACAAATATTGCAGTGAGCGTAATCTGTACCGCATTTTAAAAAGTGTAGCCATACTTTCGAGCGCTTTGTATCAGCCATGCTATGTTGACGGTACCAGCGGCTACTGACGTCATTACCCAGCAATGCTGTGTTCATGTCTGGCATGGAAAATCGCCCACTCTTCCACTCCCTCAGTGTCACAATGATGCGTTTAGGTAACGAAACATGGTGCCATTTGATTTTACCTGAATCGGTCCTCGGTTGTACCGACGGAATTCGGTTGGTACCTATAAAATTACTGAACTTGGTACCTATCCCTAGACATTATACAACCACGGAGAGAATACTGAAAGGAACTGACTGAATGGGCTTTGAGTGCAGTTTCAGTGCTGTATCTCTTCTTATTATGACCCTAACACTTTATAAACTCTGTAAATAGTTCATACCTGATTAACCTACTGCAGTTTCAGAGCTGTATATTTCTGTTTCTTACATCTGAAAACATGCAGATGTGTGTAACACTATTTGTCACAGTGAAGTTTCCAGTGTTGTTCCAGTGACCATTTTAAGGTTGAACTTAGCGCTTGTTTACACTTCAAAGTGTTCTCAATATACATCTCTGATTGGTTAAAAAAACAAAACTAAAGTTTCTGCTGGGAATGAAACACCAAATCACTGCATTACACACAGCTTTAATATCTTCTTGAGATAAACTACTCCTTGAGCAGAACACGTGTGCCACAGCTACAGTGCCGTACAAAAGTATTTCCCTTCTTAAAGATCTATTTGTTTTTGCTTTTATCACACTTACATTTTTCAAACCATCAAACTAATTGTCATATCAAACAAATATTACCTGAGTAAGGGTTTTAATTAAATTTTGTGTGGTTTTCAAGTGTGACTGTGTCATGATGTGGCATCTCCATCGGATATAAGTTCAAACTTTGACTGGGCTACCCCAAAACCTTAATTTATTTGTTTTTTAAATATTCAGAGGAGGACTTGCAGGTGTGATTTGGATTATTGTCCTGTTGCATAACCCAATCTCCTTTGGAATGTTCTGGCAGGGAACAAAATTCATGGTTCCATCAATTACTGCAGGGTCCTAATGCAACGGAGCAGTCCAGAACCATCATGTCTCCCTGAGCCAACAGAATTTAAAACTAGTAAAATCCTGTGCAACTCCAATGAGTCCAAGAGAAAGGATTATTTTTTTTTTATCATTTATATCCCAAAAAGACAGTCAGTGCAGGAATGTCTCGTTGAGCTCACAGCTGTAAAACTCCATCAGTCAGAATCAGCTTTGTTTTTCTGAAAATAGCAGCCGTTCGTGAAAAGGTTTTAGTTAATTTCAGATACACAAATAATCTTTAAATATCTAGACTTTTATCAGTTTAGTCATTTCTGTTGCTTTACTGTGGGATGATGAGTTCATTGTTTTTCTTAGTAGAATCACAGAAAGCAGCTGCAGCTTCTTGTTGTCCTTTCTCATCAGTCCTCTTCTTTAGCTGATGTAGAAGTCGTTCATTTTATCATTTTCAACAAGCAAAGTGATTACATTCTGATTGCAAAAGAGCTGTTGATAAAGGCTTTTACTTTAATTGTAGTTTTGAAACCCTGATGCCTGAGAGCAGAAAATAATAGACAGAAAGCTGATTCAATGATCTCCAGAGTCAAAACACTTGAGATGCTGCTTACACCTAAACGTTATTTAAGGACTAGAACAGGAGCAGAAGGAGGGAACTTTAAACTAACTTTCCACATACATAACAATTATTTTTGAATTTTATGAAAATTTAACCCTGTAAGGATTATTATTATTGATTCATTCACATTTATCAAAATTATAATTAAAAATCATAATTCAGAAAAATAATTTTCTTGACCAAAAATCATTACTTACCTATACAAATCAAAGGTGCACTCTGGTGTGGTTATTATGGGATCAAAGCACTTAATAATTACAATTAGTTAATTATCATTGATAACTGATAATTAACCAAAACCACATTTAATGTCACTGTTTAATACGCTGCTTCACCAAGTGGTGGAGGAACTTTCACCTTGTTTTGACAGATAAATCATTCTTGCACAAAATAAACAGAAACGCTTCTCTTTATATATGTGAACATTTATTAAAACCATATAGCCCTGATATAATTACTATTCTGGTCCAAAAACCTTCACCTAATTAAACCTGTACTATTCTACAAAAACGGTAAAATGACTACCTAAAACTAATAATAAAAGAAACCAATGTTCATTGAGTGTCTGTGAAGATCAAACCAGCAGTTTTATGGACAAAATGTGCAATTTGGGTTAACTTGGAAAGTGAAGCCCTCTTGGTGTGCTGATGTCTCGATAGCGGCTATCAGCTGGTAGAATGATGGGGCCGCGCCCCTTTAGCCACTAGCAACTGATTGCCCCAAATCTTGAACAAATGGTCATAAAACTCTGAGGCGGGAACTCAGTGGAAAACCTCCAGTAATAAAACTGGGACAAAGGAGTGGTCAGGCCTAGAGGCCCAGACCGCAGCTGCAGTCTGCTTTGAATTAAAAACTTCTAAAAAGTCCAACTTTTAACTCCTGGCTGATTGGGAATCAGCCTGACAAAAACATACACGCAGCCACAAATCACGGTTCACAGCACTCACACAGCAAATCAAAGCAGCTCAGCATAAAACCCTTCAATCAGTCTTGCATGCAACAAGTTGATACCTTGGATTGACTGCTGGTGATGCTAAATCACCGAAACTATGCCTTATTCTGCCCAGACTTGCCTATCCGATTCAATATAAAAAAAAAATGAAATTACTTTGATATTGATTTCTTCTCTCCACCGGTTGAGGATGGGTCCTGCCTAGACCGCATAACGAGGAAAATATGAGGAACCGTTGCAGTCGACTGAAAACAAGTGGTCACATTGGAAATAAAACCTCTGTGGGGGCACTTGGTGCATCTGACGGTCTTCAACGGGATCTGAATCTTCTGATCTTCTTGTTTCAGGCAGAATTCCAACTTTCAAGCTCTCCTGAGGAGTTGCCGTGTGGAGGAAAAGTTAACTCGTCTGTGAGCTTAAGTCTCTCCAGATATGCGCCTCCGCTGCGTCGTCCCGTGAGACACGCTGGAAACTTTGTTTCCTCAGCTTTTTATAGCTCCGATGACGTCAGCTTCAAAGTCCATCACTGCGATGAATGCTGAGCTGCGCTCGTCGAGCTGCGCTGCCCGGTCTGTACGACCAAAATGGATGACCCCAACAACCCCTTAAATGCCAATTCTAGCAATTAAAGTGTAGTTTTTTAACACACAAAAACATAGATGTGTTTTTACCTGGATGTTAAATCCAAGTTCAGTAGTTTCAAAATTAGCTGCAATGTTTATTATGATAAATTTGGTTTATTTTTCGTTAAAATTTCCCATCCAATTTATGTAAATTGGTAAATTGAACGCACACAAAAAAAACATCTTCACCAAGTGGAAGCTAATAAAACCTGTCTACATTGGTCTATTTAGTTTAAAAAGCTTACAGAAGAGTTAAAAAAAAAACATGAAAATTCCATCTAAAATGCATGATCTGGCCAAGTATTATGCTGTTTGCATCAATACAATCAAAGTCACACAATAATTTATTCTCAAATGAGGAAAACCATCGCCTGCAGCGAGTTGGGTCACTAAGTACTCCAGGTTTTTGTCCACTTCTACAAAGTTTGTCAAATAGATTGATACAAATAAAGACAACTGTGATACTAAGGGGGGGAGGGAGGAAGCAAGGCGTTTGGCTGATAATTTTGTGTCAAATATTTGATGAATGACCCACTCTTTGTTCGCTCTATTTCCTACACAGCCTCCCATTATTTCCATTCCAGTACTGACTGATTAAGTTTTCGATTGAAACAGTTTAAATTGTATCAATCATTTTGAATGTCGGCAGGTTTATTGGGTACAGTAGTTTATTTCCAGAATCCACCTGAAAATTAAATCATTCTCAGTAAATCAATAATATATTTTACACAGATCAGCGCTCAATGGATGAAAGTGAAATTTTCTGAAGTTTTTTAGGAAAACATTCAGTCTCTAAAGTAGAGTGCATTCTTAAGATGTTTCTTTAGTTTTCTTAATCCCTCATACAGCAATTTCTTGTTTTTATTTCAGTTTTTTTGGTAGCTTTCATCCAGAACATCTTCAGAGCAAAATCAAGCTCTAATGTAAGCTTTTGCGGCCAAGTCCCTTCAAACATTAAAAGAGCACTTGTTGTTCTGTTTGTTCTGCCACCAGAGTCTTGTTTAAATCCTTAGATATCTTTTCTTTTCTTAGAAATCTCAACGTTTGGTATGCAGAGCTACTTTCAGTTGCTGTTTAACTATCACACATTGCATGAATAAATTGTTTTATTTGTTTTATCTGTTCTTAAATGATTTCGTATTGTAAAACGTTAGATGGCTGTTTTAAAGTGCTATATAAATAAATTAAAATAAACTAACCAGTGTGACAAATGAGCAATTTTAGATCCAAACCAGATTTGTTTTTCATGTGTTGCAGATGGATTTTTCAGTGTTCGCTTATTCTGAGCCTTTTTCAGTTTGTATTGTTTCATTGCGGATTTTACTTGAGGACAGAGTCTTCCAAATAAAAATGAGACGGAGACAACGGAAGAAATAGCAAAAGGAAGGGATCTCAGGAAGTCTGAGCAGGAGAAATAAAGGGGAAAGTTAAGGAGAGGAGGTGACTGGTCATACTGTGAGTCAGGTTAGCATGTTTTCTGCTGCTGTCATGGTTTTTTTTTAGCTGTGTGCTCACTTTGTGTCTCAGCAGGCTTTGCTGGATGTACTGCTTCACTCTGCCTGTGTGCAAATTAAACTTGACATGATCAAAACCTTTGCTGTCTCCCTGGACATTATTAACACTTTCTTCTGCTGGTACTACAGTAAAAGAATGTGACACATCTGACTTTAAATATGTCTAAGCTGTGCCTAAGAAACAAGTGAGAGTTTTTAACTTTCAATGTGCTGTGGTGAGCGTGATTGCCTAAACAGAAAATGTCTCTGAGGAATCCTAAGGGACCAAGAGGTCAGTTAGGCCTAATATTATGTTACTTTAGACACTTCTTTCTAAAATTACTTTAACCTCATCCTTTCATTTGTCTAGATGAACAAACTGCAGGAGAGCCAGTTTTACCATATTTTTTTTTCTTCAAACCAAAGCTCTAAAGACCCCAAACAAAACAAGGCAAAGATACAGTAAACAATAATATTTCCAGTCCAAATTGAAAAGAGCCAACAGTTTCTAGATCAGAGCTGAGGAGCATAGAAACTAAACATTAAATTCAGGTTCTCAGGATACTTGAATGAACTGATGATTTAAGGTGTCTATATGGTTCATATCAAACAGTGACCTTGAGGTGGATTTAGAGACCATTCAGTGTCTTACAGACCATTTACAAGATTTCAAAATCTATCAGTTTCCAAACATTAAACCAGTGCAGTGATTTAGAACATGATCCACTTTCCTGGTGGAGTTCAGGAGTATTGCAGCAGGCCTGGCTGATTTTGTTTTTCTGACACCTCTCAAGACAATGAAAGTGGCACGAAAATGGAGTCTAGAGGAACCTCACTTGTGAACCTTGCACAGTTTCACAAGCAAGATGACACAAAGTAGACTGGGTGCGACAAGTAAGATTTAAACAAATTTTGTACCAGCTGGTAACAGTACCAAAAGTTCAAACCATTTTTCCAGCGAACTAATCAGTATGGTAAGATCAGCAACTTTTGATGCCTGACCCAAACATTTCTTACAAAACAGGTTTGAACTTTGTTTAGTAAGTCAGTTACAATGTGCATTTAATTCCAGAGCAATCAAGGAGGATCTTGAACTTTTATTGTTTGGCATAATAATAATAATCTTAATAATAATAATAATTCTTAACACTCTTTTTGCTTGTAAAGTGAAAATCTAATAAAGAATCTTTAATGTCGCAAGGTGTAGAGGTGGAGCGGGCATGCCAAGGCTATGAGTCCTCAACACAGCCGTCCGGGAGTCGATTTCCAACAGTGGGACCTTTGCTGCATGTCTTCCTCCCTTCACTCTTTGCCCATTTCCTGTCTGTGTATTGTGAAAAAAAGGGCAGCAGTTCCACAATATAGAAAATAATCTTTCATGGCAGTATATTTAAACAATTTGACTTTTTGTAGACAACTGCTACTAGCACATCACTACTTTTCATGTCAGCCTGTAAATAAATACTCTGATGTTTAAAGTATTTATACCCCTTTTTATGACCTTATACTTACACAAGTTATTGCTATTGTATATGTCTTTTAAACATATGTTTAAACATGTTCTTTCTGCTACTAATCAAGTAGAAAATGTGTTTTATTTTAAAGCAAAAATTGTGTCAATTCTTTAAAATGGTCTGCAGCGTTCAAATTAGGGGGGTTTGTTCCTTTAAACAATAAGTTATCAAATTTTCATTCATGAAATAAATTAGGCATTATTTCTGCTTGTTTGGGACAAGGCGTCTCCATTCATGATGAAACTTACATAACTCTGATTGGATTTATTGTATGAGCAAAGCTGATGAATGAGGATGTTACAGAACCAGCATGAGCTCTGCTCTTCATCACCTGCAGAGTTTACTAAAGAACCAAAAAGGAATCCTGAATTACGTGCATTGTAGTTGCTTCCTGCCTTTCGCCTGGAACAGTCCCCTCTACCTGAAGAGTTTGTAAAAGCTGCTCGGACATGCTCTGCTCTACGATGTAAATTCTTGCTCAACTTTGTCTACGATTTGTTTCTTCTCTTGGTTTCAAGTTCAGATTTCTCCCTGACTCTTATTGATCACAGTTCAAATACATTTCAGACCTCCATTTAAGAAGCTATTTTGTTTTGAATTCTGAGTTTACAACCTTTCGCTTTTCTCACACCTAACAAGTATTTGATTCCCATTTTCTATTTATTTTTCTCATCTACTGCAAATGGTTGTAAAACATCTCCATCAGAGATCTTACTTTCTGTTCATCAATAAAAAAATACACTCTGTGATAATCTGTAGAAATCTTTTACCTGTTCATTAAGGTCTGGAGATTGACTGGGCGATTCCAACAGCTTGGTTATTTTCTGTTTTATTTTCTGTTTGAGATCATTGTCATGTAGATGACCCAGTTTGGTCCAAGCTCCAGCTCTCGGACAGATGGCCTGACATTTCACTCAAGGATACTTTGGTTTACAGAACTCTTTATGGTCGACTCATTGACTGCAAGGTGCCCAGGCTGCAAAAAAAGCCGAAAACATAATACTTCCAGTCATGTGCTTGATTGTAAGGTATTTCTGCTGATATGTTGGGTTTGGTTTTCTTCAACCATTGTGCTTTCCATTCTGATCAAACATTTCTACTTAAATCTAATCTGTTCAAAGTATATTGCTTAAGAAATCTTGTAGTGCCTTCAGATGCTACTTCAAAAGTCTTCAGGGCAGATCATAGTCGGGCATACTTGACTCTGTGGACATACACCCGGTAAATCTCAATTTTTACGACCACGTAAGTGGTGTCACACAATAAAAAGTTATCCCATCAAACTGTTTTATATGTGACACACTGCCTTTGGTTAAATTTGAGATTGGCAGCTGTCCTAAAAGTTTCCTGTTGGAGAATAATCTTTCTTACTGTTGAATGACAGACTTAAACTTGTTTGAAAAGTGCATTAGAGTGCTTCTAAGATTAGTTGTTGAAATGCACATCTGTATACTCCGAAACAAACATCTGCTGTCATAGAAATGGTCACACTGATGAAGGATCATTAATTAGTTCAATTGATCAGCAGCCACTGGCCTATAAAATCCCATAGAAACAGTACCTAGGACCTAGCTATGCTTATTTTTGTGTTTACACTGTTTATCATGTGTATTGTGTTATTGTCTAATGTAGCACATATCTCATTTTAGGAGCTGGTGGTATTTTTTATCCCCTAATATATGAAAAAAATCTGAGATAAAACATACTTGGGCAACTTGTGGATGAGTTTTCTGAATAAAATCAGAACATAGCATTTCAGAATTGAAGATGTATAAACATGGCATGTATTGGCTTATTGTACTCCCAACAGAGCAGAAGGTATTTCACTTTTCAAACAGTAATATCACAGCTTTAATACATGCTGGTTCACCTTCTCCAAAGAATTACCAGTATGCCTGCTTACATGCCCTGCTGGCAGATTTGTGGCAGTGTGTCTGACTTACAGCAGAAAATAAATGGGCCTTTTAAGCAGTTGTCACCTTTTGAAGAGCAGAATGAAAACATGGTGTAAAAGACCTTGTGTTCTTAGATGAAGAAAAGTGGCTAAGACAGCCAGAGGAAGCAACACAGATTCAAAGACAGAGGTTTTATCACCTTTTCTGCTCCACATACAGTAAATGCCTCCTTCATTGGTCATTTTCCCCTTCTGCTCGCATCTTATCTCTGTATGGAGTCCTTGAAATGAGAGCTACAGTCCTTAAAAACATCTCAGAGTGAAGGGCCAGACCTCCTTCTGTGTCCTGTGGTTCTGTGTTTGATAAAATCTGCTCTGCTGTGTCAGGATGTCCTGTTAGACTGGAGCACCACCATCCTCAGAGGTCCTCTGCTGAGCCTGACACATTGCATGACCTCACAAGCTGAGCTCACCTGCAGGCAATTAATCACACTCACTTCTCTCAGTTTTTATATTCTACAGATTTTCAAACTAAAAGCTTTTGTGTGTTAATGTGTTATATAAGGAGTTGACCCAAAAGATAATCAGTGTTAAATGCTTCTGTCTTTTTTTCAGCTTACTATGCAGTCACAACAAAAGCCACCAAGTTTAATTACATACAGTGATTACTACTGAACCTCTGGCTGTTTATGTGTTTTTGGAGGAATTTCCTGCTTGCTGCAGTTCAGCAGGAGTTGACAGGAACCAGCAGTTGAAATAAGACCCTATAATTACCACAGCACACTCCGCCGAGTGCAGCACTGCTAGAGGTGGAAGCAGCAGGGTAAGAACAGGTTGACTGAGGGTAGCTGAGGCATCTGCCTGCTTAGTCATCCTCCAGGAAATTAGCCTAACTGTATCTGCTGGTAGAACTCCTAAAATCTGATCTGAGGGAGAGTGACAGAGAGATCCCCTGAAACAACCTCAGAATGTTTTCACCCCAAAGGCAGGGATTAATGTTGTTTGTTCAAAACACTTTATTCACTTAGCACAAGCTTTTAGCATCATTTCTAATTGCACAAAGAAAGCAGCTTATCATCCTCCTCTTTTTCTATCCATTGATCTGTTGATAAGTGGGACAGACCCTTAATACATTTTTTTGGAGTGTCTGATTTTGCTTTGTAAAGTTGAAAAATGGCACCCCTTAACCTCCCACTACATTTCATTAGTATTAAGTTTGTGTTGTTTTCAATACTGACTCACTCACTATTGATGTTGTTGCGATCCCCTGGGTCCGTCTACCTGGACAGAGACAGATATTCTTCATGCCAGAGTTTCTGCAGTACCGCTTTAATTCTGCAAACAATACTTTACCTCAGGAACCCACAGCTTTATCATTTCCAAAGGGCTATTTAACTTGACACAAACGTAGTAGCTACTGTCTTAGGTAAACTTAGGACCTGGTTGGACCCACTTTTGCTTTCAGTAATGCTTTAATTTTACCTTAGAGTACAGTGGTATCTATTGCCATGTCCAAGAAACCAGTTGAACTTTGTGACATGGTGTATTATTTTGCTGGAAGCAGCCATCAGAAGATGGGTACACTGTGGTCATAAAGGGGTGGGCATAGTCAGCAACAATACTAAGAAAGGCTGTCAGCTGGTACCAAAGGGCCAACAGAATGCCAAGATAATTTCTCCCCAAACCATTATACCACCGCCAGCAGCATGATTTGTTGATTCAGGATTGATCTATGCTTTGATGTTGTTAACACCAAAATCTGACCTTACCATCTGACTGTTGCCTATTCTCCTCTGACATCAGCAAGGTATTTTCATCCAGTTTCAAAGTTTAATGTAACGTCTATGATACCCGTAGGTAGATTTGTTTGCAGCCGTTCATTCAAACATCCTAACAAACCCAGAACCATTCAAATAAGTATAACAGTTTCAAGAGTTCTCTAAGCTCCATACATTAAATCAAAGCAGGTTTAAACATCCTCCCAGCAACAGTTGTGTGCCAGTCTGAGTTGAAAGGGTAGAAAAGAGACTGTGATTAAAGTTGGAGTCATCCACATTTGGGCCGTATATATTAGCAATACACCAGTCTTTGTTGTTTATTTTCACAACAAATACTGGTGTATAGCTAATGTATATGGCCCATTTATTTTTATTTTTTTATGTTAATAACTACATAGGCTGCATGGTGGCACAGTTGGTAGCACTGCTGCCTTGCAGCAAGAAGGTCCTGGGTTTGACTCCCAACCGACTCCCGACTCTGCATGGAGTTTGCATGTTCTCCCCGTGCATGTGTGGGTTCTCTCCGGGTACTCCGGCTTCCTCCCACAGTCCAAAGACATCCCTGTTAGGCTAATTAGTCTCTATAAATTGCACTTAGGTGTGTGAAAGAGTGTGTGCTTGGTTGTTTGTGTGTTGCCCTGCGATGGACTGGGAACCTGTCCAAGGCACTGTACATAAGGAAAAACATTACAATGATACAGAAAATCAAACAGAGGTAATTAAAAACATAAAGAGAATAGAATGATGGATAAAAAAATGAAAGGAAAGTTGGACTGAAAACTTAACTAATAATGTTTGACACATATAAAGGCCACTCTAAACATATACGTTTTTAATCTTGATTTGAAGCAATTTAGGATTTCAGCACTTTTACAGTTTCTTTGGAGCCAGAAGACCTGAGAGGTCTAGGTGGTTGATACACTGACAACAAGTCTGTAATGTATTTTGGTGCTAAGCCATTCAGTGAATTATAGACTAACAGAAGTATTTTGAAGTCTATTCTCTGAGCTATAGGAAGCCAGTGTAAGGACTTTAGAACTGGGGTGATGTGCTCCACATTCTTTGTTTTAGTGAGGATGCAGGCAGAAGCATTCTGGATCAACTGCAGCTGTCTGACCGACTTTTTAGGCTGACCTAAAGACACCGTTGGAGTAATTAATTCTACTAAAGATGAACGCATGAATTAGTTGCTCAAGGTCCTGCTGAGACATTAGTCCTTTAATCTTGGAGATATTCTTTAGGTGATAGAAGGCCGACCTTGTTACTATCTTTATGTACCTCTGAAGGTTCAGGTCTGAGTCCATCACTACACCCAGATTTTGAACCTGATTGGTGGTTTCTAGCTGTATTAACTGAAGCTGTGTGCCAACTTTTAAATGCTCTTCCTTTTGTTCAAAGATTATTACTTCAGTTTTGTTTTGATTCAGCTGAAGAAAAGTTTGGCACATCCATGCATTGATTTCTTCTAAGCATTTACCCAGCGCTTGAATGGGTTCATAGTCACCTGGTGACATCGTAACATATAGCTGTGTGTCATGTGCATAGTTATGATAACTTACATTATTGTTTATTAAAATCTGAGTTAGGGGGAGCATTTCGATATTGAATAGGAGGGGCCCTAAGATGGACCCTTGTGGAACGCCACATGTGATTTTTGTGGTCTCTGATGTAAAGTTACCTACTGACACAAGAAAGTCCCTATCCTTCAAGTACGATTTAAACCAATCGAGTGCTGTACCAGAAAGACCGACCCAGTTTCTTCCCAGAAATGACTTTCACTTTAATTGGAGCATTTGAGTCAATGATGTCCGAGATTTTAGAATGAAACTTTTCTACCAGCTCATCTACAGTGTTATAGGGCAAAGTGGAGGTTGAAGAGTAAATCTGGTTAAAGGATTCAGCAGCACCATCCTTAAAGATGGGTTTTCTTATAATGTCCCTTTGGCCAGCAGATGTTTTCAAAAATAACAGAAAAGTGGTCAGATAGGCCAACATCAGTTACAGACACCATGGACATGTTTAGACCCTTAGACCTATATTTAGACCCTCAGACATTTCCTCATCTGTTTTTTCTTTTGTTGTGCTCTACTGGTAGTTCTTTGTTTTATTCATTAAGTCCACAATGTTCATCAATCTCACCAGTCTGCACCTGGGTCCTGTTTCTCTACCACACAGCATGACAGTAGGGGATTTTCTCTCTCCATAGTCCCAAAAAGACAAGTAGAGCCAAACACGAATACAATCATAGATATTATAGTGTGTTGTTGCCTCTGTGTTTTAATTTCACCACTGATGTCCATGGTTTGTACAATATTTTTCTTTCATTTTGTTTTTGAAATATGAGCAGTCATAGTTTGAATAAAATACATGAGCAGAAATCTCATAATTCGTTCTGCTCATACAGACTGAACCTCACTGCGGCTCTGTTTCTCAAGGTTTCAGATGTGTATTCTCTTTGTGTATTCTTATTGATGCTGCAACAGATAACAAATAAGAACTCACAGTTTCTCCTGACTGGCAGTAAGACCAGCAAAAACTTCTGAAAAACAGACAGGAACCTGGGTGAAATCTATTAACCCTTACTAATCCGCACAAGGCAGAATACAACACTATAAAATAATGACCTATTGGCAGTAATTAAATGTAATTTCTTTACTTGTCTCTTAAAGTAAAAGATATGTCTGCAGATGAGAATTGCTCTTAATCGCAATGCACATTGAAGCTGTTGTACAAAACTAAAATGAGAAGTTGAAAGGTAGTTTATGCTGCTCTGAGCTGTATACAGTGAAATAGCAGTACTTAAGATATATGATTATTGATTAATTAATATTTATCAAGAATTATAATTTAAAATCATAATTTGAAAAAGATTAATTTCTTAACCAAAAATCATTACTTATGAATCGAGATCAGAGATGTCCTCTGCTGTTGTAATTATGGCTCAAAGCCCTTGATAATTACAATTAGTAAATTCTCAGTAATAATTGATGACGTTTACTAGATGTCACTGTTTAATCAACCGCTTCACCGAAGGTGGGAGAACTTTGACCTTATTATGACAGACAAATCACTCTTGCTCAAAATAAACACAAACCCTTTCTCTTTATCTATGTGAATATTTATTAAATCAACAGCCCTGATACATCTCGCTATTCTGATTCAATAATCTTCACCTAATCAAGCATGCAAAAATTCTACACAAAAGGGGTAAAATAACTAACTAAACAAGATAAAACAACATTGAGTGTGTATGAGGTCAAACCAGCAGTTATGGCAAAACAAGTGAAAATATAGTACTGAGCAAAGCTTTGGGAGCGGCCTCCACCAGGCTGCAGTCATAAAACCCCCAAAGTTTGAGCTGAGTGAAACAAAAAGGGTCATAAAACCTTTAGGCGGCAACCAGTGGAAAAACACGAAGAGTGAAGACAAAGGAATAGGGAGTATTCCACCATGAGGTTCAAGCAGTCCAACTTTAAGTTCACCTGAGTCTGCGCTCAGGTGTTCAAAACACAGTTAGACACGCACAGCTTCAAAGCGCGGCGGCTTTCAGAGTCCAACAGCAATCAAAGTTTCAATAAGACATTGCATGCACATACAACTTAGAACACATCAGAATCAGAATCAGCTTTATTGCCAAGTTTGTACATACAAACAAGGAAATTGACTCCGGTACACTTTGCTCTCTGGGTTTTGTTTTTGCACTACAGAATATACATATTTACAATGTACAATATACACATATATAAATGAAAAGGTGCATTTGAAACATCTGTATGCTGTTTTTGATATTCTATTAAATGTTCAACAGAGAAACAGCCTGGGGGAAGAAACTGTCTCTGTGGCGGCTAGTTTTTGTGAACAGTGCTCTGTGGTGGCGGCCTGAAGGTAAAACCCTGAACAGTTTGTGTGCAGGGTGTGTGGGGTCTGCAAAGATTTTAGCAGCTCTTTTCCTGACCCTAGACCTGTATAAGTCCTGGATGGAGGGAAGGTCAGACCTGATTATTGGTTGCAGTCTAGACCTGTCCTATTTTGTGGATGAACCAAACCACACCGAGATGGATGAAGATAGGACAGACTGTATGATGGCAGTGTAGAACATGACCAGCAGCTCCTGTGGAAGGTTGAATTTTTTGAGTTGCCTCAGGAAATACAGTCTCTGCTGGGCCTTCTTTCGAACAGTGTCTGTGTGAAGACCATCTCAGGTCCTCAGAGATGGTGGTTCCTAGGAACCTGAAGTGGACCACAGCCGATACATTGTTGTTGAGGATGGTGAGGGGGGTGTATGGCGGTGGTGTTCTCTGAAAGTCCACCACTATTTCCACAGTCTTGAGTGGGTTCAGTTCCAGGTAGTTCTGACCACATCAGTGGACCAGCCGATCCACCTCCTGTCTGTAGGCGGACTCATCACCGTCCTGGATCAGTCCAATGACAGTGGTGTCATCTGCAAACTTAAGGAGTTTCACGGACGAGTCCGCTGAGGTGCAGTCATTTGTGTACAGGGAGAAGAGGAGTGGGGAGAGAACACACCCCTGGGGGGCACCAGTACTTGATCTGGTTCGGAGTAGATGCTCCCCAGTCTCACCTGCTGCTGTTGGTCCATCAGGAAGCTGTTGATCCACTGACAGGTGGAGGCTGGGATGTTGAGCTGGGTGAGCTTCTGGTGGAGGATGTCTGGTATGATGGTGTTGAAGGCCGAGCTGAAGTCTTCAAACAGAATCCTGGTGTACGTCCCTGGACGGTCGAGGTGTTGCAGGATGAAGTGCAGACCCAAGTTGACAGCATCATCAGCGGACCTGTTTGCTCGGTAAGCAAACTGCAGGGGGTCCAGCAGGGGGTCTGTGATGTGTTTCAGGTGCTTCAACACTAGCCGCTCAAAGGATTTCATGACCACAGACGTCAGGGCTACAGGTCTGTAGTCATTTAATCCTAGGATGGTGGGTTTCTTGGGCACTGGGATGATGGTGGATCGTTTGAGGCAGGAGGGGACCTCACACGTCTCCAGTGACTTGTTGAAGATCCGGGTGAAGATCGGGGCGAGTTGATGTGCACAGGCTTTCAGGCATGATGGGGAGACGTTATCAGATCCTCCAGCTTTCTTTGTTTTTATGCGCTGATAGAGCCTATTTACATCTTCCCCAGGGATCTTTAGTGCAGTGTAGGATCTGAAGGTAGGACCATAAGTGGCGATTCTAAATCGCCCTAAAATCATACTCTATCCTGCCCAAGCTATTTCTAATAGAAATAAAACAAAACGCGATTACTAACTCAAAGACAGCCAGCCTTCCTCCTTTGGCAAAAGGGGAAAAATATGACTGACCATCAGCAGTCGACTTGAACAAAAACAAAGAGGAAAATTTCGTCTCCTTGGAAAACCTTCGTGGGTTTTGCTTGGTTACGTGTTAAAGCCACATCTTCGATCGGTAAAGTAAAACTTTGCAAGTCTTCCTATCCTTGCAAGCTTAACTCGTTGAGTTTCTCATGAGTTTGGCCAGTGGGGAGAATTATTGAAAACCTACGTGTGAGTTTCTTCTCCAGAAGGATGTGTGCCTCCGTTGCGTGGTAACCGGTCTCGGTTTCCAGCAGGAAAAAAGGCAAAGGTGGGCGTCTCCCATGTCCTTTTATAGCCCACTGTGACATCAGTGCTGCAACGCCCCTTTCTATCAGCTGCAATGCCTGCTGGGAGTTGTGGTGGCAGACGATACTGGGGTATATAGTAGCAGATGACACTGGGAGGTATAGTAGCGAACAAATGGTCCAACAAGTATTAAAAACAAGCAAGGATACAGCTAGAAATCTACAGATCTGTGTAAATAAACTCTCCCTGCACTGTATTCCTCTACAAATTTAGTAGCTACAACAAAGGGGCAAATTCACAAAGCAGTAGAATTTCTATTCTTTTTTTTTTTGTTTTTTGTTTTTCTGCTTGCACATATTTTTGTATCAAGTTGGTGTTGTCTTCTCCTCAGTGGCAAACCCAGCAGGTGGAAAGGAGACTGAAGATGCAGAGGAAAATATTACCTCATATAGAGTTTCATTCCTGATTGCACTGGTCCCTGACAAGGCAATGCAAATTGCCCTTGCTGTACTCTACTTAAACATAGTCAAACTGGGGTGCGCTGGTAAAGTGCTCAACCCGTGTTCCGAGGCTACAGTCCTCGACGCAACCGTCACAAGTTCGAGTCCTGGTCCGTTGACCTTTGCTGCAAGTCTTGCTGGATGATACCTAATTTAAATGTCGACAAAGCTTATACGGGCATAGAGATGATGTTTGCTCCAGAGTGCTAAAAGCAGACCATCCTTTATCAGCACTAAAATTAGATCACACATTCAGTGAGTGCAAATAGCTTCAAGAATTTGCGGCAGAGGAAACATCTAAACTTTTACTGGAAAATACGATTTCACTGATGCAATGTTGTGGCTCTGAAGTGCCTGGTTTCCATGTTTTTGTACAACCACCTGCGAACCAGCTTTAGCATCAACCCTGGTTAAGTACTGGAACCAGTTTTGTGGGAAAACCCTACATAGAACAGTTGTTACATGAGTTCTCTTACTCATTATACTCATTTTACCTCTTTACTGAGCTTATCTACAGTGAATTATATCAGTGAAAGGTTGGAGACTCAGAGCAGGCAGGCTGTGAATCATAAGATATAAACAAACTGCCGTTGTGTGGGCAGTGTGGTTCCTACTGCTGTTCATGTGAGAGGTTCACCATTAAACTAGGCGTACAATGCCTCTGCTGCATCTTGGAGGTGATTTGGTTGCTGCTGTAATTCAGATGGAGGAGAATCACGAAGTTGGCCAGAAACAGGAAATGAGCAGTCTGTTCAGCTAACAGAGGTCAGTTATTAATGTTGCCTCAGTGCCAAAATAACTATGAAAGATAATACAAATGTCAACCAGAGAAAAGATAATTGGAAGGGAGGACAGATTTCTCATTTCACCTCATTAAAATTTTATTCACTCAGTTGTCTTGTGCTCATCGATGGATGTGACCTCTGTCCACTGAAGGGCATTAGGGGTCTTGGTGGGAAGTGGTTATGGGGAAATTGTGTGCTGTTGAGAAACTAGGATAGAGAAAACAGAGTATTTACTTAAAGCTTCAAAAGAAACATGAATGTGATGGTGGATGCTATGATTCCTTCTCTGTTGTTTGAGACTATGATCTGTCCCAGGATAGATAGGATTGGATGTTTGTGGCTCCATGTTAATTTTATTTAACTAAGAATGTCCCATTGACTTACAACATGTACTCTGCACTGGATGTCTGCTAAAACCTAGCAGCAAAGATATTCAAACATAAATACACAGACTGGAAAATACAAATACAAACACAGTCATCCATATAATACAAGAACCCAACACAAGAACTGGCATTAAAATCTCAACATAGTCCTGCTAAAGCTGGTTAAATATAGGTAATGAATCGAAGTGAAGTATGATCTTGAGGTCATTGCCCACATGACCAGCATATTTTTGGAAAGCAGTTTTACCTATTTTTGTATGAGAACTAGGAACTATCAAAAGAAACAGTTCTGAAGACTGTGTTACACACATATATTTGAGCAGACACAGACAGGTAATTTGCTCATAAATGTTTTCTTCTTTTGCTCATGGCCTTAATTTTTATCTCTTTACTGTATTTTAGCATTGGAGCTACCTGTTAAATATATTTTAAAGTGAGAAAAGAGAAAAACCTCACAGATCCCTTAGGAAAATTTAGTCTTAATATGTTATCAGTTCGAAATCTTTCTGTTTGGGCAGATGAGGTTTAAGGGTCCCTCTGGCTCTCTGTCCCAGGTGGAATAGAATTGTACCTCAAGGCTATGTAGAGACAGGTTCCTGAGCACTTCTGGTGCTAAGGAGCAGTTCAAGGAACATTCAAAATAGACAGAATAACATATACTTGAAGCAGCATTTAAAGAACCAATTTTCAAATTAAAAATGTACATTATTTAACATAAAATATACAGTATACATCTGAAGTAGAAAACTATACAGGTAGCATCTTTGATTCTTGTGTGGAAATTCAATTAAATGTTTTCTGCAACGTATTTGGGTTTAATTCATTTATAGATCTGTTTGAGCATTACTTAAACTCAGCTAGCGGGGATGGTCCGGCCAGAAGCTTTTACCTGCGCAGAGAAATCCAACCTGTCTCTAAGCTCCGTACTGGTTGGCAGAATGTATACCGAGATTGATCTGAGGACTGATTTGTGAGAAAACCATCAGTTTCATGGGTCAGAGTCACTGCAGGGAAATATTTAGGACAACAAGGTCAGTTTAAAGCTCAGAGATCTCTGAATGCCTGTGAGCTGCTACTGCTGAGTGGTCCTCGCTGCTGCAGGGGACTTTAAAACACAACATGATTTATTCAAAACATGAGTTTAAAATACAGATACAACATCAATACTTTATTTCTTATAAGAGTGGAGATTTGTCTGTTTGATTCTGCTTCACAAACGCTTTACAAAACTCTGGAGATAAGACATGATGCAACACTGTTACTGTTACAGTTACTGCGACAAAAAGCTTTCTATTTAAATAAAAACCAGAAGCAAACAGACTGAAGGAAAGATGGAAACAAAGGAAAGAGAAATAAGCATAAAATAAAGCTTCTTAAAGCCTGAAACTAGACAAAGAGTAAAGATAATCACTTAGAGAGAATATTTGTTTAAACATTAGAATTAGATGGTGGTAGATGCTATAGTCGGATTGCATGGATGAACTGCTTGTCCTCCGGCAGGTTTATGAAGTGATCACTCCTGAGCTCAGAGTGACACAGAGCACAGCAGGAGTCGGACAAGTGAAGGCTTCAGGTGAGCGGAGTGGCTCTTCAGGAGGTCTAACTGCTGATAGAAAAATCAATCCCACAATCCCTGGTAGTTTCTTTCAGGGAGTCTGAGCAGGCAGGATGAAGATGGCCTGCTCATGTTTGAACATATTAATAAACTGAATGTCAGCTGGTTTGAGTTCAGCCACTTCAAGGACCAGATTTACTAAAGCGGGTGAATTTCTAAAGGCCACGACGCAGATGATGGATGAGATTTCACAGGATTTCTTTTCTATCCTGACTTTCGTTTAGAAAAAGCTGTGCTGAAAAATGGCACCATATTAGCTTAAATCCACCACTGGCTGAACCCTCTGCTTCTCTTTTAAGAGCAATTCCTGGTTATTTGAGAATGTTGTGTTCCTCAGGGCTCAGGGAAACACAAACCAAAATGCAGACAAATTTCTTTAAAAAAGGCAATAAGAAATGTCTGACTTGTAAGAAGTTGCTGACTTAAGGAGAGCTACTGGAGTTCAGTAGAACGTTTAGCTGAAGAAACCCTCCACATCAGGCCAGTAAGTAGTTCTGTGTGCCCCAGGACAGTTTGCATTCAGACTGCCAAACTAACACAGGCTCCAACAGTAGTGTGTTCTTCACATCACTGAGTGCATTCACACCTGAATTTATCTAGGTCCAGATGTGATATGGTTGCTCAGGGCAGGTGTTAGTTGAAGGTATGAACAGGGTCTTCGTGCCACAATAATAGACTCTTCAACAATGGGATAATATGTTAATTAAAAAAGCAGTAAGAGGAGCTCTGTTGCAGCTAATGACAATTCATGATCAATAGGTTTATGTGGGAATCTCCTTGAGTTATCTTCTTAAATGTTAGAAATGTCCTCAAACACAACATTTCCCCTATTTAGACCTTAGGCTTCAGGTAAATTTATCTGTCCCTCAGTATGGTTGGTTGGATGGATCTGCTTATCGGATATTGGGGTACACCGGCCACAGATCCAGGAGGAGAACCAGTATATCTCTCAGCTCATTCCCTCCTGTGAATTATAAGTTTGCCTTGGGACTTCCAGAAACCTCCAAAGTAAGACATCCATGATGCATCCTGTTCAGATGCCAGAACCACCTCAGACCAGAGCAACGTCCTCATCACTGTGGACAAATATTTCTATCTTCTGGTTAAATTACCAATCATAAAATGTCCTAGACATGTCCAGCTGTTCTTTGTCACATTTGCTGCACAATTGCAATGTTTTTACTTCGTACAGCAGCTGTAGACACCAGATGGCATAAATACTGTGCAGCCTTTATTTATATATTATGTCCTTTTTTGAGAAGCACCTGTAGTCTTGACATTCCTATTAAAAGTCAGGTATATTCAGACTGATTACATGTTGCCCTGTTAAAACATGAATGGCATTATCTTCCTTATGTCAAGTCTTTGTAACTATTAGTCAGAATTTGGTTCTTTTTTTTCAGCTTCCAGTGTATTATTTCTGTTTGAAATGCCCACATTGTACAGCCAGTCTGGTCTTTTGGATGTGTGTGCTGATACTGAGGTAGAGAGCCACATTAAAATGGATTTAGTTGATGGTATTTGATGGCAATTGGTCTTGTACATTGGATATTTGTGGATGGTCACGTGAGTTTTTCAGTGATAAGATCACCCAGTGTGCTTCCAGATTATAAGTACAGTTTTGTTTGACCTTGGCTAAAAGACTAATCTTAGTGTCAGTGCTCTGTGTGGCAAATAATGTGTTTGGAGATGTGCCTTTCTGGAATCTACCTCCTGCTGCTCCAATATGTTATTGAAGTCTTTAGTTTGTAGTCCAACAGTTTGTATGTACTCCCACTTTTTCCCATTTGCATCCAGCAGAATGACACGCCAAACAACTTTCAGCTTTTTCGTCATATTTAAGTTTAAACAAAAGACAATTTTCCAGAGTTGCAGAAATAGTTGAAAAAAATCAACCAGATTTTTATCCCTCTACATTGTCTGAGAGCTTCAGTGACTAACATAATGATTCCTCTTGACAGCTCAACCTCAGACATCTCCTGCTCCTTTGTTTCTGAAGAAGGCAGCTAATGTTTTTCATCATCTGATCTGAGTCTCCCAGGACGTTACCTGTTTAGCTAAAAAGAGGCCCCAGGGCTCACCCAGAGCATGCTGGGAGGGTTATATGCCATACTCGACCTGGGTATAACTCATGATCACACAGAAGAAGCTGAAGAATGTGGCCATAGTAACACCCACACATTTTATACAGATCTGATTCCTGCTCAGACGGTAAAAGTAGAGAATCAATAAAAATGAATAATTGCATGTATAGGGAGAAGAGAGTTCTTAGCAAGGTGACAAAAAGGGACAAAGACTAAAAACTGTAATCTGTTTTCTGAGATAATTATCATAACTACGGAGATAATACACAGCTGTACATTATAATGTCACCAGGTGACTATAAATCTATTCAAGAGTTGCCTAGATGCATAGAACAAATCAATGTGTGCATGTGCCATAATTGTTTTCAGTTGAATAAAAACAAAACTGAAGTAATTGTTTTTGGACCAAAGGAGCGATCAAGAGTCAGCACATAGCTTTAGTTACTACAGCTAGAAACCAATGATCAGGCCGGAAATCTGGGTGTAGTGATGGACACAGACCTGAACCTCCAGAGGTACATAAAGACAATCACTAAGTTGGCCTTCTATCACCTGAAGAACATTTCCACGCCTAAAGGACTAATGTGCCAGCAGTATCGTAAAAAAAAACTCATCCATATGTTTATCTTTAGTGGATTACCACAACAGTGTCTTCACAGGTCTGTCTAAAAAGTCAATCAGACAGCAGCAGCTGATCCAGACTGCTGCTGCCTGCATCCTCTCTATAACTAAAACAGTAGAGCACATCACCCCAATTCTAAAGTGCCGCCACTGGTTCCCTCAGAGAACACTCCTGTTAGTCACTAAATGGCTTGGCACCAAAAAACATTTAAGATTTATTGCTGTTGTATCAGCCTTTCAGACCACTCAGGTCTTCTGGTTCAAGTCTACTCTGGATCCCCAGCATCAGAACCAAATGTGGAGAAGCAGCATTTAGTTCTTATGCTCCACTAATCTGGAACAAACGTCCAGAAAACTGCAAAAACGCTGAGTCCTTGAATTCTTGAGTTGAAGTTGAGTTGAAATTAAAAGAGATGGATCAGCACTTTATCTCTAGTGATGTGGAAGTTACTCAGGGCTGCCATAGTGAGGAGGGGACTAACCCAAAAAGTGTTGCTTTTAATTAACTACTACCTCCCAATCCTCAGCTACGGTCATGCGATTTGGACCATAGCTAACAGAAATAGATCCTGGATCGAAATAGCTGAAATGAGCTTCCCCTGTACAATGGGCAGGCTTTATCTTAGAGATACTGTGTGGAGCTACAACAATCACGAAGAACTAGGGCTAGACTTACTGACCTTTGCTTCAAAGTTAGTCAGTTGTGTTTTGAAAATTTCTGGGGCACATCCCCGTGGGAAGAGAACTGTGGGTAGGCCCAGAAAGCCCTGGAGAGACTGCATATAATTTCTGATCTATAAGCTTGTTTGAATCTCTTGATGGGAGGAGTGCTACTGGACAGAGGGATGGTGTGGTTTTTCTCCTGATCCTTACCTTCTCAAACCTGTTACTCAATTAGCTGAAGCTGATGATGGCTCGATGGGTCAATGACTAGTTATTATGTCATACAAACATTAATATAATTCTATCAATATGAATGAATTAGATTTTTTTTTCAAACCCGGCATATTTAAAAATAAGTAAAGACAAAGCAATCTCAGTCCTCAGAATGTGTGACACCTGCAGAGCGAAACTTAATTTTACCATAAAGGCTAAGAAATGAAATTTTCTGTTTTGTCCCACCATCTTAGATAAAACTTGAAATAAAAACAAAAGCAGGAATAGGTGGAAAATCTACAAATTCCTGTCTAGTTCCATCGTTTTTTGACATTGCGCTCTCTCACACTTAGGTCACATGGTTAGGTTTTATTCCACTTTAGATAGCAAACCAACAAAGGGTTAGATTGTTACATTAACACTTATTATACAGCTCACTCAGCTATGATTTCTTACCAGTGAATAAGCAGCAAATATTTAGGAATACCAAACCTTTTATTTTAATTGTCACTGTCTAAAATAAATCATACTAGCCTTTTCTTGTTTTAAGTCAGTTAGGCTTACTATTTTTTGTGTTTGTTAGATGTCAGAATACTAAGACAGATATATTGTCTTGAAATTCAGTTGTATACATAAACTAGGATGACCACATATTTAAGATGTGGCTTTGTAAACTTCTGAAAGGTTAATTCATATCACATGCCATAAATGAGGATGCACTTATTGATTTGTTTTAAGACATCATGGCAACATAAAGAGAAACCAGTCAAGATACCAGGAAGAGAAATATGGACCTCCACAAGTCTGATTCATCCTTTGGTACAATTTCTGCTTGCGCCTGGCCAGGGGCGGACTGGCCATTAGGAGCACTGGGACATTTCCCAGCTGTCCGGCTGCTCGCCTGGCCTGCTCTGTTATCGCTGAGGTGCGACAACAATGGTGCGGTTCAGGTTACGCTTAATAAACAATTCTATGCGGTTCCTGCAGCTCACTGGAGTATCTGCCTGGCTGAAACTCCCACAGACTGCAGTGGCCATAGGTAAAGACAGACAGACACCCTCCTTTTTTTCTCAGACTGTCTGACACAGCAGTGCAGAGAGACACAGCAGACTGCGCAACAGATAAGTAGAAAAAAATAAACTATGTAGCTGCTATGTAGACTGTGTAAAATGGGGCAATATCGACAGTTAAAGGAGGTTAATTTCACTTTGAAGAAGCAAGGGGGTCAAAACTGAATTAATAAAACATTTTGAGGTCCTTCAAATTTTAAAATATGGTTAACGAAAAGGATCTGAAAAATATTTGTTAACTGCTAAAATGTCCAGGCATTCGGCTTTAGTGTTCCCTTTATAAATTCCAATAATAAACTATATAAATATTGAAATCTTTTTATTTCATTTAACCTTTATTTAACCAGATAACATCCTGTTAAAATTAAGAAAATATTTGTTGTTACATGAATATAGCCAGGTGGGAAATTACGGGTGGGTTTTGAATTTTCTTTACAAAGGTGGGGAAGAAAGCAGTGTCAGTACAGTGAGCAGCACTAGAGTTGCAAGAGCTCCTGCTGTCATGGAGGTGGTGGACAGCAGCAGTAAGGAGAGCCAGCAGGAACCTTCAGGTACAATTGGAGCACCAAAACTTTACTTGTATGATACTATGATTGAATGTCATATTAGGTTAGTTTAAAAGGGTTTATACATAGCATAATGTACAGTACAGACCAAAAGTTTGGACACACCTTCTCATTCAAAGAGTTGTCCTTATTTTCATGACTATGAATATTATAGCTTCACACTGAAGGCATCATAACTATGAATTAACACATGTGGAATTATATACTTAACAAAAAAGTATGAAACAACTGAAAATATGTCTTATATTCTAGGTTCTTCAAAGTAGCCACCTTTTGCTTTGATTACTGCTCCACACACTCTTGGCATTCTGCTGATGAGCTTCAAGAGGTAGTCATCTGAAATGGTTTTCACTTCATAGGTGTGCCCTGTCAGGTTTAATAAGTGGGATTTCAAGCCTTATAAATGGGGTTGGGACCATCAGTTGTGTTGTGCAGGAGGTGGATACAGTACACAGCTGATAGTCCTACTGAATAGACTGTTAGAATTTGTATTATGGCAAGAAAAAAGCAGCTAAGTACAGAAAAACGAGTGGCCATCATTACTTTAAGAAATGAAGGTCAGTCAGTCCGAACAATTGGGAAAACTTTGAAAGTGTCCCCAAGTGCAATCGCGAAAACCATCAAGCGCTACAAAGAAACTGGCTCACATGAGGACCACCCCAGGAAAGGAAGACCAAGAGTCACCTCTGCTGCGGACGAAAGTTCATCCGAGTCACCAGCCTCAGAAATCGCAGGTTAACAGCAGCTCAGATTAGAGAACAGGTCATTGCCACACAGAGTTCTAGCAGCAGACACATCTCTAGAACAACTGTTAAGAGGAGACTGTGTGAATCAGGCCTTCATGGTAAAATAGCTGCTAGGAAACCACTGCTGAGGACAGGCAACAAGCAGAAGAGACTTGTTTGGGCTAAAGAACACAAGGAATGGACATTAGACCAGTGGAAATCTGTGCTTTGGTCTGATGAGTCCAAGTTTGAGATCTTTGGTTCCAACCACCGTGTCTTTGTGCGGCGCACAAGAGGTGAACGATGGACTCTACATGCCTGGTTCCCACCGTGAAGCATGGAGGAGGAGGTGTGATGGTGTGGGGGTGCTTTGCTGGTGACACTGTTGGGGATTTATTAAAAATTGAAGGCATACTGAACTAGCATGGCTACCACAGCATCTTGCAGCGGCATGCTATTCCATCCGGTTTGCGTTTAGTTGGACCATCATTTATTTTTCAACAGGACAATGACCCCAAACACACCTTCAGCCTGTCTAAGGGCTGTTTGACCAAGAAGGAGAGTGATGGGGTGCTGCGCCAGATGACCTGGCCTCCACAGTCACCGGACCTGAACCCAATCGAGATGGTTTAGGGTGAGCTGGACCACAGAGTGAAGGCAAAAGGGCCAACAAGTGCTATGCATCTCTGGGAACTCCTTCAAGACTGTTGGAAAACCATTTCAGGTGACTATCTCTTGAAGCTCATCAACAGAATGCCAAGAGTGTGTGGAGCAGTAATCAAAGCAAAAGGTGGCTACTTTGAAGAACCTAGAATATAAGACATATTTTCAGTTGTTTCATACTTTTTTGTTAAGTATATAATTCCACATGTGTTAATTCATAGTTATGATGCCTTCAGTGTGAAGCTATAATATTCATAGTCATGAAAATAAGGACAACTCTTTGAATGAGAAGGTGTGTCCAAACTTTTGGTCTGTACTGTAGTTGAACATAATTGGATTATTGTCCCAGTCCGCCCCTCCACCTGGCAAAGGTAAGAAGCTGTGTGTGAGCAAGATAGCCAACCAACCTGACTCAGTTAAACTGGTTCTGTCAGGAGGAATTAGCCAGAATTCTAGCAAACTATTATGAGAAGCTTGTTGAAGGATAACAAAAATGTTTGACCCAGTTGTGCAGTTTAAAAGGTCGCTGTACAAAATACTGAGAGAATGTGTAAACTTCAGACTTTGAAGATTGTTAAAAAATTCTTTCTCATCTGGCATTTAACAAATAGTATTCATTTTGGTAATTCTAACTGACCTAAAACAGGAAAAGTTTAGTGTGGTTTCATCTCAGGGAGGAAAAAAAAAGTAATAATGTTAAATAATGTGTATTTAAACATCTGCCTTCAACAGTAGAGGTGGTCTGGAGCCAAGTTATGTTTAGCATAGTGCTACATGTGGAAAAGTGATCTTTTCAATACTAAATGCAGAACAAAACTCGAAGATAGCTTGGTGAACCACTGGTAGGTTTTTTGGTGTTTTTAATCAGGTGTTAAATCATCCGTCATGGTCAGCTCATCTTAAATGGGGAATGTTAGCTGTTTGTAAGTTAGGTTAGATTGCTGGGAATATTAGTTTTCATGTGGTTGAATGGGACACATTCTGCCATCTGCAGACGAGTAGATTTTTTTTTCCTAAACTGCACAAACTTGTTGTTAATGATTAAAATTAAACAGTTCTTTCACATTCTTAAGAGCTGACAGCAGGAAGCCTTTTCATAGGAAAAGTCAACTGATTTAATGTGTGGAAGGCTTTTTTTTCGTTGTTGATGGCTGAAAGAAACAAAACCAGTTTTGTCTGGCTGAAAGAAAACCTGCTGCTGCGCAGATAGCACACAGGTTCTGTTTTCGATAAATAAATGAGGCACTTCAGCAGCACCTGATGAATGTTTCCTTCTTACCTTTAGAAATAAATTGTTTCTGGACTTTCAGCAGTCAGTGCAACATTTTATTTCCTCAAACAGTCAAGCAGTTGAAATGTCATGGAGTGTCTCTGCTGATGTATTCTGATTGTAGAGAGTGACCCAGCTGTGAGGACATAGGGTAGGTCAGGGTGACATCCTTTGTCATATGTAGCGCCATGGTGACCCAGTCCTTCCTTATCCAAGAATGCAATGAGACCGGGTTTTATCAACACTGAAATCTCCCACCCAAACTAAGGCTGATTTTCCTTGACTGCCATCTGAAAAAAGCTCAGTCAGGATGATTTTGCAGCCATGGTTGTCCAAACGGATTTCTTATTTTCTTTTTGTGACTTATTTAGTCAGATGTAAGATCTTGCACCTAAAATCTAAACGATTTCTTCATTGATGACACAATGCTATTGTAAAAACTAATTGATGGTGCAGTTTCCTTTTTTTTTATTTCCCTTTGCCTAGCTAGTTACATATTAGTTTATGTTTATGTTTATAAGAAATATTTGTGTAAAAAATATATGGCCCTTATGCCTTTGCTGCACATATATGAATAAACAAATATAAAAAAACTGCCAATGCCACCCTTATTACAAGAAAATATGAGCTTTAGTCATCACTATAATCAGTCTCTCACACCACTGTGGAAGAATATTTTTCCCACTCCTCTTTCTAACGTTGCTTCAGTTCATTGAGGATTAAAAACATTTGGTTCTGTCCAGCTCTCTGAAATTCAAACCACATCATTTCAATTGGGTGGATGTCTGGACTTTGACAAGGCCATTGCAACACATTATAGATTTGCTACTGTTTTTATGATCATTTGTCCCGTTGACAGACATGCAGAGGACTTCATGGTCATCTCAGGGACTGAAAAGTAAGAACTCTTTAGTCAGAATTGGGCTCAGGTTTATTTCTCTGCTGTAACACTTTATTGTGCAAAATCTCTGTTCCATCCGTCATTTCTCATTAGTTGCATTTTTGTCATGCTGTAGTTCCTCAATATCACTATTTTAAATACAGAACAGAATTTATATATATTTTATGTTCGCAGAGTCACTTTTTAGCGCAGCAGCAAACACGACACGCATAGCGCTCAGCTTGGCTTCGTAGTGTTTCTCCCCTCTCATTGTTTGAGGAACACGCACACACCTTTTATTTCATACAGGTGCAATAAATTAGACATGTCACGTGACGTACAATAAACCAATGAGAAAACAGGACAACAAATGAGAGCACTAAAATACAAAAACATTCATAATGTTAACATTTTAAGTAGATTTTAATATATTTACTTTGGAGGCAAGAAATGACAGTAATCGTCCGTCCTTCATTCGTCCATTGTCTTTGGGTCACAGGGTTAACAGGTCCAGGAGGGAAAGACTTCCCACAACTGACTGATATAAGTGTGAAAAGCAAGGACTTAAAGGCATGATAGGTCCCCTTTAATAATAATTCAAAAACTTTATTTTTGTTTTGCATCTTTCTGAAGCAAATAACTCTGTTAGACCTCTGTGTTTTAACAGTCATGTGCTGCATTCAGATTTTCATTTGTAAAAAGAACTGAAAAGGTTCTCCTTGACGTTTTGTTCAGCAAACGTTTTGCAGTTTTCAGAGTCTCATGGCTGCCAGCAGGCAATTCTAAAGCGAAACCTTTTTTCCACCCTTGACATAAATAAGTCTTTGTAAGAAAAACTGCCTGGAAATAGGCTTTTTTCAAACAAAATGCTCACATGTAGAGACTCTGTTCAGTTCTGACCTTCTCCAGTCACCTCCAAATGATTAGTAGAACTTCACTAACACCTGACACACCCACGTGATTCACTGCTGACCTTTTGGATTCCCCACTAAAATACACACATTCGTTCTGAGTTGTCAGACAAGTAGCTTTCTGCTGCTGTCAGTGAATATGAGTTAAGAGTTTTGCCTTAAAACATGTGACATTGATGCAGCCATGCGCACAGCTTCCTACTCAGAGAGATCACACACAAACACATCGAGGGTGGCAATGAAAGCTGAAAATTTGTGAGCTGCTGAGCTAAATGACAAATATTTGCTGAAGCACTGATGAAATCGAGGTTAGAAGCAAGGCTACAGCCTCTTGCTTTCACTATGAAAGTACTCGTTCGGGGGATTTTAGAAAAAATTATTTGCTCTTCATGATCCAGCCATTGTTATTTGTATCCAGATGATAACTTTAGTTTACTGAGAAAACTCATCAGAAGATGTTATTGCTTATACAGCCAAATTTAGACAAAAGTAAAAAAAAACTGACAGTATTGTGCAAATGTTTTAAAGCACAATCAATTATTTTTTTCTCTTGAAAGCAGCCCTTGTAATTTTAGAAGTCACCTTAATTAACTGTTCTACAGGTCTTAAAACTGCAGCTTTTTAAATCATTTACCAAAAAAGTACTCTATCGAAAAAATCCTTGGTAAAGGAAGGTATCAGATGTACAGATACACTGAAAGTTATTAATACCCCTGGTTTAGGTGTAGAGTAATCCTTAATTTTATCAACATTCTTTCTTCTGACTGGAAGTAATATTGACATTTTGATTTGTCCCAGCCAAAGTCTCGACTTGAATCTGATAGAGAACCTGTAGAGGGAGCTAAAGAATAGGATGATGGCAAGGAGGCCTTCCAAAACTTGGAGCTTTTCACCAAAGGAAAATGATTAAAATACCAGTGGAAACATGCAAAAAGCTGGTTAGTATTTATGTGAAGGGTTTGATTGCTGTGATGGTAATGGAGGCTCTTTACAATCACCACAGAAAAGAGTATTGCTAATTTTTGACATGCAATTTTTGTTAAAATTTAAACCAAAAATCAAATGATTTAATTTAAACAACATGAGCAAATACATGCTTTACTAAGTCCAATCTTCATCTTCCAGTCACTACATCAGTATTCAACGAACATGTTGCATGCCAGACATGTTCAGAAACTTACCCACATAAGAAAAAGCAGGAAGCACACAAACATGTCTCACCTTCCTCCCAATCTATGTGCTGATGTGCGGCGGCTGTTGCTTCAGCAGACTTTTCTGTCCCACATTGTGCACAAGCATCTCACAGCGTGCACAGAGAACACCCAGAGGCTGCTGAGAGTGTGTTGCTGACATGTTACAGCCTGCATCACAGCATTAAGTCTGAAAGTGACAAAGGATGAAGAAAAGTCTCTGAAATGCACACGTTCAGAATCGGTCTTGTATTATCTGCATCTCATTACAAAGCATTTAGCCTTCTCTCAGACAGCTTCGACTTCTGAACACTCAGAAATTCTCATAAGAAAGCTGCAGCAGAAAGATACATGCACAGCTCCAAAGCCTGGTTAGAAACAGAGATGGAAACGCAACACTCATTCATAATCTCGCTGATTATCCAAATTGAAATCCCTCCATGTTCTCTAAACCAACTATCTGTATTCTTTGTGTAGTTAGGAACAGGAATTATTAAATATTCCAGATCATTAGTGATGAGGTAAAAATGTCTAAAATGTGAAGTATCAGTACATGTAAAAACGAGGAAAAGTGAAAGTATTTTGAAATGTAATGATTCTGGAATATGAGATCTCACATTCCTTCTTGCATTTTTCCTAATATTAATTCTTGCCCTGGGGAGGGGTTGAAATTATGATCTAATGAACTTGGTTAGCTGATATTGATTAGATTTTGAGCCAGAGATGATCAAAGGAGTGCCAAAGTCCTTAAAAGCAGCAACATAGCCTTTGAGTCAAGTGCAGAATGGAAGCAAATGCAAAACTACAGCATTTTCAGATTCAATTCAATTCAATTCAAAAATACTTTATTAATCCCAAAGGGAAATTAAATGTTGTTGAAGCTCATTATGTAGGTTTCTTCAAAGAGTCGTTGTAGATGCTGATGGCTGTGGGCAGTCAGGGTCTCCTGTAGCGGTCTGTCTTACAGCAGATCTGAACTGAAGAACATCTGAAGAACCTCTGACTGAAGACACTCTGTTGTTGTAGGACAGTCTCATGAAGAGGATGCTCAGGGTTCTCCATAATTTTCTTTATTATATGAAAAATCCTTCTTTGCACCTATGATCTCCAGAGGTTCCAGAGGAGTCCCCAGAACAGAGCCAGCCTTCTTTATCAGCTTGTTGAGCTTTTTAAGTCCCTGGCTCTGATGCTGCTACCCCAGGAGATGATGGTAGAAGAGATCACAGTCTCCACAACAGACTTATAGAAGATATGCAGCATCTTGCTGCAAACACCGAAGGACCTAAGGTTCCTCAAGAAGTACAGTCTGCTCTGTCCCTTCTTGTAGACGGCTTCACAGTTGCATCTCCACTCCAGTCTGTTGTCCAGGTGAACACCGAGGTATTTATACTCCTCCACCACCTCCACTTCTTCTCCCATGATGAAAATAGTTTGTGACTTATTCCTGTTTCTCTTAAAACCTACAATCATCTCCTTTGTTTTAGTAAAATTCAAGATGAGATGATTGTTTCCATACCATGCCACAAAGCGGTCCACCCCCTTCCTGTACTCACCTTCCTGTCCATCTCTGATCCACCCCACAACTGCAGAATCATCTGAGTATTTCTGCAGGTGACAGGAGTCTGTCTGAAACTGGAAGTCTGAGATGTACAAAGTGAAGAGGAATGGTGAGAGTACAGTCCCCTGTGTTGCTCCTGTGCTGCTGACTACCTGGTTAGACACACAACCCTTGAGTCCCACGAACTGTGGTCCGTTTGTCAGGTAGTCTTTGATCCAGGAGGTTGTTGAGACCTCCACCTGAGTCTTCGGGAGTTTCTGACAAGGCAAATCAGGTTGGATTGTGTTAAATGTACTGGAGAAATCAAAGAACATGATCCATACTGGAACCTTCTTCTGGGCCAGGCTAAGATTGAAGAGGTGTTGCAGAATCCCACAGAGCTGTTCTGCACAGCCGTTCAGGACTCTAGGGCTGACACCATCTGGACCTGCAGCCTCATTCTGATTCAGTCTCTCCAGTTGCATCTTCACCTGACTTCTTGAGACACACAGGTGGAAGGGGGAACCAAAGGGAACATCAGTATCTTCTGATTTGGTTGAAGGCAAACATATAGAAGCAGAAGGGCCCATGGCTGACGTGGAAGAAAACACATTTGAGGTGTTACTGGACAGCTGTGGATCCTGTGGGTCAAAGAAGGGTGTGATGTCTCTCTGGCTGTGAGCAGAAGAGGAGGATGCTGAGCTTGTTTCTGAACTGAACCTATTGAAGAATGTGTTCAGTTCATTGGCTCTGTCGAGACCTCCATCGGTCTGATCATCCTTCTGCTTGAAGCCGGTGATCTTCTTGTGAGATGAGCTCACTGTGTTAATCCTCCAAGTAGCAATAGCATGATCTTGTCTTCTTGATTATTTTCCTTTGAAAAGGATTCTTATTGTTACTTCTGCTTTTAAACCCTATGACTGGCTAACCCTACCAGCTCTAAGCCATCGCTACATCACGCTGGTTTTTTAAATTGCCAGTTTTAACACTGTTACCTTGCATGCTGGCCCAGGGTTGTAAGCTATGGGTTAGCTTCAAGTATGATTTACTGAATCCTCAACACTTTTGTGATTTTACATACAACTGAGATGTGGGGCAAGTGAGGCAAAATGGGTCTAATCATCCCTTTGCATTTCTCTGAGATTGCTCAACTCGAGTTGAATCAAATTATTTCCTCTCCCCCATTTCCTGTCTTTGTTCTGTGAAATAAAGGACACTAGTGTCACAAAAATAAAAAATAAAATAAACTATACATTGATAGCTTTCAAAAGAACATCTTAAAAACCAGCATGTTGTGGTCTACAGCTGCAGTTCTGCCTTGGAGTCAGCTTTATTCATCTGCTGGCTGCCCTGTTCCCTACCTGCTTCTGTAGCCCTCAGCACAAACATCAGCACTGAGATAGAGGTGGAGACATGACACTGGGAAAGTTTGTGTTGTGATGAACAAAGACAAGTGGGCGATGGATGGATAGAGCAGAGGGGAAAGGCTCTGAGATGAGTAAATCTGGAGGAAGAATATGGTACGGACAAGACGTACTGCTACAGGTCCTCATTCTGACACTAACAGAAGAAAGGTTAGATTATTTAACATTTAACGTTTTAGTTGTATTCACATTCTCCTGGCTACATACACATAGGACGAGGTGTTTTTCAGTACGATCTGTAAATCGTCATAGTGACAGTGCTCATTTTGTTTTTATGTGTTGTGGGAGATTCTTTTAAAGTTAAATTTAAAGGTATACAAATAGTTGCAACAGAGTCATGCTGCCACTAGTGCAGAGCTTGCTGGCAGTACGAAAATTATACATGGTTTAGAAAAAAACAGTCAGAGCATTTGTATTTATCCCCCCTTAATCCTGATTCCCCAAAATGAAATACAGGCCACCTGTGTGTACTTATAAGTATACTATATAATATAAGTATAAATCCAGCCCTTTTTGAAGGCCTCAGAACACAGCTATCGAACTCATGCCCCCATCCCAGAAAAGCCGACGGGGATGAGGCACCAACACAGCGGAAGCTCCACACACGGCCCCGCTCCAAGCACTCCCACCGCATCCCGTCCCCACCACATAGCACGCCATGACAGCAAAGCAAGTGCCCCGCGCAAAACCATCCCAGCCCCCGCCCACAGGTACAACAGGGCAGACACCGTCGAGCACCAAGCTCACAACGGAACCCCCGACCCCACACCAAGGTGGGACAAACTCACCCGGCAAGAGGTCCCCGGCCAGCAGCAAGCACGGCGTCCCCCACCACGCTCCCACAACCACACAGACACACCACATCACCGCCACTGCAACGATAGCCCAGGTAGAAGCATTATCCAGCTCAGCTCTACCATCAGTTCTACCATCACCGATCCAGATGACCCCCGACCCCCCCATGCCACCCTCTAGGCTAGGCAGGCCAACCGCTCCAGGCCAAGTACATCCCACCAGCCGCCCCAGTGCAGTCACAAGACATGCTCCACCGCCCCACCCACCCGACCGCCAACCGTAGCCCTGCACATGGCCATTGGACCATTTTTCTTCCGCTTCACAGTTACTGCATGCTACTTTTTGTTGGCCTCACATAAAGTCTCATTAAACAGCATTGAAGTTTGTCAACATGCAGAAAGTTCGAAGGATTTGAATACTTTTGTGTTGGATTTTTATTAAGAAATTTGGAATGTGTTTATAGGTTAGAATAAATAATTTAACAGAGTATAAGACTAAATTTCCACATCTCCAGCCACCTTAAATCTTCAACATGTATAAAAAAAAAACAATAGAGATTAGTAACCAGATGGTAATAAGAGCCAGTTAAATGTTTTTACAATAAGAAAATAACGGAGTTCAGACGGGGACATTAGCAAGAAAAGAAATGAGCACTGTGAACAAAAAAGACAGGAAGTAAAGGACTGAATAAAAAGAAACTGCAGCGTTATAAAGGAGAATGGACGTCTGTGGACAAAAGGAGTCACAGTAGAGCTGGAACAGTTAAAAGATATCACAAGAATGGAGATAAAGAACACAATATGGAGGGTTCGCGTGTCAGACAGAGAAGAAGGAAGTGAGAATACAGAGAGAGCAGGGGAATAATGGAGGATGTAGAAAAGAATAAAAACCACAAAGGATGAATCAGAGAGATGAGAGGACACGATGAGTGAAATGATCTTTGAAGCTCCATGTGAGTTGATGAATAACACCACTCATTATTTTATGGGTTACTTAACATTTAATGTGTTTAGTGTCTGAGTTTTTCTGAGCATATGGATTTGTTTTAGCTTTTACAGCTTCCACACCCATCCACTTAGTCTTAAAATGTCTTCCTTTTTATCAGACTTCCTGCTTTCTGCATTAGAGGCATTTATCTGATGTTAACACGATAAACCTGAACTATTACTTATAAAGATGTGTAGATTTGTATTGAGGTTTAAGTGTTTGGCTCTACCTATTATTCTATTGCCTTCACAGACAGCAGAACCAGAAGTTCATCTATTTGGAGAAAATTATTGGTTTTATGTGCAGCAGTGAACCCGTGTTCTGTACCAACAATCAATAACCATCCTCTGAGGTGGAACACATCTTTACTTCGTTTGAAATCTTGTCTGTCCATTTTTTAAGGTAAACTGCAAAGAGTTTTTTGTTCAGTTAGTCTTTCTCAGTGGATATCATTTTTAGAAAGTACCTTTCTATCATTGATGTTAGCTAAAAATACAATTTAATATATATTGAAACTGACATCTAATTCTGACATAAATCACTTTCATGCCTTCCTGTCTTTTAGTTCCAGTCTGCTTTCTTGTGGTCTGACACCAAGTTTAGTATCATGGATTGTGTGAAGTGATTGACATTTACTTTGAAGTCAAGAGATAAAGGAAAAGCATTTAAGGAAGATTAAGGAAAAGCAGAGTCACATGTGGAAAAACACTTTATCTTATTTTAACCAAGTAAAAAGAAAAGCCCAGCAAAATATTGTGTTGTGTAAGGAAAATATAAAGTTTTACATCACATTACTTTGGCAGTTGACAGTTCCTCTGGCAGAGTTGGATTAACATGTTGTTCCTTTCTGATGTGTTTGCCTTGAGACATTATTAGTAATGGACCCGGAGCCCGACCCTTGGATATTGGTTTAAAAAATTGCCAAAGGATTTTGAAAAATATTTGTATGAAGGCTGTGAATGTTTAAAATATCATTTGTTTTAAGGAGATAGTTTAGGGGTTGTTTTTTTTTTGTGAATTTCTGTTAAGGGCTTATAAAAAGTTAATATCTTACCTGCAGTAGCAAACTCGCATAGCCTCATTTAGTGTTAATCCAGATTAGTTGGTTCTGGAGGCTGAGACCAAAGAGGAATCTTATAATAAAGTCTTAAAATCCAAATCTGACCATTATTGGTTTACATGTTCACACAGAAAGACTGCAATAGACTTTAAACTACAGCTACAGTTTGACTGCATGCCGATTCTGAAAAAATGAACATCAGTGTGCAGAATTTGGATTGGAGAGAATTTATTGTTTTCCTGAAGGAATCAAAAGTAACTAACGTCAGCAATCAGTATCAGATAAAAACAAGACTAAAATAACCTTAAAATATGACAGAGTTTTGACCAGAAGAGGGATGTTTACAAGCAACTGTTTTGTGAAATATAAAATCGGCTGGTTAAAATTCCAGGAAACAAAAATTATCTTCATCCCTGCATTTCAAGTTCATGGAAACCCCAAAACAACTCTGGTTAGAAATATATAACTGAGGGGCACGGCACATGGCATAGCTGTAGAGCACGTGGCCCATTGACAGAGGCCCCGATCTCGGAGACCTCTGCTGCTTGTCTTCTCTCTCTCCACCCCACTTCTTAACCGTCTACTTTGAAAAATGCAGGCCACTTGTGCCACAGAATATAAAAAAGAAATATGAAACTGAAAGGCTGTTTGAACTAAACTTGAGTCACAACATGAACATATAAATGTAATGCCAAGCAACTTAAATTGCATTATACATTCTCTAACTTTATGATAGTAAACCTATGGCTTAAAGAGTGATGGGCTTTGACTCTGTAGTGCAGCAGTTTGGTGAGACAAATCAGGGACCAGAAGAGGGATGTTCACAAGCAATTGTTTTGTGAAATATAAAATCGGCTGGTTAAAATTCCAGGAAACAAAAATTATCTTCGTCCCTGCATTTCAAGTTCATGGAAACCCCAAAACAACTCTGGTTAGAAATATATAACTGAGGGGGACGGCACATGGCATAGCTGTAGAGCACGTGGCCCATTGACAGAGGCCCCGATCTCGGAGACCTCTGCTGCTTGTCTTCTCTCTCTCCACCCCACTTCTTAACTGTCTACTTTGAAAAATGCAGGCCACTTGTGCCACAGAATATAAAAAAGAAATATAAAACTGAAATGGAAATTGGCCAATTTAAGATAGATGTTTTTGTCATTATTACATTACATCTGAGTTGGCCTTTTAGCTAATCCCTATGTAATTTAACTGCAGCTTCTCAGAACCAATATTGTTCCAGTTTCTTAGAAAAGACAAGCATCAGTTATTTTTCAGCCTAAAACAAATTATGTGTGCAACTACTAACTTCTTTTAGTCCTATTGAAGTTAAGTTTAGCTTGTCTGTTTCTCCACGCCGGGACAGTGCATGTGTTTTTATGCCAGATACAGGCAGGCATGCAGGAGCCACGTTTCATCAGTTTGTAAATGAAAATCTATAGCCATCTGTTGATTTAAGTTTTCTCTTTATTTTTAGATTACAAAACCAAAGTCATGTCAAACGTTTCTCACAGAAACAAAGTGTGGAAGGTGTTCCTCATTTTTTAAGGCTGTTTGAACTAAACTTGAGTCACAACATGAACATATAAATGTAATGCCAAGCAACTTAAATTGCATTATATATTCTCTAACTTTATGATAGTAAACCTATGGCTTAAAGAGTGATGGGCTTTGACTCTGTAGTGCAGCAGTTTGGTGAGACAAATCAGGGATATTCTTTATTCTTATTTTCATATTTAGAGGTTTTCTTCACTGATTCATGGTATAAATTACCAAATGGTTATGATGATTAAATTAAAGGATGCCATTCTGTCACTCAACACACCACTAAGCGCAAACAAACACCAACAAGAGCTGTACAGTTTAACACCATAAATCCACTGGTAAATTATTTCTCCAGAAAATATTTAAACTATATTTCATAAACATTTATTTAAGTTGCATTATTGTCTTTATTATAAGCAGTGTTGCAAAACTTTTTATTTAGGATAAAGAAAAGTCAATTGCCTGCACCTCCAGTTGTATTTAAATTTTCATAAGTGTAATTATTCCCGACTTTTTGATTTATCAAATTGTGGCATTTTTTGCCTTGAACAGGAGTAATATCATTTAGAACCCGAGTCTCTATGTAGAGCAGTATCTTTGTTTTATTGATGATCAACTCACCTCCAGCTACCGGTAGAGACGCGTCTCAGTTACAGCTGCTGTCCCCTTAGCAACATGCATCTAACCCTTCAGTTCTCTCTCCTGCTCCACTGTCACCTACAGATTACGGCTGTACCTTCCTCATTAAAATTATCCTGTTTGTGAGACAAATCTATTCCCTCCTCCATCGCAGGCCTGGAACATTTGATCCGGTTGTCCCCTGTCAGCGTCCTTGATCAAATGTTCTTTTTTTTTTTTTTTTACAGTTTTTTTATTTCCCTGAAAAATATGTAAATCATGGTATTCTTTTCCATTTGCCATATTGAATATGTAATGATGAAGCATTTGCTTACTGGCTTTGTTTTCATTTGTTTAATAATCACCTGATGATCAGAGGTGTTTTAGATAGCATACTAAACAAAGCCATTACCTACTTGCAGGGGAATTTGCACCTACTGTGAGGGATGGACAAAATGAGTTACTTGGAACACTTTTTGTATTTAAATATTTCGTACGAAAACAGCGGAGCTGACATGATTGTTAAAGCACAAATACAGCTAGATTTCTTATGCAAAAGTCTTAAAATGCCACTAAAGTGAAGCTCGTTTATTTTTAGCGTTCCATCTAATTCATCTAAGTCTTTTGTCATATATATTTACCACAAAACTAATTAGGGAGTTTAATAGTATTACCCTTATTTCTTTACTAAGATTTTCTCTTGGTTGCTTTAAGTACATAAGGACACCCATCATGCCTTTTAAGATTTATATATTTGGATATATTTAATTTAGGTATGCCAATCACTTTCATGCCATATACACTCCACCACCTATGCATGCAGACTGCTTCTACAAACAGGAGCTTAGTGAAATCCACCGTAGTACCATGATAGGATGCCACTTGCAATAAGTCCCTCTGTGAAATTTCCTTGGCACTAAATATTTCCCAGAAAACTGTTAGTTCTAATAATACTTGCCCAACCACAAAATTGTAAACTGCATTTAAACAAACAATGGGTTCAGTAGATGTCAAGGTCAATAGTGTGCAAAGATAGCCAACTGTATGCTGTGTCAATAGCTATAGATTTTTCAGATTCTCTAAAGAGCTGTTTCATGGAATACAATTCCATGGTCAAGCATCTGCATCCAAGTCTTACATTACCAAGTACAGCTCAAAGCCCCGGATGCAGTGGTATAAAATGTGCCACCACAGTACTGTAGAGCAGTGGATTGACAAATGATGCCTCCTTGTTGGGCAGTCCAATGAATGAGGAGTTTGGCTTTCCCCCTTAGTTCCATTGAGAGAAACTCATAATGCTTCAGTATGCCAAGACATTTTGGACAGTTTAATGTGAGGACAGTTTGGGGATGGTCCCTTCCTATTCCAACATAACTGTGCTCCAATGCACAAAGCAAGGTCCATAAAGACAAGAAATGTGAGATTGGTATAAATGAACTTACTTGGAAGACCTTCAAAGAGTGCTGACCTAAACCTGATAGAATCATTCTGGATCAATTAGAGCAGAGACTGTGAGCCAGGTCTTCTCATCCAACATCAGTATCCAACCTAACAAATGCGCTTTTGAATTTTGTTGATTCCTCCAACATTTATATAAATATACTTAAATTTTGTGGATAGTCGTCCGAGAAGAGCTGAAGCTGTTATAGCTGCAAAAGGTGGATCAACATCCTGTTGGACCCTGTGGATTAAGAATTGAATGTCACCCAAGCCCATATGTGTGTGAAAGCAGAAGAGTAAATAATTTAAATAAATTTTTGTTTTGTTCTATAATAAGCGGAGACCAGGCAGAAAGTGTGATACATGTTTCCAGAGCACATTTCTGTATCTAAAGAAACTGAAAATTCAGCAGCAAAGTGATTCATTCCCATCTCCTACTCTTACCTCTGAGGAATAGAACAGAACAGGGAAGATTCTGATTTAGGGTTGAGGAAGAAGAGGACTGGTTATATTTTGTCTCGGTTTGATCGGACTGCAGCTTATTGGCTGGCAGAGGGATGAAATCTCTGTCTTTTATTGGTGTGGATCTGTTAAGGTTGACATCATCTCTGACAGAGTAGGAGCCTCTGAGGTCTCTATTGCATACCGACATTGGGTTCCTACCTTTCTTTCCTCCAAAGTTTTGCAGTCAAACTCAGCTGAAAAAGGTAATACTGCCATTGTCATTCGGCTTGTTTAGATTCAATAAGAAGAATGTTTTGCAGCAGGAGTTAGACCAGCCTTCACTAAGCATTCTGTCTGCCCAACATAAATGTGAAAGGCTCTTTTGACCTTAAATCACAGGGCTTCAAACTTATCTGATACAGCAGCAGAGTGGCTCAGTGAACAAGCTCCCCTGACCCTTTCCTGTTATTCCAAAGAATTCAAATGGACAAAAATGACTAGACTGCAGTTGGTGTAAAAACGAGAACATTTCTAAAGTTTTTGTTAAAACTTCTAAACATTAATCAAACCAAAATGAAACGTTTGGTCGAAATAAATAGCAGTCCAACACCTTGGGAGAAAAATGACCAATAATCAGAACAACATTCTATCGAACCCAATTGTACTTAAATTTACCAGAAATTTGAGACATTGTGTAAGCATGATGATTTATGTCCAAAAGAAACAGCACAAAAAATGCTCCAAGACAGCAGTTCCAGAAATAAAATAAAAGTAGCAGGCTGTGAAGTAACTCGCCATTCTATTACTGATGGAATTGATGACCACAACGTGAAGTCACAGTTGTTTGGGTTTTATCCACTGTGGTGTCCACTAAAAAAATGTCCAGTCCTGTCAGTTCATTAAAAACCCAAACCTAGAGACAGGTCTGTTATCAATAAAATCCAACCATGTGTTGAAAATTAATATTGACAATGGCACATCTCCAACATCCTCATAGCTATCACCATCACATCAGAACACAGTTAGCAGCTTCTTGGCTCCTGGGTGAACCTTGCTAACACTAAGGTGAAAGCACACTGGCTTTCATTTACTTATGCTTTGATTAGAGGACTTCACACCAGGCAGACGTCATGAATGTGATTTCAAAAGCCCCCCCACCCAGAGGAAGGGTATGATTTGATGATTTTACTGTCATCCACTACAGAGCTCTCATACAATTATTACTGCGATGGCTTGCTAGGATTTTTCAACAGGACAACCAATCATAGAGCTGTTGCTGTCAACAACAAATCTGAATGAACTGTGGGAGCATGACAGCTGGCTGCTCATTTCATTGAGATTATTTCTTTAGAAAATATTTAAATGAAGAATATAATTTATAATGTATGTAAATGTTTTTTATTATCATTTGATCCCTTATTAAATTGTTTATCTAGGCCCTCAGAGAAAGCCTAGATGGCCCAGGGTGTTTATCACTATCTAATGCCACTCTTGAGGTTGCCTGTGAGATACCAATAGATTATAAGGGTGGTTTTTCCCGACTTTTCCTAAATTTTATCTCTACATCTATAGTATGACATGGCGAGGTTGGATGTGGAGTTGTAATCCCTTCAGGTCTTCAGCTGACTTTGTTATTTAAATCAGCTCTACCCCCAGGAGTTTTGTCTGCCTCTCACATCTTTTCTGTGTCTGTCTTAATCCCTGTGTCTTTGTTTTGTCCTCTTGCTCTTTGAAGTACAACTTTTATTTGTCCCAGTGGGTAACTGGTCAAGCAGCGGCTATTAAAAGCAGCCGTGCATGAAACTAGTAAAAACTCCTGCAGCTCGACGATGGGTGCACTCACCAGCTGTGACCATTCCCCCATTGCGCTTAATTCCCACTGCACTTCCTAAAAATTTACAGCGATCTTACGTAAGGTGGAAAAGAGAAATTAGGCACAGAACAATAATGGTCTGCAGAACTAAAATAACTTTAGTCATGACTCAGAAGCAAGTACAGCTCAGGTTACTGTATTTTGCTTATTGTGCCAAATGTTCTGCCTATCTGATGGTCTAATTAATCCCTTTGTTAGTCATACTTGTTTTCAGAGTTCTCTAAAAATATAACAAAAAAGTGGATTTGATTTTCTACACTAAAAGGATCTTAAACAGCCACAACAGAAGCCGTATCTTAGTAGCTAATATGAAATTGCTTTGATGTGAATGTACACATTCAACATTTTTAAGCAGTCTTTGCATCTTTAGTTGTTATCAGTACCTAAACATCCCAAAACACCAACATTAACCTGCAGTCACAGTAATATCCCCTCTGTGGCTGAAAATACTCATGGCTGCAAACTGTGAATCTTTTTTACTCACTCTTTTTGATTCTCCCTTTCCACCTGCCTATCACCTCCATCCCTCCCTCTTCACCACCTTGCAAGGCCAGTGAGGCTCCAAAATCTCATCCACTGGAGGTGAATTCCTGCTATCTTTCCATCGGAGTAAATCCTTCTGATGGTTTTGTGTTAGCTGACAGCAGCTCTGCTAATCTGCTTCCAGCTCAGTTCGTCTGGCTGGCTCTGCACCTCTGCTCTACCCGATCAGAAGGAACTGATTTCTCCACAGCTGGCTGGTGAGAGACAGGCTTCAGGCTGTTACAATGTGCAGACTCAGTGGTGGAAGAATTTACGTTTTATTTTTTTGTTTTTTTATAGATTTTGCATTTGGAGTGAAACCTCTCTTAAACTTACTTCTTAGTTGTGTTTTGTTAAGTTTGGTTTAAAAATACATTCCGGATTCCTAAGTATCCTTTTCAACCTCCAAAAAATAGTTTTAACCAACTTCAGACTTTCTGGATTAAATTCTAGTCACTGAAACAATTGAACACTGATATTAAAACTTGAATCGGGATTATGACCAAACATCTCTTCTTTGGTCTGATCTGTCTAGACAACATTGTTCCACAAATTTAGTTTTTCATTCAGATGCAATTTTGCACACCTAAATCATGCATATATTTTTTAGAGACTTTCTTCTTCAACCTCTCAAAATAAAAATTACTTGTTCAGTCTTTGTCTAACTGTCCTGTCATTAACTTTAACACTGAATGGAAACAAATGAGGTCTATAGAGTCCGAGATGGAGCTCTTGGGTTTTCCATTTCTCTGAGAATTGCACAATCTGACCTTTAATCTTGCCTTAAATTTGCTGGGAAGTCCACTTCTGGAATCCTTCTTGTAGAACGATGGATTTCAGATAGTTTGGCAATACCCCAACAACCTTTTCCAGATTTATGGGCAGCAACAGTTGCTTTTATAAGGTTACTGCTGATATCTTTCCTTCTTGGCATTGTGTTACACATACCTATTTCACTTTTTTAGCATGATTGTTCTTACAGACTCTTGGTTCAACACTTTTAGCACTTTGATGCTGCTTTTTCCTGTCTGTTTTCCATCATTTTTGTTATGAAATTGTTTCCACTGCCACAACTTTCACACTACATAAACAATTATACTTTAAATTATTTGAAAGTTTGTCCTTTATTCCAGCATGACTCAGAATGAAACTCCCAACTACTTCTTCATGCTAATGTAAAACTTAGATCAGATTTCCAACATAGTCAAAAACTTCTTGTTTAGAACTTGCTGCTTGGTTCACATGTTGGACACAAAAACAATAAAATCTGCATATCTGTGTTCCTCAATGTCTGTATTAAAATCTTTGCCCTAAAGCTGCAGTTCAGGGTAAAAGCCAGTTTCTGCGGGCTTTGCATAAGTCTTTTATAGACAAGTCCATTTGTGTCCGAAATGAGGACCCACATACAGGCTGACGGCAGGCAGAATGCTGACTAAATAAAACTTTGACCCCAAGATTCCTGTGTCCTTTAGGACACAGGAATCAGCAGCAGGTCACGGAGGTCATCATTCTTTACTGCATATACACACTAAATAGGCATACCAACAAAAGGATTAATGGGAGGATCAGCCAAAGAGCTGAAAAAACCCTTTGGGTAAATACACTGGGAACAGGTGAGAATAAAATACTATATGGTAGGAGCTGTAAAAAAGGAAACTTTCTTCCAGCTAAGCCAACAAAATACAACTTGGTTAACTTTAAGGGCTTAATATTTAAAACTCAATTTAACATATTATATTACATTACTCCCAGGTTTGTCTTTCAACCTCACATGATTTAACTTAACCTTTATAATCAAACCCAACACTATTGGTGGGTTTGATTAAAAATACAGATCCTGGTGGAAAAGTAATCACTTTTCCACCAGGATCTAATGTTTATTTAAGACTGCATAATTCATACTTTATGTATGACATGTCATACATAAAGTATGACATGTAGGTTTTCTTGGTCTCCACTGGAATGTAACACACATCTGATCAAGGTTTTGTGGCTGAGCATTAATTTGTGATCTCACGCATGCACAAACACATACCCACACCCACACATAATCGCTATAGGACTGCTGCTTGTTAAGCACAACATTTTATCTCTAAGATGGGGCTTTTTAATGGATTTTGGGTTTGCACCTGAATATCTGAAGTCTTGCTATCTTGTCTTTATTGTGTTTTTTTTTCCTAAAAGCCTTATTCAACACACACATGCACCCCAGCATGCTGAGTGTCTTGGCGATTACTGATGTTAGCAGGACTCTAATCGTTTCCTTTGTTTACCCGTCAGCCAGATGGCTGCTGCACCGCCGACTTGCATTCGCACACAATGACATTTCCTCTCCTTTTAAGTTTTTTTTTTTTCCACTATTTAAGGTTTTGGCTTCCTTTTTTCCGTATATTCCTTGTACTAATTTGTCCTGAATAAAAAATGTGCTGTCTTTTGTTTGAATGGGGTCAAAATATTAAAACGTGAAGTCTTCATTGGCTGATTACATTGGACTCTTCACTGCACAGGCTACAAACTCCATGGGCCTCAGTGCAGCAGGCGATCGGTGCTTGTTCTACACGTGACCCAAACAGTCCATCTCTCTAGGCTAGCTTTTCATTATAGCATTCTCAAATAGTGTTGCTGGTAATACATTCTTGCAGAGAGACTCAAAGAATTACTAATGATCAATGACCAGGAAATGATTGTGGTCCCAGCAGTCCCTACATGATGGACACACAACAACCATAATCATAACCTCGACAACCTTGCTATAGAGATTTTGTGGATGCTTTAAACCAGCTGAAAGCCCTCCTATACATAAAGTCAGATACTAGGTGTGGTTTTAATAACCCCATGAAAATTTTGCCAAGACGTTCTAAAGGGCTTATAAATGTTTTCAGATTTTTATTCTGACGATATAGTGAGGTCTTCAACCAGTGTGAGGGGGGTATTAGGAATTCATTAAAACTTGTATTTATACAATTCTCTGAACAAAGATTTGTTAAACATTCCAACAGAAGTCCTTTTTACAATCCCAATATTTATTGGGTTTTGACAAACTCTACCAACTCATGGGTCTGTAAACGATGTCTTACTGATGCGCATACTGGAACAATTTGGCAACCTGAGTGAAATGAAGATGAAATGGGCAAATTTCTCAGGGATATTATGCTGATCTTATTTCTGGCTATGGTTTAATTTGTTTTTATTATATACTCTGTATGTTTTGTTAAAAGGCTTTACTAGTGTGAGTATAAGATGTAAATAGATTAAACAAAATATCTAGAGCAGCATAATGAATTTGCATTGTCTCAGTGTAAGCTTGTATAGTCCCGGTTTGCATACCCCGTTCCTCCTTTGGAGATGTTGAGTTAAAAAAACTCCGCATGTTCGTTGATCTGAGACAGACACAAACTTCTGTGTGATGACGTTTTTTTTTGTTTTTTTTGCAGCACTAGTGACCTTTATTTTTCCAGTACCTTTTGACAGTAGTTAGACAGGAAATGGGGGGCAGAGAGAGAAGGGAAGACATGCGGCAAATGTCGCCGGGGCCGGGACTCAATCCTGGGACTATCGAGGACTAAGGCCTCCGTATGTGGGTCGCACGGTTAACCGAATGATTGCATATAGAAATGTGAGGTGGAATGTATAGATGAGGTTGGTTTGTGTCCAGGGAGATGGGCAGTGGAGTCTAATGAAAAAAAACGTACTTGAGCTCTGCCTCCGATTAATCTTGTTTACTGTCAATCATATGGACTGCATAGTCCATACTATACTTCAGATTAGTGTTGACATCAACAACTTTATCATATGAGGCTCTGAACCTCCATCAAAGCGAGCCCATACTAATTTAGATCAAATCATGTCCTCCTGTCCAGGTGGTCTTTACCTTTCAAACCCACATCCATCCCACAGAAAGTATTCAGTTTTTCCTTACAAGACAATTTTCTACCTTTACAGAAATAAAGCCGATGCTTCTGATGTTCTTCAAGTGTTCTCAATATGTTAAACCTCTGTTTGCTATCCCACCATTTATTTTATATTCTTCTCATCATTTCCTCTAAACTTAGATTTGATTTCTTCTCCTTCTCTTTATTCTTAAATTATTGCGAAATTGAGGCATATATTTTAAAAGTATATATTTTATGTCTCCATTTCACTGATGACTAATTACATCTGTCCTTTCATTCCTGCCGTTATTTTCATCTCGATGTTCATTTTATTGTCCGTTTTAGAGTGGAAATCATTCCTATGGATGTACAGGACATTTGATGATGATTGTGATGTCCAAAACAGAAACCTATAGAGGCACAGTTGTATGTATTTGAAAATAAATTATGATAGTAAAGCCCTTTTCCATCCTCACACAATGTTTCAGCTGATGTTCTTTACAGTTTTTTTCAGCAGTATCCTGATTGCGAGCTGCTTTTGATTTTTTATCTGTATTTAACAAGAAGAGTGCGTGGTTGTTTAACGGTTTGACTCAGGTCTTCTCAAGGAGCAATGATGAATTACTGACATTCATTTTGCATCCAATAGGCAGAGTCTTAAAATGAAACATTAAGTAAAGCTTTGGGGAACTGATTTAGTTTGGTGTTTACAGTTTAGATTTTGGTTAAAAGTTAATTTAAATGTTTCTGGAACCTTCATATCATAAAAAACATTAACATTTAGCAATGTACTGCTAATGCAGCTTAATCTTTCCTCTAAGTTTGCCATGTTTAGAGGACAAGTCTCTCCTTCCTGTCAGTGGGTCCCCACAGAGGCAGCTTCCTTCTGTTCAGCTCTAAAAAAGCAAGGACACAGATGGAGCAGATGTCCAAACTGTGTCCTTTATAGTAACATTGGACAACATTTCCAATCCTAACTGGTTTTTAACAGAATAGACTAAAGGTCTCCACAATGGACAACACTTGATCTCTTTAAATAAATGTCACTCTCCCTCTAGTTCAAGAAGCTGAGCACTCAAAGATCAGTTTAAAGAACACTTCCAGGTTAAGTATGAGAAACATTAGACCCAGTGTTCTCTCTCCTGATGGCTGTCATCTGTGATATTGTCTGTGAAAGCGTCCAGACAGCTGTGAACACTGCCCTGTTCAAACTGTTTTTTACTTTGTCTCTGCTACCTTCTTACTGTCCAGGAGTATAATCTCTCTCTGCAAGAAACTGCAGGAACAACTTTGTCTTCTGCACCTTTACTCTCAGTTTCTAATTTGCGTCCACTCTCACTTCATTGGTTTTAAACTCTCATACATCTTCTGTGTTTTGGCCTGCTGTGTGCAGAAATATGTAAAATGCCCATTTAAGCTGCACCTGTAATAACCTCTCAAATTTACTGCCCTTAAGCAAATTGCGCTCATATCTTCTCACCTTGAGCGTCCTCGCGGTGAAACCAGCATGTGTCTCTGTAAGTGGGTAATACACGTTACATGCTTAACATGGGTGTGACTGATTTGTCAGAAGTAGGACGAGGATTTTCTGCTTTGAAGTCACTCAGTAATTTTGGCTTAAACTGTTGAAACTCTTTTTTTTTTTTACCGTGTCTTGTCCAGCAGAGTAGCACTCAGAATTGTTGTCTGGGTGCCAAGAAGAAGCCCCACAGATTAACTTTCACAAGTAGAGCATTACGGCTAATATTATAATTCTCCGCTTGATATTTATAAAAGAAACTTTATTAGAAACTGCTTTAGGATTATTTCAATTGCAATTGACACGGAGACGGAAACGAAAAGGATAAAAAATAAGCAAGAAAGTGAGAGAGGTGGGGCAAAAAGTAAAAAAGGGAGAAGGAGAAAAGAATAGAGGAGAGAAAGAAGGGTGAAGAGAATACAAAATAACACCCTGGAAGACTGCTTCTGCACCTGCAGAAACGTAACAACAGCATTGCTTCCAAAAAGCGCACCTTACTAATGATTGCAAGATGTATTTAGAGGTAACTGCTGCTCAATATATAACATCTGTGTATCTGTTAACACCTGAATCTACACACCTGTGGGTGTAAGTGTGAGTGTGCTTGTGTATATAAAGTTTCTGCATAAAAATAAGCAATAGCGAGTGTGAGGCGCCACAGACCTGCCCCCCTGGACCCGAGACAAACAAAGAGGAGAACTGAGCCACAGACATCCAAAAGCCCCCCAGAGAACAGAACCCCTGGAGGACCACTGCCGGGACCACCGCAACCCCCCGAGAGAAGAGCAGAAGCCCCAGGGAGCTGCAGCGACGAGCCCACAGGCCCCTCTGGCCGCTGTTTATGCCGGAGCAGATCCAGCAATGGACCCAGGGACCCAAGACCCTGGTGCACATCACTCCCTCAAGCAGTCACTGGGAATGAGCCAGGACCCACCAAAGCACGCAGACCCAGACACAAGAACCACCAATACACCAGCAGGCAGAGACTCCAGCCAGTGTGGCGGGTAGGAAGTAGGCCCACATTTGATGGGGGGCCTAAAACAATCCAGGAGAGGGAACAATCCAAGACCCAACCTAACTCAAAAACAGGCGCGCACAGTCACAATCACACATTCTTACCTTCATGCGTACACATAAAAAAACTCTCACCCACACAGCCAACGTAAAGACACACAACAATAGATGTTGTACACTCACTCACACTCCCCATATGTACTCTATACTCCTAGGTCTAGGTACTGATAGCTCAGAAGGGCAACCAGCCCCGGACCCAGGAGGTGGTCCCCTTCCTTCTGGGTGGAGATAGGCAGACCGCCCCAGCACCAGCCCAGATTAGTGCGGGCACCGCCCAAACGCTGCACCAGACCCTGACCTCCCCCCTCTGACCCCAGCCCCCAATGACCCCCCTCCCCATCTGGAGAGGGAACCAGGTACAAAAGAGGGGTCTACCTGGTCCAAACGAGCCTGCCAACCAGAGACGTCCCAGGATGAAATAGTCCCAACCCCAATCTCAACCCGATGAGCCCCCTCCCCCCATGAAGCCCAAAATAAATCTCCCGACCGGGCCGCCCCAAACCAGTACACAGATATCGAACACATACCCCAAACCCAAACGCCATGAATCCCCTCCCCACAGGGGCACTCCCCCACAGATAAGTTCCAACCCCAAAAAGCAGATGAAGACACATCCACACGGCGCAAGCTCCACTTACAGCCCCATTCCAAGCAACCCCGCTGCATCCTGCCCTCCACCAAACAGCGCGGACACCTCACCCGACTTGCCTGCTGATGGTGGTCAGAGGGCTCAGTGGCGCAATATGTATGGCAGCCTCTCCACTGTTAGTGTGTGAATGTGTGTATCAATGGTCGAATGTGATAGTAGTATATATATTATATATAATATATATATATATATATATATATATATATATATATATATACATACATTCTATGTTTTATTCTTAGGGTTGTAATTCAGTTTAAATCAGGTGTTCTTGTTTTCCCATCACTCAAATTACCAAATATTACCTCAATTGTAGCAGAATCTATAAAGCAGGCAATGGCTCGTCACTCGAGACTCTGCGGGAAGAGAGAACAGGTTGGTGACTGGGATGGCTTGGTGACACAGAAAACTGGAATTGTTCAATTTGGAAGCACAGAAGCACAGGCCAGTCATGTAGTATTTGAGTTAGACTAGGAGGTCAAATGGTTGCTCTTCTTTAGTCTGTGAGACTTGATAAGAGAGGCGACAGAGGCACAAACAATCTTTCAAAACAGATTCACTATCCAGCATCCAAAAGCGAGGTCAATAATCAGAAAAAGGTCATTCACTGAGAGGCAATACTCTCCAGAGGGATTAGGCGAGAATCCATAGTCAGAGATCAGAGCAAGGGTTGGTGTCCAGATATGAGAAGAGCAGTAGGGCAAGGCAAAAGGGAATCATTCGTAGGCATGACTTTGGTCAATAACGATGAGACAACAAGAGCAGGAAAAGAACGTTGGACTCCTACTGGCCCAAGGTGGTCGGCTGAGACACTCTGGAGACTGGAACTCATGGAGGGGCTTAAGAACAGGACCACGAGGGGACTCCACTTGAACACCCTCGTCGGATGACTTGGGGATTGGAGCACGAGGCAGCAGCAACAGTTTGAGGCAAGTAGCCTCACGCTGTTCCGAAGCATCAGTCAGAAGCATGATGTTATATATATATATATATAATATATATATATATATATATATTTCTCGAAAAGAGTGACTACTTAGGTCAGGGTTTTAGGAGTTGAAGGACCAAAGCAGCAACCAGACATCGACAGGTATTGTGGTGGTAACAGATAATTTTATAAAAGGATGATTTACAAGACACAGAGGAAGCACAGGAACCATGGAGACAGCAAAAGTAAACAGAGAATCCAACTATGAAGAAACAGACCCATAGAACTTATATACAGCAGGAATGGAATCACTGACAAAAAAAAAAAGAAAAACAAGTGAGTACACTCAACAGAACACAAAACAGCTGTGAATCATGACAACTTGCTCACATTTGGTTTGATTTTAAAGAAATATCAGATTTTGCCCCAGTGTTACGAGGGTGATCCCCAGATATATTTATTTTAATCCAAAGGAACAATGAATGCTCTAATGGACTGTATGAACATTTTTCATGAAGGAATCTTACATTTCTTAACCTAAATGAAAATTAAACTGCTAATAAAACTGATTGTACCATTTTGAGATGCCTCCCACATTCCCGGCAATCCTGGGACGTTAGAAAAATTCAAAAAAGCTGGGTGTTATTTTTGACAGATAAAAATAACCAAAGTAAAAGATAGATGCAGTTTTTCTCATTTCTCAAATATCCAGGCTTTGAGAAAAATTATGCATTCTTCCTTTCTTCTTATGGTTATTGCATTAGCCGTTGCTTTGGTATCTCCTAGTCTTTCCTCCCCTGTTTATAACTTGTCCAAAATGCAGCAGGTTGGCCTCTGACAGGTAATTGCGAGCTAGACCACATCTCAGCTGTCACTCAGCTTTTTCTCCTGTTGCCCGCACCCTCCCCTGTCTGCCCTGCTTCTGCTCTGTGTCTTGTCTTCTTTCGGAGCCTCTCTTTGCATATGCAATTGATCAAATTTTCTCAATGGGAAGACAGGGTAAGGGAGAGCCCTCTCGCCCAGACAGGACATTCTTCTCTGGATACACAATGGACTCCTGGCAGAAGTGGGAATTGTGTGTCTGACAGTGATGAGTTCTGATTTCTGCTTTTCGGAGTTTGCAGTTACCTGGCATATCGTGAAATTGGTAAGATGTCGGCAGCAGTTCTGGCCATTGCAAGGCAGCCCAGCTTATGTTAAAGGATCTGCAGAACTATCAACACTCAGACTGAAATGTTAAGGGAGCAGAATCGCAAACTGGATGTGATCCTACAAAATTGCAGGCTGGCTGGTGAAAATGGGATAAATCTTGGAGAAGTTGCATGCTCGGATCTGGCGAAAGACCAGGAATTTGGCTGTTTGGATTCGCCATTTAGAAGCACCACTGGTTTAAATGGTTCAATGTTTTCAAACTAGTTTTACTGATAATCTGAGACTTAAGAAGAAAACCTTTGTGTTAAACTGTCCTTGAGTATTGCATCTGCATCTTTAGACTTGACAGGCTTAAATTTATTAACATAGAAAAATAAGCAATGTAGTTTACTGAAAACCTTAATGTGCATGGATGTCATTTTCACACATCGTTTATTGTTCTCTTTTACAACACAATTTCTCTCGAAAACATTTTTAAATGTAGTTTTTTTTGGTGATATTAGTTGGAATTATTTACCCAGGAAATATTTTTCGGCTTGAATTTAACTTCATCAAAGCCCATCTATCCCTTTTTTATCTTTTTTATCAGTAGGAAAGAAAGAAAACCACTCCTGCTGTTTGTGTGAGGGGAGGATTTGAGTTTCTGCAGGTTGAATTAGATTTAAATAAAAATTGTTTTTGAGCCCACATCTCTTCAGATAATGAGCTGACCTGCAGAGCAAAGCCAACGAGGTCACCTGCAGCATGCACTGATGGACATTATCTTTATTGATTTGCACATGCAAATCGAAAAATAATTTGGCCTTAAACTACATATTTTATTCTATTTAAATTATATGTGGGTTTTCTGAAGGTTTTATTCATATTGAACAATTTCTTTTAGAGAAAATTAGTTTGAAACCAGTCTAAAACTAAATTTCAGTGTGACAGGTGTGTGTTTTAAACCTGTGTTAGACCTTTTCCAGATCTCTTACATATAGGGTTAGTCTGATAATGAACCACTGTGGTTGTCCCTCCTTCAGGAATCTGAGCAACCCCCTATCAATAACAATAATAATTAAAAGATTAATAGTAGATTGATAGTTCTTCAATAACTTTGCTATTCTCTGTTCTTTCCCATTGAATCCGTTTCCTTTTTTTTTTTTTTAAATCAGTGTAACTGTTAGTTCCAGCCCAACAAAGGCAGGAAGAACCATGCATCCAGCAAGAGTTTTCAGAGCTGAGAAGATTCAGCTGATAAAAAATCTGTAAAAATTGAAATAAAAGAGGTTTAGTGTAGATAGCCCTATATCAATATAACACCCGGTATTTGGCTGACACAGATTCATGCACTGATCAATAGTCTTGTGTGGCCTCAGTGGCTGATTTTTCTCTGGAAGTTTAAGCTTACAGTCGAAACACTTGGACAATAAGATATTTATTCTAACTCTATTGTGATTATATAATTATTATATAAGCAGGTGTATATGTGAGATTTGCCATGTTGAACACAGGCAGAGTTTATCATGGTGGAGCTTCTGCTCTGTGTGACCATGTTAGGAGATATTTTAGCATTGACAAAAAGAAAAGTTAAAAAAAACAAGAAAAACTCTTTTTTCCTGCTAAAACAGCAGACAGCAGCCAGAAGCTTGTTTTTCCAGAAAATATTGTTGGAAACAACGAATTTTATGTTTTGTTTTTTCTAGTAGGTGGCAAGACTGCACATTATCTGGAGTAATTGCAACATTCAACTATATTTTCCATATTGCAGCTTTTCCTAATATCGTACATCCATAAATGGATTAGGAAAACTTGATGTAGTTTATTTTTGAGCATTCAATGTGATAGAGACAGTTTCTAAAAGCTGAAATGTATCTCATTTAATTTACATTGAAATGTATAAAGGTTGTTACCCACATTCTCAAACTTGATAAAATTACAATAAAACTCACAGAAATTGGCAAAAATATAATCGTTTTTGATATTTTTATAAAGATGGAGCAAATGTTCATCAGTAAATGTATATTTTTAGTGTTTAGAATAATTGTCTGTTGATTAAGTTGTTATAGTCCTTTATTTAGCCAAGAGGTTACATTCGTTACTGTAGAGAATTATGTTTTCAAAGTAGCCATGGTTAAACTCTGTAATTAAAACATAAAATTATTTTAAATTGCTGGTGGACATCATACCTTGCTTTAGTTACAACACTAGAAGGAACTAAACAGAGGAACTGACAGAAGACATTGTTGACATGTTTACTTCATGTGATCAGTGGAAATTCTCAAAAACCCACACAACAGTCACAGTTTAACATCAGTTTCTTAAAGAGATGCTGCAGTCAGCTGTGTAGGCGCTGGTCCAGCATTAGGGCAAACATGGCAACTGTGGAATCTGATAGTAAAATACCTAATTATTGCTCATCCACATCACAAAAGCTCAGTCAATTACACCACCAAGTAATTTTTGGTGACTTTTCAAATGATTTCACCAACATTTTAGATTTAAAAAAGGCTCAGTAGGAAGAGTATTCATCTTGCAATAAGAAAGTTGTGGGTTCTATTCCAGCTTCCTGCTGCTACATGTCGATGTGCCCATGGGCAGGGCACTTAACCTCAAGTTGTCTACTGATGTGTGTATCAGTGTATGAATGAGTACCCGTTAGTGATTGAGATTGGGTGAATGTGGCTCTAGTTTAAAGCGCTTCGAGTGGCTGGTATGACTGGAAAGGCGCTATATAAGTTCAGTCCATGTTCCATTTCTCAAAACCCCAATCACATTCTGAAGTTTGTTGTTCTCCTCCCACCCTGTGTGGTTTATTCATGTTAGGTTTTACAGTACCATTAGCAAAAAAAAAAAGAAAATGTAAAAAAAGTGCAAGCATTCTAGAATAGAAAATATGTTTAAATATTGATAAAGCAGGTTAACATTACAGTCTATTGGAATGGCTTTCCCAAAACTCCAACCCTGTTAAAATGTGAGAGCTGAACAGAGTTTAACTGACTAAATGTTTTGCAAATAACCTGTTTAATTCTAAACCATTAAAAGTTTATTTTATATTTATCATCCAGGATCTGTTTTGTGCCTTTGTGACTCTAAAACATCATACAGTACATGTAGGCTACATGAAATAATAATTCATTTTATAAATGGTTTGCAGTTGTTTAATGCTTAAATATAATACTGATATGGAAGTGAATAAACATGCAGCCTGATGAAAAAATATTGTCAAAGTAAGTTTTCCTTAAAGCTGTACATAACTTTTACTATTTTCTTTTTTCAGTGTTCACTTCAGTTTAACTCCCAAACTTACCTCTTGGCTCTCTTACACTGATGTGAGTTTTGCATTAAAAATATCTGTCAGACTCCCAACACCCTGACTGCTGTACCCAGCCTCCACATGGCTTCACCTTACACAAACTAACTTTGGTATACACAAACCCACACAAAGCACCCAACCATGATCTGGAATGAGGTTACCTGCAGGAGCCACAGCAGGAGCTAGCGGGAATAGTGTTTCCAAAAAAGACACACAAGTGTACACACTTCTCTTTCATCTTAAACAGCTAACAGCATAATTTTTCACATCAGAGCTGGCGTCCACTACCTGTAAGCCCCATCATTAATTTCCCTAATGGAGAAGTAAGTGACTGGAAATACAGACTGTAATCATGTTTCTGCTCCGTCCTCCTTCAGGGTTGAAGACTCTCAGCTCAACAGTTGGGGTCTCTTTGGGTTGTCTTGCTTGTTATTTTTACATTTTGTAGGCATGGGCTGGTATGGGATTCCCACAGTATGATAACCTTCAGCTAAAATATCACAGTCTTACTGGATCACACTAATAATGTACTATGAATAAATCAAATTATCAATTGCTTTGTTTAAACTAGAAAAGCGACAATTATTGGAAATACTTTTACTGGTTTATATCAGAGTTGTAGTGATCATCGGTAGCAGCTTTATTTCACAACAAAACCTGAATCTGTGGTTAAAGCACTCAAAATCCATGTTTGCTGGCTTAGCCACAATTTATGGAGCTGTTTTACTCCAATTTTGCTCAAAGTAAAACATGTATAGATTCTTTACATAGGGATATATTTAAAGTTTTTATTTTAGCTAATTGCTGTGATTATGACTCACAGCTAATAAAAACCTAGAATTTGTTTTGTCAGAAAGTTTTATATTACATCAGACCAATAAAAAAGGCTTTTATTTCAGAAATGTCATGTTATGGTCATAAATATTTAGTTTTAGTTTTATATTGTTTCACTAATATACGTATATTGTAAATATTCTAATCAAGATGCACAGAAGGACTTTTTGGACTGCAAGTTGAGTTCTGTTTGTGGATTTGCCTCGGTTTCTTTCAGAGGAAGAGTTTGCAGCTTTAGCATTACAAAATACCATTAGCTCTACCGGATTAAGACTACATGCCAACATGTTTTTATTGTATAATGCTTTTATTATGTTAACCATTGCTGCAGCTCGAGATCAGGGTAGAATTTGGCTCATAAGCACAGAAATCAAATTGAGTTTTCTTCTCTCCTTGCTTGCTCCCGCTATCATTTTCATCTCATGCCCAAACACACCAGGGAACACCTTCTCTCAGATGGTGTCAAGTTGGACCAAAGCAGCCATTTTGGCTCCGCTCAGGGAATCAAAGGCCCATTCTGTTTCTGGCCATATTGTGTCTGAGAGCTAATCAGCCACCAAGGCCTCATTACAGAGGCAATTGGAGTGTTCACAGACCCACAAACACACCCACACACACACGCAAACAGAAAACAAATAGTTTCAACGGGAGACAAGGAGGGCCATGAGATAGAAACATCTGAGGACGGAAGCAAAAAAAGAATCAGCAGGATTGTGAGAAAGGCAAAACAGCCTAAAATTAAAGCAGCCACACAAGGTCTTGCATACAAATTTGTGCAGTCTTTACACTTGTATTACAGATCACCTAGCAACGGAGTCTGGTCCGCAGGGGGACTGGCAATGTTCGAACAGAAGTATATCTCTGTTTCTGTAAGCTCACATTCTCACAGTTAGATTCACTGGAGACACGGAGCACAACAGCGTCCACGCTGAGATGCAAAGCTGCAGGTTTAATGTGATGCAGATTGAGCTTATCTTCAGGTAGTCTCTGTTCCAACCCAGATGTCTTTGTCTCTCCGCTGATTGATGAAAGCTTAGAATAAAGCATCAGAATGCATGCAAATGCCCTCCTTAATTCAACAGGTTTGAGTCTGCATTCACATCACGTGGTGACGAAGATGCACTGGCAGTCAGAGTTGCAGCTGTTGATAAATTCCTGCCCGAGGCGTCTGTTTCTGAAGCACAAACCCATCCCTTCCCAGTCCTAACTAATTTTAGACCGTCTTTTCTTTAAACAAGCCTTGGTTTTCCAACATCTCTTCAGTTCAGTTGTGGCCTCCCTAACTCACTGATCACGCTTACTCTTCCTCACTTTTTATGTGTGCAGTGTTTCCAAAATTCTTCCTACATCTTGGTCACTAATTATTTACTTTAAATTACTATGATCAAACCAGAAGGTACAAACTGATTTAAAATAAGACAATCATTTCATTTTGAGAGCATTAATCACTTTATATATTGTTAGATCAATATGCTTTTTCAGGACAATGACTCCAGATCTTCGTGAAGACTTTTTCAAATTTTTTAAATTGCAATGCTTTAAATTGTGTTATTTCAAAATAACAAAGTAAAAACTGGCAATGCAGTTTTTTTCAAAGATAATATTTCTTTGCTGGTTACGGTTTTGGCTCTGTTCTTAACATTCAACCCGTCTTAAAAAAAATCAAGTCCCAGATTGTAAAAACTGCCTCCAGATTTTAACATTCCAGCTGTTCATTTGAGGTTAGGTTGTAGAATTTAAAGCAGGGGTTTCCAACTCCAGTCCTTGAATGCCACTGTTCTGCAACTCTTGGATGCTTCCCTGCTCCATAACACCTGAATCAAATAAATGGTTAATTATAAGGCCTATGCAAAGCTTGTTGATGTGCCAAGAAGGTAATTCAGCCTTTTAATTTAGGTATGTTGAAGCATCTCAGAGTTATAGAGTTGCAGACCTCTGATTTAAAATATTTCTCCTTGGTAAATAGTCCAGTTACTGTGTGAAATGCACCAGTATTGGGTTAGTGAAAAAGCCTCCCAGCATGACGCTAGCACCACCAAGCCTGACAGCTGATTGTGTTCTTAGGTTTAAAAACCTAACCTTGACTCCTCCATGAGGGCAGCGTTAGATTTCAGTGCAGCTTGAAGGTGTCAATTCAGAAGCAGGACCATCTTTCTTGGTCAGGCCACTATTAGTCCATGCTGATGTTAAACTGGGATTCATTGTGATAACAGTAATATGTTTTCCAGCAGGTTTAACTACATGGTAGGCTTTAGTGTTGGTGATGGTTTCTGAACATCCAAACCACTTTTCTTTCCTTTGAGTGTGGCAGTTTGAAAAAAACATGGATTTAAGATGTAATTCCATCAATGCTCCAAACTAAACGCACTTATTTGAACAATGTATTATAAAGAAATAAAAGACGAGGGTTAAACTGTGAGCGCTGTGCTGTGTGCATCTGTTGTACACCTGAGGCCTTGTGAGAAAATGGCTCTTCAAGGTGAAAATACAAGGTTCAATGATGGAAATCATATGCAGCCCCCTCCTGCAATGCCACACACCTTTAAAAATCCATCAGAACTCTTCCAAGGCCATCAGTGGGGCTCCTTGTGCACTTTGTTTGTCCTTCAGTTTCTAACATGAGAAATTAAAACGCTTGAATATCTTCCAGTTTAAGGCTCCTTCAGTCATTCTGTATCAATGAAATACATTTTATTTAGGTATTTTGACCTTTTACATGTCTGTGTTATATAAATATCCATATTTTATCCATTTATTCATGCGACTAGAGACTAATGCCCCTTCTCTACTAATCCCTGCTTAAAGCGCTTTGCTACGGTTTGACTTGCTTTTTTGGCTTTTCCATTAGTAACGGTTGCATGGAACCATTACTATTTTTAGTACCTGCTACCAACTGTTCCAAGTCGCACTGAAAACAGGACGTCAGAAGACTGTCTGTCACTGATTGATTTAGGGGTAGTGTCGCTAGTTACTGCATATTTCAGTAACTAATATTTTTAACTTTTAAATCGTTTTACGTTGGGCTTATTGTGTATCTGACCACTATTATATCAAGCTAGCATTAGGCAGCGTTAGCCTACCCTCACACGTCCTCTTGTTTCCATTTGATACCTCTCTCCTGTTTTTATCTACAGTGCCTCAGGTCTCGCTGCTCAGAACCTTCCCTCGCTGTCTTCTTTTACTCTGAGTCTGACAAAAGGCATAAGCAGAGCAACAGTCTAGGCTGTTGTTGTGTTTGTGTCTCTACAAATCACATCACGTTGGACCATGCGGCTGCCTTGCTATTAACGATCCTGCCCCTACTGAGATGGTACTCAATTTTAATGGCAAATGAATCAAACCTGATCCGACCTAACCCGCATGGATTAGGTACTAATGGAAAAGGGGCATAACATTCCTATAAGAACAACTGACACCTCTTTTTACAGCAGCACTGCAGCTTCTCCAGGAGGGCTCCATGGTGTTCATAGGCCAGAAGGAATATACCGTCCCTGCAGTGAGTCCTGGGTCTGCTCTGAAGTTTCCTCCCAGTAGGGAAAATGCCCAGAAAACTTTCAAAGGCCATGACCAAATCACCTTAAGTGACTATATCTTGGATAAAAATGCAGGGACCTTTCTATTAGTATGATGCAACAGTGCAGTTTTTCATTTTAAGCTGCAGACCCTGTATATTATGCTATAGAAATTTGATAAAATCTTTTACATCTTTCTGTTTTTAAAGACTTGTATTTTGAGTGCGTAAAACCAAACCTCTTGCTTTTTTTCTTCTTCAGCTTCTGTGTTACTTTGCTGTCATCTAATCTACATGTTATAATAGAAAGTACTTTCGGTCTGTATATATTTTCTGTGGCATGCTGCCATGTCAGGCTGAGATGTTTGGTAATGAAAATCACCTAAATCGCCTTTCCTGTCTCTCACAACAGGATACTTGTTTAATTTTCACATCAGGGAAACTGTGTACAAATGAACACATCACATGTTGGACTGAATTCTTTTTCATCTGACCTCCAGAAAGAATGAACACATGCTCATACACCACAGAAAGTCTAAAGTAGTTTACAGATGTAGCTAGGATTGTCTTAGGTCAAAGATATCTTTATAACTGTAAAGCACGGTATGGTATGGCCTTATGTTCCAGCCTGTGCCGTTTGGGTACACTTACTGTTATAAAATATATAGTATTTTAGTGCTTGTAAGAAACTGTATTCTACTTTCCTTCCATCAGGATAAATTAAGATTAGGGAAACCTTTTGTCATTGAACAGTTTCTTTCAAATCAAAACTGGCCACTGGTAGAGCTGCTGCTATCAGTGCTTTAATTATTACTGCTCCAACATCTGTCTTTGTTTCAATATTTGAATGTATTAACATTGCTAGCTTAGGTATATTTATTACCGTTAATTCAGTTAGTTTAAGTAATCAGTTCCTGTTATACTAAATTTATCAGATATTTTATAAATGTAACCTTCATTATTTTCCCCTTCCATTCCTCCCCCATACTTCATTAGGCAATATACTAAACTCAGCCTTTTCCAGCTCTATTATCATGCAACAAGACACCTTTACCTGCTCTTTCAAATGGGACACTTCAGTCCCTCTTCAATCTCTTTCTCCATCCTATGTCTTCGTCTCGCTCTATTCCTCTTTGGGAGCACTTATAATAGGCTGGGGGGATGAGTGACAGTGGTGGACAATAAAGCAGCAGAATAGATGGGAGAAGAGTCACGACTGGGAGATCTGAAGCCCAGCTCGTCCTGTCAGCCGGAGACATAAGACACAGCAAGGGCAGCTCAGCTGGACTAAAAAGTGAGGCAATCTCAGCTTTAAATGTGAATAAATTGCAATGTGTTCAGCAAAGGCATAATTATCCTTCATATTGTAGAAACAGAGAACGTTCAGGCTTTTAAAGTCCATGGTTGTTACAGACGTACTTTTAAAGCAAAGAAATGAAAAATAATAATAAATAATAAACTGACTTGGAGGGAAGTTCTACTAATGATACATCAGGAGAAAGTTAAATATCAGGAAGGATTAAAATCAAGTACCTGCAGGTGACAGCACTCTGATTCTTTAAGTATCACACGTTATTTTTCAAAATTGATTCAGGAACATTTTATGAACGTTTCTTTGCGAAAAAGAAGAGTACACATTTTTGGAAAATAATAAAATCAGAAAACCAAAAAAAATGTAGTTGGAGTATATAGCCTTGAAAATAAGAATGTTTTAATGATTGTCAGGTCCACCCGTACAGGTTCCGTAGACTTTAAAGCTGCAGAAGAGAGTTCTGAGAAAACCTATAATTAGCCTGAAAATTTTAACAACAGGTCAGCTGTAGCTCAGCAAGCAGGAGGGACCTAACAGGTCCCTCCTGCTGGAGGGGTGTGAGCAGTGCGTATGCAAACGTGTTTGACACTACTATGAAATTCCTCCTGGCTCTGAGTGGTTGTTTGTGACCGGGAGCAGTGTATTTCTGCAAAAGGCAGTAGGACCCCTGGGAGGAGCCATAGGAGCTTAATTTTTTTCACAGATCAACTTTACTGTCAGGACATACTGACAGTTTTAATAAGTATGTAAAAAATACATTTTTACAAAAGTTACTTACTGCAGATTTAAGATTGAATCTAATGCACATGATTGACTAATCGCTATCAATGTGACCAGCCCATTTAGCAAAGTTTTGGCAGTTTGCTGCTCTAGAACATACAGCTGTAGATATTCTACATATGCTCTAGGTTTATTTCGACCCCTATTGAAGGTTTGAACAGTCCCTTATAAACTCCCTTTGAGAGCCTGTTTCACACGTAGGCATGGAAACCAGTCATCAGCAGCTGCTCATAAGCTGTTTTAGTCTCCTTCCTCCACTAATCTGCTGAAATTGTGCTTAGTGCAAGAGATAAGACAGCACAAGTTTCATCTCCTCACCTGAAGCCCTTTACTGCAAACAAAACAAACACAGGATGATGTTCTAATGGGAGATGAGCAATGAGAACAATACAAGCCAGCAAAAGCTATACTAACACTTTGCCATTATTCTCATCGTACAGATCAAGTATCTGTATTACAAAAAAAACAAAATAAAAATTGATTCAGTATAAATAAACTCCTTTTCATGGAGGAATGCCAAAGCCTCTAAGTTCTCAGTTTATCTTCATGCAAAGCACTGCTTTTTAGACAGCTTTAAAAATCATTAGGATGCAGAAGCTCACAGGAAGCATCTCAACTGGTCTTGACAGAATTAAGTTCAGCTCGAGTCTCAATGGTCAGAAATGAGGGCGTTGTGTTGCAGCAGAAAGCAGAGCCTCCCACACCATAGGTCAAGTGGGTGGCTGTGTGCATCTGAAGTTGTGTGGTATATTGTTGCTCATATTAGATCATGGTGTCACACGTAAGTGGTGCCTGGTTGGGCTTTATTTCAGAGAAGGAAAGCTCACCTAAGCTGAAAAACTAAGCACAATTGAATCATAGAAGACTTAAACTAATTAATTTTGCTAGCATTATTTATGATTGAATTGTTTTTTGAATAAATCTCCTTAAAATTTGCGGTTTTGGTTCAGTTACAGTTAATCTAATTGTGTCTTTACAGTAGTAAATCTATTCTTCACAAACCCCTGGTGTCATCTCCTAAACATTTCCTACATAATTTCTGTATATTGATAGACACTCATCATTTCTTTGTTGTTTATTGAGGATATTAAAAGCACTTGTGTCAAAAGTATAACATCAGTGTTGCCTGCTTGGGTTTGGTTTTGAAATCTAAAATTTAGGATGTTGTCACTGGCTTTCATGTTGATGGAAATTAGTTTCCTCTCTTGTTGTGCTGCACATAACTTTAGAAATAGGGTGAAGAGCTATGTCATCAGGGGGTAGCACAAAGTAGAGCCATTACTCCTCAAACGAGTCAGCTTACGATGTTCAGGCATCTGTTCAGGATGCCTCAGGCGTGCCTCCCTTTGGACGTTTTCCGTGCAAACCCCCGTGCAGACCCCTGCTGAGGGGACTGCATATCACTCCTGGTCTCGGAATGTCTCGGGGTCCTCCAGAATCAGGTTGAGAGGGCTGCTGGGTAGAAGGAAACCACATGACCTAATGTGTCAATCATTTTCCTCATTGACATATTGAACTCTGATATCTGATGGATGGACAGACGGACTGATGATAGATGTATTAATGGATGGATATACCCCTACTTTTTGCACTTTCTGTTTTATGTATCTGTTAGGGGTGTCACGACTCAAAAATTTCAGACTCAATACGATAAGCCAAATACCATTGAAATGTATTCAGCAGCAGCCCTGTACAGTTGTGAGTCTCTGCTTAGTTTTTTTTTTTCTGTCAGTTAATTTTGTTTATTTGCTCCTTTTACATAAAAGTAATTCTGCCACCAGACATATTGTGAACACTGTATTACTGTGTTTTAAATTATTGGAAACGATTAAACATTTCAGATAAGGTTTTTTTAAATTCTGCTTCATCTTTTTTTTACTTTAATTATTTTTCACAAAATAATTTGTCATGTTCTTAGTGTTAACAGCATATTAAAAAATGAAATAGTGAAGACTTCTTCCAACTGCGTGGAAGAGGTCTTTTTGTTGCAAAAGCGGGGTTTTTATTCGGACAGTGACATCACGAGAAGTCCGCTGTTATTCCCTGTTCCTGGCTGTGCTGGAAGTAGGTTAATGCGATTTATTTTGAAAGTTCCAGAAAAGTTCTTACTGGCCATTCATTTTGTACCCATGGCTGTGGTCCCAACAATTCCTAGTAAAGAACAGAACTGCTCTAAATGTTGTTTTTTAGGAGCATCTTCCGCTTTGTCAGGTTATTTGTGCTTACTGGATGTATATAGTACACGTGGCAGCTCTGCTTTTGATTTATGTTGAGGGTCTGATTTTCTTAGGCTAGCTAGGTTTAAATAAAGCCAAGTTGCATAATAATGCTACTAGTAGATAATGTAGCTGCTCTGTAACTATAAGTGTATTGCAACAATTGCAAATAATTTGTTGAACACGTGAACCCATGTGTTTCATGTGTTCAACAAATGAACACATGTAACACAGCTTGTAGTGACAAACAACAGGTAAATCTAATCTACGCCTTTCCTAAATAGACCCACTGAGGACATTTTCGCGACATCTTTTCACATACCGAGGCGGCTCCAAAAGCCTATTTTTACTGTGTCAATAAAATCGGTAAACCATGAAATTTTTCTGAACCTCCATAGAGACAGAAATTACTGTGAACTGTAACTTCCAAATACATTTACACTTTTTTAAATACAGTTTTGCCACATGTTTGACCTTCTCTAAAGGACTCCATTTTACAAAACTGTTATTAAAAACTATATCACAGCCTTCTATTATGCTAAAAGTTGTGAAAAAAATATAGTTTTCACAGGGAACACAGACTCCACCCATCAATTAAGTTTATTTAGTCGTTTTACATGACAGTGAAGATTTAATAGCTTGCATGCATTAACCTTTAATACATACAGTTGTGCTGCAAAGAAAAGAAAATCCAGAGCTTAACAAGGAGTTGAATTGTATTTCTGTGATATCAGAGCATCAACTAACTGGACTTAGTTTTTATTTCTTTTCTGACCCGATGGAGGCAGATTTCCTGGTCAACGGCGTCCTCGTGGGGCTCATCCCTGTCTCCTCCATTAGCATGTTGTTAAAAGCAGTCTGTCTCTTGTGTAACATTTTTGCCTGCTGTCGGCCTAGCCGCCTGTTAATGCTTGTTGTCAGGACTATTAAACCCAGAGAGGTAGAGGTAGTGGTGGAGGCAGTAGAGCGAATTATAAATAACTCCCTGACCCCCTCATCCACCAGACCCCTTACCTCCACTGAGAACGGCTGCTGGCTGCAGAAATAGAAGAGCATTTCCCAAAATATGTTTGACTTCCCTGCACTTCAGCTATGAGACTATGTTTCCTCTGCACTTTCCATAATATTCTGTTCAGCCTTCAGCTCCTGAACATATAAATCATTCAGAACTCCTGAGCCAGAAAGTCCCGCTTCCCAAGTCCTGGTTGGTCCTGCACATTTTATACAACAATATCATTGGTGTGACTATGATTAACAATAGGTGCCGAAGGCAATTCTTAACAAAATATGTAATTTTAATAAATATTTCCAAGTCCGGGCACCGCCTAAATATCAGGAATTAAAAGCCAAACATTTCTCATTCTGTCAGTTTTTGATTTATGAATACCTGCCCGTTGAGGTGTGATCCTGCACACATACACAGAATAAACACAAACAACTTAGAAAAGTTAGATAGAATAATTTATTAACAGAATACTTCAGCTTCAAGTTAAAATACTTTAGTCAATAATGTTTTTTTTAAACTAGGCTAGTAACACTCAACTAATCTACCAAGTAAAAATGAAATGAATTGAGAAAATGAATAAACTATGGAAAAAAAATTAAAAGGAGCTAAAAGAATAAACCTAAAACCAATAAAACAATGCAGCGATATCATAGTTCATAGTGAATATGTTTAAGAACCAAGGTTTGTTTTCAGGAAGTAGGAAATAAGGCCAAAAAGGCTCTGAAAGCTAACAAAGAACAGCGGTAATTTGTTTGAACAACCCGTCCACTACGTAAAGCAGAAGGAAAAATACTATTTTAATAAAATTATATTTCCAAAATTGTTTGCTGAATTAGAAATCAATAACATTTTGGACAATTGATTCTTAAAGTTGTGTTATCAGGCTAACCAGCCACCACAGTGGCTGACTAAAGAGAGTGATGGGCTACCACATTGGCGGGGTGCTACAGATGTGGACTCACTATTTGGCAGATGGCAGGCGTGATGATGTCACAATAAGGGATTATTGGCTCATCTAACAACAAAGAGAGCAGCTGCTGTGCTATTTAGCTACCCCTCTAAGTCCCACATGTACCTTTTTAAGTGCCACTAATAAAAATATTGTTTGTATGAGCGTAGGCGGCCTGCGACAGCCGATCACAGCGCAAACAGAATGAACCATGCAGTAAACTTAGCAGGGCTAATGGTGTCCACCGTCTTAGCATTAGCAGAGCTTTAGTATCAACAGCTGGGATAAGGGAGACACAATTTAGCACGTTTAGAAAGAATATACTGACATATTCTAGGCTGGTTAGTGAGATAGGTGGAAGGGGAATCAACGGCAAAATGGAGCAAGTTCATGTTACTGAACTATCAGTGTTTGAACCTTTCATTGGAATAAAGTTTGTTGCAACTTTAAAACACCTAAAACTAATTTTGTAGCCTCAATGGCCTGTTAGCACTCAAGCAGTGAAACAGCATAAACAAAGCAAAACGCAATGAAATAAGCAATATTTAGATTGTTTTATCCTAAACTAATTTTCTTTGCCCAGACACATCCTCTTACCATGAACTGTTCTGATGAACAGGAGAGCAGCGTTGAGATGAACAGAGAAGACATGTCAGCCGCTCTTAGCCTAGCGGCTGAGGCGAGCGTCTGCTCAGACTGTCAGGTGTGTGGAACTGTGGTTTCAATGCTGTCTTCCCAGGGAGGCAGAGGGGAAAGCGCTTCATCAATATAATCAGGGACACCGTCTTTTCTTGGGGAATCTAACATCAGATTCTTTCTGCAGGAGCCCAGCCAGCCCATTTCAGGCAGCTAACCTCATTTTTGCCCGTGGTACAGTCACCGGATACACAAACATCTGATAGTACATTACTTTGGATTCAAGGTTTCTTCCAAGACGCAGCCTTTCACTCAGCCTGCGAGATCAAGATGTTAACACAAGTGTCCCAATGCAGCCTGTGGAGAGTTGGAGGCAAAGGAGAAAGAACTCTACTTTACAGAGTTTTGGAGCTCTATGCCGTCACAGCAGTGACTCCTACTTCCTGGGACCTGGGTTAATAGCCTACTGTGCATTTTGGGATTCAGAGTGGTAACCAGTCTCTTTTGTTCTCTGTGTGCAGTTCAGTCCTTGTTCTCATCCATGGCAGGGCCCAACAGAAGCGAAACATGTTCCCACCCAAACAGAACTCGCTGTCTTTCACAGCCTCTCACCGCTCAATATTTTGCAGCAAAACCCTGATTCTTTCATGCAGCTTCGATCCAGTGCATATTGGTCTGTGCGATCAATACCTCATCAGCTTCTTGTAGGTTGAGCCGCAGTCGGTGGAAAAATACAGCTATTCCAACACCACGCATGCCTTGTTTTGTTGTTTCTGCTCCTAAATGTTTATTCCCAGCCTGACAGCAGCATTCAGGTCTGCAGTTGGAAGAAATGCAGCAGTTTTTTTTTTTCCTGGTTGCCTCTTGTGTGTTGAGTTAAAAGGTATTTATCTTCTTTTACAATGAGGTCATTTTAAATTATATTTGAATTTCTAAATGCATATTAGATGCAGAATCTCTTGCAGGATTATTCCTGATCTTGGTTTCATTTTTTTAACATTAGATCAGAGTATAATATTGTTGGTCTCATAGCGTAATAGGTCATATTTTTTTCAAATATGACTTAGGAAATTATGCTGTGAGTCTAATATGTGCAAATTCAAGTCAAACACAAATTTACTTTAATCCTAATCCTGTTATCCTTGCAAGTCACATTTTAAATCATACCTTGAACATGTGTAACTCTGTAAAAATCCCTAAAGGTTTTTAATAAAATGATAATGTTTAAGTTATTTGTTCTGGTAGCTGAATGTTTAAGTTAAAACATGGTAGTAGCTCTGATTATTTTAAAAACTAAATTTCTCCACATAAGAGAAAGTTAGCGCAGATTGAAATGACAGATTTCAGCAGCAGAGGAGAGTGTTGCACTGGCTGCCTGCTGCTGAACTGTCTGCAGGCTGTTGATGCAATCACTTTTTGATCTCCCCATCATCTATTCTAGACAAGGACCTGCTCAGAGACCTAACCTGCTAATTTAGTGCTTACTATGGCCTTCCAAACTCTGCCAGCCCAATGATATGCAAGCAGACTGCTGCCTGGCCTCATCAGTAACAAACATGTTCAGATGATCAAACTAGAAATGGAAAAAAAAAAAAAAAGTATGAAGGCATCCCGCCCATAGACTGCTGGAGATAGGCACCAGCTTCCCCGCGACCCACAATGGAAGAAGCGGTATAGAAAATGACTGCTGGCTGACCGACTTGATTTGCTGAATAAAACCAACCTTCTGGATGAATAATTCTGAACCTTGTTTAATTTACTGCCTTCATTTATTAAAATAATATTTATGGAAATATTTTGAATAAGAACCAAACCTTTTTGGATAAATGGGTCTTAACAGTGTTTAATTAGCTGGCTTTGTCTAGTACAAAATAATATTTAAGGAAATATTAAGAAAATTTTAAAATATTTGAGAATATATTATTTTGATTGAGGACCAACAACTTTTCTGGGTAAATGATCTTAAGTGGTGTTTAATTAGTTTTGACGTTTAGTAAAATAATATTTAGGGAAATATTTCCTATATTGGAAACTAACAACCATTCTGGGTAAATGATCTGTAGCTGGCTCATAAGGTGGGTGAGCACGTGTTCTGAGCCGTTAGCGGTTGGTGCTAACAAAAGCTTATAGTTGTTACCAGAATCAGGCATGGACCTTTAAAATACCACTAATACGGCGCGTTATAGCCAATCTGTGTTTAAAAAAGCAAAAACCCTTTAAATAAAGTTTGTCTTAACTTTAAAAACACAACACAGAACACATCATTAGCTGAGTTTCTAATCTTCTTTGCCCAAACACTACCTCTTATGTGAACCGTGCTGAGGAGAAATTGTCCTGGGGGTTTAGAAAAACATCCACAGGTGGGTAAAAAAAAGGGTTAGCTTGCAGCTAACCTCTGTTGCTGTGGGGAAGGGCTTTTAGTTGGCCCGGCCGAACCGTAAGACAAAGGCACGTTCAGCTCCTTGAGTGATCATGATGCGGCGGGTTAGCTCTCGCTACCTGGACGTGCATGCAGGAAGGCACGCAATTCGGTCCCTGCCTTCTTTTCCAGGCCGTGGGGGGAAATCCGCTTCGATTAGGGCTACTCCTGGAGGCCTCAGGAGAAAAGTCAAGTCAAACTTGTCTCTTTACTTAACTTTGTTGCATATGATCGTAGTTACTGTTTAATCCAAGTTGAAGAGTCATGTCTGCTTGCCAGCAAGGAGACATACGCCCGATTGGTGCCTCTCCTGTCCGGTTCCCATCTGGAATCCGCATGGAAAGAGATCTGTTTGTTGGAACGCCGGGTTTTTATTCAAACAATGACATCACGAGATGTCCGCTGTCATTCCTGTTCCTGACTGAGCTGGAGTTACTGTAATTTATTTTGAAAATTCCAGAAAAGATCAAACTGGCCTTTAAATGTTGTAATCCATGACTGGACCCAACATGGGTATGTTTCTGCTACATAGTTACATTTTATTAGTGAAACACGTAATTATCAGCTTTTTTAGAGAATCTGATGGTGCTCTTGGTCCTTGAGCTAGTTAGCCGTCGTAAGCTGAAGACGAATGAAACTCGCTGTCCTATTGTATTACGTCCTGTTTTGTGATAGTAATGGCAGAATGGTAGTTGAATTAACAATAGTAACCAGTGGCCTATAATCCATCCAAGTGACAGAAATGCACATCTATGCAATTGCTTCCCTGTGTGCACAACAGTCCCAGCACGTCTTCAGCTTGAAAGCTCACAGCCTGCTGTGAAGGAGGTCACTAGGTAAACTAAAGGTAGAAAAAGTTAGGTTCTATGATAGAAATAACACATGGCATCAATTTCAAGGAATCTAATTTACTAGAAAAGGTTCTGCTGTCCTTCTACCAGTCAGTTTGGCTCCCACCTTATCTTCAAGCATACATCTGAATGAACAGAAGAAAGTCTTGAACTAAGTTTGACTACAAATCTCTCTGATCACTTCTGTGGACAAGAGATGACCTCACAATATGAAAGATTTGGAGAACTTTTGCATGACAGAGTGGGCAAATATTACCAAGCCAAGACGTGGGATGCTGATAGACTCCTACTAAAGAAGACAGAATTATTACGAATTAGAAAAAGGCGGACCCAAGATTCAGCCAGACACAGAACTGAAAGATTAAAAAGTTTATTCAGCCACAGGAAAACGTCACTCAGGTTAAACTCCATACAGCTTCCAGGAATCACTGAAGCAGAAAGAAGGATGAGTGACTTGTAGTTTCTCCAAATCTTGCAAGGATCAGAAAAGTCACTAACCTGTTCTTGTCTTGGGTTAAACTTAATACCCAGAGGGGAAACCTCAGTGGGTAGAAGGCAGGGATCTCCACAGCGCAGGTGAGAGAGACAGGCGTCAAACAGGGTCAAAACCAAAATCCAAACAGTCCGACAAGGGGCAGGCAGAGCCAAAAATCCAAGAGGCAAGGCAAGGTCAAAACAACGATCAGTCAGAAAGGAACGCTGGATATCTACTCACACGATGGCTTTCAAAAATCTGGCACCGTCTGCTTGTCAGAGTCAGTATATATCAGGGAAGACACAGGTGCTTAGAATGCCACAGATTGCACTGCACTGCAGCAGTCACCAGGTGCATCTCATCTGCTGATTGCAGCCAGAGAGACAGGGTAGAGCAGACGTGCCAGAATCATAACAGGAATGCTGAAGCGGAATCAAAAGGTGCTTTAACAACCCTTTATTATATGGGTGTTCACACAGATAAATGTACACATACGTAGATCTATATGTACACAATGTAAGTAAAAAATAAGCAGTTTGTATTAAATTAAATAAATTGCCGTCTTTTAAATATTTGAACCCTGACATGTATATATTTTACAGCAAATAATATACCAAAGTCTTTAAAACTTGAATGTGTTTGTGTGTGTTTAAACTAATTCATCCAAAATGTAATTACTTGAAAAAACAGTAATTAATTGGTCAGAGGAATATCCATCTGCCTTTTAACAGCGAAGCGAAACTCAGTGAACAACCTCTGAAAAAAGATCTGTGGATGGAAAGAACAAGGTTTTAATGTTCTGCCAGCTCAGACTGTAAAAATATTTTTTTAAATTATTTTATTTTCTTCACCTTGTTTCTGTTGCCTTACACTTCACGTTACACAGTTAGATCATTAAATGCCACAACATGCATAGCCCAGTGTTTCAGATTCCTGAACTTGGTTTTATGAAGACAGAGAAGGGAATCAGGAATGAAAATCCTCAATATAGATCACAGTAAAATCAGTTCAGAATAGCACATCTTTCTTAGAAGACAGCATCATAAGTCTCTCTGCTGTTGTGTGTGTATGTGTGTGTGCATCGTGGCCTGGTAAAGGTTATGGTGACAGGTGTAATATTTTCCAATAGTAGATGTCATGTGAAGTATCTCTACAGAGTGGGGCCGTGGCCTTTTAACGATAGCTTAACCAGATCACTGACAACATCATCAACTCACACACACAAAGAAGCTGGACCTTATCACAAACCTTCACGTTACTGACATTTTGGTCCTAACTGCTGCAATTAATATGTCCCTAATCCTCACCTCTTACCTTCTGCTCCCACCTCCACAGTACACACATATTAAAAGATCAAACGGCAAAGATCATTACATCTGTGTTGAGCTTCCTGGTGGAGTCAGTGTTTGCTGGAGCAGAAATCAAACATGAAGCCTGTTAGAGAGGCTGGAGATTTTACAAAAACTAAATTTTTTTGGTCCTGATCCTCTGGCTTGAATCTGTGTGGGAAAACACTTTGGCTCAGCCAGAACATATTCCACAGCATACTATTTCAAGCACACTTTTTACACTAATGCTAGAAAGTGGGATTGGAAATTCCAAATATCATTAGTTTCCACCTCAATATCCGAGAAAAAGCTGATTTATTCGTCCGCTGTGTAAGGTGCATCTGCAAAACCCTACCTGATTTATAAAGGAGAATAGTATTCCAATATCTAATCAACATAGGATCAAACTATTCATACATGCTAAAATACAAAAAAGCAACACTTTGAAAAGACGAGATCTCAGTTAGAAAGATAAATCATGCTGGATATCCATACTAATATGGCACAGTTTAATGTATTAGGCCCAAAAGGATGCCACATCATTTGATGTAAATAATAATGATTAACCCACAGAGGGCTTAATCTAAAGTCTCCAATAAATTTTAACTGAAAATGTGATGCTACAGGCTAGCCCAATTTGTTGATACCTTATAACAGCACATTCTTGTATGCATGCCTGACAATGCCAGGGCATGCTCCTTATGAGATGACAGATGGTGTCCTGGTGTATCTCCTTCAAGGTCTTGACCAGGGCATCACTAAGCCCCTGGACAGCCTAAGGTGCTGAACAATGTTGCAGGCAGCATAACATTCACCACAGCTTGTCCGTATACCTTCACGTCTGTCACATGAGCTCAGAGTGAACCTGCTTTCACCTGGGAAAAAGAACAGGGCGCCATTGCCGAACCTGCCAATTCCAGTGTTTTCTGATAAATCCCAGTGGAGCTCCACGGTGCTGGACAGTGAGCACATAGCCCACAAGAGGACATCAGTCCCTCAGGTCACCCTCATGAAGTCTGTTTCCAATACTTTGATCAGAGGCATTTATGCCAGTGGCCCACTGGAGGTCACTTTGTAAGGCCCTGGCAGTCCCTTCTTGCACAAAAGAGCAGATTTCGGTCCTACTGATGAAGGACCTCCGGCGACCCTGTCCAGCTCTCCTAGTGTAACAGCCTGTCTTCTAGAATCTCCTCTATGGCCTTGAGACTGTGTTGGGAGACACAATAAATCTTTGGGGTTTGGCACGTATCGAGGTGCCATCCTGGTGGAGTTGGACTGCCAGGTATTGCCTTGTGCTACCAGTAGTGACACTGACCCTGTTCAAATTCAAAATAATAAAAACCAGTGAAAAAAACGAGGGAAAAAAGTCTGTGTCCTCGATTTGCAAAACCAGTCCTGTTTTGTGTTTTGGGGTTATCACATATTGTTGCCCCTTTTAATCCACCTGTTGTTCATTTCATGAACACTAAAACAGCAGACACTGATTAACTACCCCCTCTACTACTTAACTAACCACATCAATATTCCAGAAGTTTAAATGATATTATAATCTGAATAAAAAGTCTTCCTTTATTTTTTGAGCAGTGTATATATGTACATCCTCCATAATATTTGGTAAATGTCACTGAGCTAGTTACTTTTAACCAGTTAGTGTCATGATTTGAGGGTGTTTAAGTTTTTTTTTTTAGGTTTTTCTCTGATTCTGATTATGTTGTGTTCTGGATCTTGGTTCTGATTATTATGTTTTCCAGGTGGTGTATATGTTCTTTCTTTTGTATTTAGGTTTGATTGTGTCATTGTATTCCTGTTTAGTCCCAGTTATGTTTTGTTTTCACTCCTGCCATAGCTGGTAAGCAGCTTCATTCGGTTCACCTGCACCATGCGAATCAGTCTCCCTGTTTCTCCTTTTACCATGTCTTATATATACACTGCTGTTCGGCTCTGTATCTGTGGAAACATTATACTGTCTGTCATGCCAAGTCTGTCGATGACTATTTGCCAAGCCTGCCATATTTTGTCTGTCTCAGTTGCTGCCTGCCTGCTGTGAGATTTCCGTTTTGGTCTTGTTGTAATTAAACCTTTTACTAACCTCGCTGTCATCTCTGCCTGTTCGTCTACATTCTGGGGTCCACTCCAAATCACATTGTGACAGTTAAGTGACTTTGTAGCCATTAACAAGCCTCTCGCACAGTAATGGCTGGATATTTAAATACACATCTTTAGCAAAGTTGGAAATGTCTTGATTTATCCATTCCAAAAACATTTTGGATGTGTGCATGGGTTCATTGAACAATCAGTTGTGTTCAGTTTTCAGCCCTCTAGGTCTTGCCGTGAAGTTGAGTAATTTCAAGCTTGTCCAATTTGAATTGTTCACTTTGTGCAATGCACCAGTACCACTACAAGTGAAACAGCCCAACAGCATGATGCTACCGCCATCATGCTGGACAATTGGTCCATTGTTCTACATCTTGAAAGCCTCATTTTGACATCTCAAACCCAACGTAACAGCTAACCTAAAAGCTCATCCTTTGTCTTTTCAAACAAGAAAACCTTTTTTCCTGAAGCCATTTGGCTTGTCAATGTTGGCAGCTGTAGAATTCAGTTCAGCTTGAAGATGTTTGTTTCGAAGCAGGGGCTTCTTCTCAGTCAGCACCTTCTTAGTCCATGGTGATGTTTAACTGGCTTCACAGTCAACAATGTTCATGGCAGGCCCAAACCTTTCTGGGTCCCAAAGAATTTTCTTTTTATCTGAGACAGACAGTTTGGCTCTTGTTTGGCCAGACTCGGACATGTTTGCAGTTGTGTAAAATGTCCTCAGCTTGTAGAATATATTTTTTTCATACAGTTGGATGGTTGTTTTCAAACATTGTTTCTGAAGGCTTCAGACTGCTCTTTAAAACTTACCATGGTGTTCACTCTCTTTTCAGCAGTCATATTTATGGCTATCCTAATTTATTTTACAAAAGAAAAAAAAAAATTGTTTTTGCTTAATCATTTATTTATATTGGTGTAGTTACTTATGAAAATTTGTACTTATGAAAGTGATATTAAATATCCATATGTCTAAATATGTTAGAAAAACACGTTTTTATAGGGTGTGATGTTTTCACTTTACCATTTCTTTGATGTCACTAATCACAGCACCAGAAATGCTTTCTCCACATTTTTCTTCACCTCGGTGCTGCAGTGACCATCATTTTAAAACGATGACATCCTGCTTCATATGGTCCACATTACTGTGTTTTTAATAACATTGTTTCTTTGCAAGGAGCCCAAAGACTGAACATCTGCATGGCTGAGTATCCAGATCATATGCTGCCAAGCATTACGTGTTGTCACACATAACCAACATCAATAACTAGTTTTTGGGTGGTATAGTTAGAGGAAAATAATTTACTTGTGGATTGTGCTGAAAATCAATACAAAGACATTTATAGCAGACTTTAATTATCAAAAGGCTGCTGTCTTTACATAAGACAGCCCCTGACTTATGTAAAGACAAGGCTGCTCTCTTTCAGTCAAAAATAAACATGCACACGCTACATTATTTTTCTGACTCCTCTTTCCTGACTGTGGCCATGGTATTTTTATTTTCTATAGTCTACCCTTCCGTACCTGAGTGACAGCTCATTGTGAGGGATCACAAGAGGTTTCCATGGGAGAAAGAATACATGGTTTCTGAAAGTTCAGGGTTCTGCCCTGGGGTCGTCTCTACTTGGACAAGCTTGGAAACCTCTAAGCAGAGGCTCTTAATGCAGAGAACTATCAGCTCTAGTCCAGGCTCCCCCCTGAATGTCAAAGCTCTTCTTTGTATCAGTAAGGCATAGACAATAAGTACAATGAAGTTAATAAATTCAATGGCGTTTATGTGGTAAACATCTCCGCTGCTCTGGAGAAGTTTGAAGGTCTTGAAATGAATCTCTCCACAGCCAAACTGTATTTAATGCTCTGCTAAAAGGAAAATCCATGGTGCCCAAAAACTGATTTGACTGCATGTATGTGTCATGTTAGGGATTTTAGGAATCTCTGTATCATCCATCACTTTTTTCATATTTCTTTTTATTGTATAAACATTTTAGATGCACCGTGGCTCCAGAAGCAATCCAAAGGCAATAAAAACCTATAATCACCACAACTCATGTCAGCCAGAGCAGTAAATTCACAAATTATACAATTCAACCATTCTATAAATAGAACAGGTAAAACAAACATTCCATCACATCTTCTTAAGGCTAAGAGTCAGACGCCTGACTCTCTGGGAGCTTTTACAGCCTACAACCTTAACGGTGCAGATGACATAAAATCATAGAGGGTCGGATGAAAACAAAGATCAGGAGTTGAGAGCAGTCGGTTATCACCCTACAAAAATCAGTTAATCAGGCCCCCTGAGTCCATATTTGGGTTTAGATTGTAATATCCTTACCTCTTATGATTTGAAGTCTTTGAGTTGGTTCCTCTTTAGAGTAGGACTTTTCTGAACGTAATAGAAGGGCTGTATTTTATTTTGCACACTGAAATTTAATGATTTTTTCTGCCCAGGAGACTCTGACCTTCAATAAAAACTTCAGCAATTCAAAATTGGAGCTGGTGATCTTAACCTGGTCTTGTGTTGTTTTTGACTTGTTCCATTATTTGTGTTTTATGAGGATAAATATCATCTTTTGATTTGTACCTATTGTAATGATGTGCTTCAATAGCCAGATCCTGTTGAACAAAAAATGTTTTGGGAACCCCAAAGAAAAACCACATTTTTTAAACCATTTATTTTTTTTCTTTGATGAAAAAAACTTTTTCTGCCACACAAAGGGGGATTGGGGGAAAGTCATTTCAATGTGCTAAAAAAATTTTAAAGTCTGTGCAGTTTCTATTTAAAGACCCCCTTTTAAAATCTGAAACACTCACTTGTAAATCTAAAACTAAGACCTATATGAATAAACTGTAAACAAAAACTCTGCTGTTCCAGATCTGTAAGCTAACTGGCTGTCTCAGTGTAACACTGTAACCATGTATCTTGTAAAAAAAAAAAGCTTTCCTATCATCCTGTAAGTAAAAATAAAACTTTTATCACCTGTTAGTGGTACGTTTTTTTTGTCAGTTTTGAATTCTTCTGTTTGCCAGAACTGGAATGTGAAAAACCCGGGTCCCAAAAGGTTTCCCCTTTGTGGCCCTCAGAAAAAAGCATGGACCTTATCATTTTCCCCCTCTTCGTTATAAATCAGGTCAAAAAGTTTGGATGTGTCGGATTATCCCCACAGTTACCCAAAACCAGGACGAGCTTACGGCACTTTGATAAGAGTTTCCAGCTCTCTCAGGAAAACTTTTATTGGTTGACTTTTGACAGACAACCCATCATGGAAACAGCAGAGGTTGAGCAAATAGGAATGCCACAAAACAATGTTTCATTGGTGTGATACAGCAGCTCTGAGCCAAAATAGGAAGATCTGAGACCGAGAAAGTTTACATGAACCTGAAGAAATTGACCAAAACTTTTCCTGTTTCTCTCTCTGTCTATCTTGGAAAGGCGGGGAAAAAAAATTTGGGGGCCCCCAAGGACATTTCACGGGGTTGTTTGTGAATGGGGTTTTAAGACACAAAGTCCCTAAATCCATAAATAAAAAATTTTCTCCCCAAAGGTCACAAAATTTTTTTTTCTTTAAAAGATGTAAAGCGCCGGGGGTTTAAAAAAAAACCCAGGGGCCATTTGCGGCCCCGGGAAAATTTTAATTTTGTGCAGCCCCCAAACGGGAAATTTAAAAATTTGATAAAAAATTTTGGGGCCCTAAAAGGGGGGTTGGGACACAAAAAAGGGGAGATTTTATTTTTAATTAGAGCAAAATTTTCACAGACCAATTAAAAATTTCTTACAATGGAAAATGTTACAACACAACGTTTGTCATTTTATAGCCATACTTTTTGCGTCCCCCTTTACTTTCCTAGTAAAATATGGCTTAAAAACTATCCAGTGCCTTTACTCCCCCAAACAGACAAAAAACTTTTAAGCTTTAAGTAAAATTTTTGAAAATTAGTAAATAAATAAAGTAAATTTTTAATGGAAAAAGTGACCCAAATCTAATGTAATGGGGAGAAATGACCAATCGGGCCCCAAAAGGGTTTTCAAAACTGGTCATTTCTTTTAAAAAGCCAAACCCTTTAAAAACCCCATTTAAATTTTTTGGGTTTTAAAAATGACTTAAACATCTCTTTCCTACAAAAAATATCAGCTTTGTTTAATTACAGTCTTTTGTTTATTGTCGAGCAGGTAAAAACAATAACAATACAATTTTTTTTAATGATTTTAATAATATATATACATATATAAATATACATATAATATATGTTTTTTGTCTACAAGTATGTTTTTTTTTGCACTAGTGCAAGACATGCAGCAAAGACATGTTGGGAATCGAACCCAGGACTATAGCCTAGTTTCTTGAGCACCCATTCTACCATTAAACAACGCAACGCCCCTTGACTTCACGATTCTGGCCTACGTGACAGTGTTTGAACACCACTGATGTTAAGCATAGTACCACCCTGTGGTTGTATGTGGGAAATAACCCTTGGAGAACAATAACCCTTTAATCCCCTTATTTTAGACGTTTAAAAACTAATTTTAATTTGTTTACATGCATTTTTTGTAGATTTGTTAAACTCAGTAAAAAACTCTTAACATAATCAGTGAAGCCTGGAAATTATGACTGAAGATTTACTTTGATAGTTTTTATTAAATTCTTCCCCATTTTTGTTTTGGAATTGTGAAAATTTGGTTCCTAATCTTACATATAAATTCTCAATCCCAAATAACTTCTAATTATGGGCTACATTGGATAAAACATCACCAACCACTCAGCAAAGTGTGATGCGTGTTAAACTCAAGTTCTTAAGGATCTTGTGTTCTTTAACATTTATATGTTTTTTTCCTGCTTCAACACACCCCAAATTAATGAAAGTATCGTGATCAGGCCACTTCAGATCCTGATCGCACATTGAACTAATTAAGCCATTGTATTCAAGTGTTTTGACGCAGGAACTCATCGACAATGTGACACTCCTGCCTTGAATGCAGCTCATTGTTTGGTATTATTGATGCAAGAACATCTTTGAGGTTTACACCTTTCAAGCACTGTTAATGTTATTTGTAAACATATTCCACTAACTGTGCTCAGTGTACAATGATACCAATAAAGGTTTTAGCATTTTTTAGCACTTTTATCTATTGGAAACTGAACACATCACCTGGTATTATCTCAAGCTTATCCCTTCTTTTATGAAATAGATTATTTTATTAAATATTCCTTTGAATCTATAAAACATGAACTAAGTAAGGGCATTGTTTTTGTGAGATGAATGTTTGAATTTTTTTAGGAGTTCTAATAACTCATATTCTCTATATATTTTAGCATTATTAACACGTGTTCTTCTCCTTTCAACACCTGGTTATTTTATTGCCAACTGGTTGCAGTTACCACAGTTTACATTAACTACAGCATTAAGCAAAGCCGAAAGGCAGTATTTTAGGCTACTGCTGGTGTTACCAGTATCAGAATCAGAAGTAACGTTTCACAAGTATGAGGAATTTGCTTTGGTGGTAAGGTGCTACACATAGACAGACATACAGCTGACAAAAATAAATACAGGTTTTGATTTGAATTCCATTTGCCATGCGCTGATTTGGCCTTGTGGTAAAATCCTTTATGATGTCTTTGTAGCCTAGGTCCTTATTGACTATCTTCATTTTACTGAAGGCCTCTTCACCTCCAGCAACAGGGAGGTACTGGTAAATATAAAGTCTGAATCTGTTCCTCTGCTCTGGGACAGGCAACCCCTGTAACTGTCTTAATTATAGAACAAGTCACCAAGACTGTCACCTGAGCAACTTGCCTCAGCTCACTCTCCTGCTTTGCTGTTACCTCCAGATTGTGTCTGGACCTCTCCCCTTTGTGTTCTCTCTGCTCTGATAGAGCTACCAAACATAACATGTCATTTTGTCAGAGACTTGTTGTGTCAGTTTGCCTCTAAAGCAAGCTAATGGATGTTAAAAAATAGAGCTGATCCACTGGGTAACGTTATGGCGCTGGTAAAACATTATTGGGAGGGGTTCTTACCTTGTTTTTATTGATGTAGCTACCCAAAGCTTCCTTACCTCCTACACTTGTTTGTCATAAATTCCCTCAAGGTTTTACTTTCCTCATTTAATCTCTGTTTATTTCCAGATTTAAGTGGACAATCATTTTACACTTCACTCTCTGCTCTAGTGGACTAATTGAACTCAAACTCAGAAGTTGTGTCAGTTTTTAGTATATCTTTATATTTTAATACTAGGCATCACAGATAAGTACAGTCCATATTCAAAATTTTTAAACTACTTTTAGTCAGCAAAAAAGGTTTTGCTGGGCTTAAATTCTTGTTTCAAACGTGAGAACCCAAAATGATCACCTAAAGCAGACTGAACTATCCTGTTGCTGGCGGAAACTCAAACTCTAACTTTCATTTATATTTTGCCCCTTTCTATCCCAGGATTTCCCCAGCAAAGTCTGCACTGACCATGGTCTTCCAGTATAATAAACAAGCATTATGTCACATTTTAACTGGGCATAGCAGTGAAAATCTAATTATAATCTAATAATCTCATACTCGTACTTCTCCTCTTCCGCTTCATCCGGGACTGGATTGCGGGGGCAGCAGACTCGGTAGAGACATCCAGACGTTCCGCTCCCCAGACACCTCCTCCAGCTCCTCCGGGGGGAGCCCAAGGCGTTCCCAGGCCAGCTGAGAGACGTAGTCCCTCCCCTGTGTCCTGGGCAGTCCAGGAGGCATCCGGTATAGATGCCCGAGCCACCTCAACTGGCTCCTCTCGATGTGCAGGCGCAGCAGCTCTACTCAGAGCTCCACACCCCATCTCTAAGGGAGTGCCTGGCCACCCTACGGAGGAAATTCATTTTAGCCGCTTGTATCTGGGATCTCGTTCTTTCGGTCATGACCCAAGGTTCATGGCCATAGGTGAGGGTAGGAATGTTGACCGACCAGTATATCAAGAGCTTTGCTTTTCGGCTCAAATCTCCCTCCACCACAACGAACCGGCACAACATCCACATTAGTGCGGCAGCCCCACCGATCCGTCTGTCGATCTCCTGCTCCATTCTCCCTTCACTCGTGAACAAGACCCCAAGATACTTAAACTCCTCCACTTGAGGCAGGAACTGCCCTTCAACCTAAAGAAGGCAAGCCACCCTTTTCCGGTCAAGAACCATGGCCTCTGACTTAGAGGAGCTGATCTTCATCCCAGCCGCTGCACACACTTTGCTGCAAAACCGCCCCAGTGCATGCTGTAGGGCCAGCAGGACCACGTCATATGCAAAAAGAAGATACGAAATCCACTAATCCCCAAACCAGACCCCCTCCGGCCTCTGGCTGCGCCTAGAAATCCTGTCCATAAAAGTTATGAACAGGACCGGAGACAAAGGGCAGCCCTGCTGGAGTTTAACATGTACCAGAACACAGGTCTGACTTAGTCTGGCAATGTGGACCAAACTCCTGCTCCACTTGTACAGAGACCGGACGGCCCCTAATAAAGGGCCCTCGACTCCATACTCCTGGAGCACCCCCCACAGGGCACCACGAGGGACACAGTCTGAATGCTTTCTCCAGGTCCACAAAACACATGTGGACCAGTTGGGCAAACTCCCATGAACCCTCGAGTACCCTGCAGAGGGTGTAGAGCAGGTCCACGGCTGGGACAAAAACCACACTGCTCCTCCTGAAGCCGAGGTTCGACTATCGGCCAGACTTTCCACTCCAATACCCTGGCGTAGGCCTTACCAGGGAGGCTGGGGAGTGTGATCGCCCTATAGTTGGAACACACCCTTCGATCAGCCTTCTTATGAAAGGGGACCACCACCCCAGTCTGCCAGTACAGAGGCACTGTCCCAGACCGCCACACAATATTGAAGAGGCGTGTCCACCATGACAGCCCCACAATATCCAGAGATTTGAGGTACTCAGGGCAAATCTTATCCACCCCCAAAGCCCTGCTACTGTAGACTTTAGCCTGAATGATGAAAGAGTCTAACCCTGAGTCCCCAGCCTCTGCTTCCACCAGGGAATGTGTGACGGCAGGATTGAGGAGTTCCTCGAAGTACTCCTTCCACTGCCGGTGTCCACCACCAGGTTTGGGGATTGCTGCCACGACAGGCACCGCAGACCTTACGGCCACAGCTACGGGCAGCAGCATCAACAGCTCAGCCCCTCTCTCTTCACCCGAGTGTCCGAGGTTGTCAAATAATCTATTACATAATTTTTCAATTTGTTTTTGGATCAACATGACAAAGTCTTCGCAACTGTGTTTATTTTTTGTTTATTTTTTTATTTATTGCATACTATAAAATAAACGTGCGCATCTTTGTTTCCCATGTAAGTATGTATAAAATAAAAAGCTTTTCAATTCATTTTGAAACTAACAAAGTAAATTGTCTGCAGAAATCAAAAATGATGAGATTAGACTGGAAATTACAAATAGGCATCTGTTCAGTCTAGAGTTCAACTGCAGAGACAGTAACATTTTTATGCAACTTACAAATAACCATCAGTGGGCAGAGTAGCCAAAAATTGTACTCAAGTAAGAGAAGCATTACTTCAATATAATTTTACTCAAGTAGAAGTAAAAGGCATGCATAAAAATACGTGAAATGTGAAACAGTATTTGGTAAAAAGGCTACTCAAGTACTGAGGAACTTTTTTTGTACAAATTAAATCAAATGTATTGCATCTGATTTAATTAGTAAAAAATATTTAGACAAAAACATGAGGTTATATACACATTCTGGTATTTTAATGAATAAAATTTAAAAAATGAGTTAAAATAAGCTACAACCTTAGAAAATAAATTCAGGAAGAAAAAAAAACACAAGTTTCCAAATCAACATCAAGCTTCTAAAACCAGTACTGATGGTAAGTAATTTGTGTCAAACAGTGCAAAGTACTTCCAGTGAAAATATATATTATTTACAGTAGATAGACTTTACCTCCAAATTGCACAGCAGAGTTAGCAGAAAGAAAACTACATTAAAACAATATATATACTGTGTGTGTGTGTGTGTATATAATATATATATATATATATATATATATATATATATACAGGGGTTGGACAATGAAACTGAAACACCTGACATACATATAGAGTACTGTTTCTCAAGTAAATGTAACTGAGTAAATGTAACCACCTACCCTTGCAAATGACTTTATTACCTGTTTGTAACATCCGAGTTTGTCTGCTTCATGTCTGGTATAGTATTCATATTGCCTGCACAATTAAATAAAATTTAAATGGCATGAAGTAAAATTCATTTGGTCTACTGCACAAGGTCTGCATATTAACACATGGAGGTACAGAGGTTATCAGGCAACGATTCATCTAGGCATTTCCATTACCACTAATTTAAAGGAAAATGCAGAAGACAAATGATCTGAATAACCTTACAGAGATTATTCAGCAGCGTAAAAAAAACCTAAAAACTTATGGTTGCTTTGTCCCTGTTGTTGACTCATCAGTAGGCCCTGACTGTCTTCTCCACAGATGCTTATCATTCATGGTGCGTTTGCTTGGTGTGGTCTACAGCAAAACTTTGAGCATACAAACTCTCTATTTGTCGTCTAACTTGAGGTACAACAATACTTTAGAGCACTTCAGCTCATAGTATCTCACTCACTCACTCACTCACTCACACACACAGAGACATAGCCCTACGAAAGTAACACTGCATACCACAACCCGTGGACCCTCACACACAGCAATTTGGAGGAAAACAGCTATAACAACATAGTAAACTTTGTCAACAAAAAATTGTGATGTTGAAGGATTATTTTATCACCGTTGACATCGATTGCATTGACTGATCTTGGCGGCTCTAATATGAACAAATTAGTTCATGCTGTTAAACAGAAGGAACGTAGCAGTATTAGAAAAATAGACAAAAAGCTGGGCAGTGAGGGAGTAATGACAGCGAAGCTCTCAGTAAAGGCTCATGGAGGAGCAGCAGCTGTCAGGTTTTACTGTATCTAAGAACAGCCAAAAATCTGTCTGAAATTTGATGAGTACAGTGAAGCTGCTCGGGTGCTAGGAGTCCAGAAAACAAAACAGGAGACCTGTTTCTGCCAGGTTTAAGAATGTAGAACTGAGGAGGAGAAAGAAAGAATTTAACAATTAGATACAGAAATATCAATAAACTACATCCAGTCAACTCAACTAATCTGGAGAAAATGATCTGAAAGACAGGCTCTTCTAAAAAACAAATAATTTCAAGACGAGTGGGTCTCTCAATGGCTGTTACTGAAAGACGTTCTGCTACTTACATCTAACTGGATTAAAAATACCGCTTTGCAGGAGTCACACAATATCAGAATGCTGGTCAGACACAGAATTATTCACAAGTGCATGATTTCATTGTTCTGGTGATTATTTGGGCCTCAGCTGAGGAAAGCTGAGGAAAACAACATTCCAACTCCCTAAACTTTACTGCAATAAAATAAACAGTAATGCTAATGGGAAGAGGGGTTTACCGCCCATGAAAACAATACTGAGCAGATACCTCTTACAAACTCACTTTGACATAGGTGTTATGCACATAGTTGAACTTTATTGAAATAAAAATGATCCAGAATTTGTTGTCAGATACATATTTAGGTCTAGGCTGAAGGTAAGGATCCACCATGTGATTGGAACTGGAATTTTGTACATGAACTGGTAGATCTAGATTTTAAAACTGAACAAAACATTTTGGGTGTCCCTGGGAGGGGATCGCTGGGGGGTCTGGCGCTGGGGGCTGTGGTCCCGGCCGGGGTGGGGTTTTGGTGTCTCTCGGGGGAGAAATCTGGTAGCTGCATGCGGTGCTCTCGGGGTGCCTGCGCCGACGGACATAGGTCACTGGCCTGGTGGTCGTGCTCCTCCTGGGTGGGTCTGGGGTGGGCTTGGGGGCTCGGGGTTCCCGGGGCGTGTCGCCCCCTGGGCGGGGGTCTGGCTGGGCCTTGGGGGGCTTGGGGGCTCGGGGTTCCCGGGGCGTGTCGCCCCGGGCCTTGGGGGTCTTGGGTCCTGGCGGGTATGTCGCCGGGGTATTGGGCTGGTGCATACCCGGGCGCCCGGCCCTGGCTTGGGGGCCTTTGGTGCATCGGCGGGCATAAGGCCTCCGAAACTGGCGGGTAGGTCCCATCTCATGGCAGGTGCTCTTTCCTTCAAGGAGCACATTCTGCTGGTGGGGCGGAGGATCTGCGGGAGGGGGTGGGCGGGTTCAACCTGGGTGTCCAATGTCTTACGTGCTCTGGGAGTTGTTTGAATGCTGGGTGGGTGTAGGTTTCTTTCTGGGGTGGGAATGGGTGGTTGGCCTTGGATGGGTGTCGGCGTTGTTTGGTCCTGGGTGGTTCCGGCCCGATTTCTGGTTCCTTGTCTTAGGTTCCGGTTGCTGATGCCGGTCACTTTTCTGTCTAGGGGAGGGGGTTCGGAGGGGTCCGCATGGTTCAGGTGAGCGGGCGGGCCGGGTTGGTCTGGGGGTGGACCGGTCTTGGCTTCCGATGGGTTTTGGTTTGGCTCTGTGGGTTCTCTTGCCTTTTGTGGGCTCGGTGGGCCCCTTGCCGGGCTGCTTCTGGCAGGGGTATGGGTGTCGGGCATGTTCTGGGACCTGGAGCTGCGGATCTTCTTTTCGTGGGGCGTGCGCTTTCACGGGGGACTTTGTTTTGGGGGGCTGGTGGGGGTGCACTTGCGCAGTGTGAGTTTGGTGTGCAGCTTTTGCTCTGGGTGCTCTTTGCTTCATTCTGTCCCTCCGCTGTATTGTGTGCTGTGGTGTTGGGGTGGTGGTCCTGTGCGTGGCGGCTCTGCCTCCGGGCGTGGTGCGGCGGGGCGGGCGTCGCTGGGCTCTGCGCTTGCGTCGGGCTTCTGGCCTCGTACTGGGGGTGGGTTTGGCCGTTTTGCTGGATGTTTCCTGGTGGGTTCTGTGTGCTCGGGGTTAGCGGTCTTCGCCATGCCCCTTATGAGTGCACAGAAGGATGCGTGGTGATCTTGGTGGGGGGGGGGGGGGTGGGGGGCTGGCTTGGGGGATCTGCGGTCCGGCTCGGCTCTATTGTTTCTGCTTGGCTGACCTGGAGGTGGTGGGTCTGCGTCTCTGGATGGGGTGTGGCCTCCTTGCTGCGTGCGCTGTGGCACCCTTCGGCTTGCTGGGCCGTGTCTTCCTTGGGCATGGTAGTGGGTTGGGTGGTCCATCGTGGGGTCTGCTTGACTGCCGGCTGGCCGGTGGTCTCGGTTCGCCTGACTATGGGGGGGGAGTGCATGTACCTATCCTGGCCTGGAGCTTGCTTTTGGGTAGGGCTGCTGTTTTGGGTCGGGCGCGGCTTGGTGGCAGCCTCGGTGTTGGAGTGGGATGTGTTTTGTTGCCCTGCTTGCCTGCTTGTGGCTGTGGTGTGGTGCCCGGCATCCGGGACTGGGCACTTTGTTGGCTGTGCCCCTTGGGTTCGGGGGTGGCTAGGCGTGCTGTTCATGGGCCCCCCTTTGCGTGGCGTATTCTGGTTACGCTGGGCTGGCTGGTCTGCTCCTTTGTTTGGAGTGGGGCCGCACTCTTGGCCGCTTGGGCGCTTCTGGCTGGCTCCTTTCTGTTGGAGGTCGGTGGCTACTTCGGGGGCGGACTGGGTACGGGGGCTGGGGATCAGGTCTGAGGTCTGGGGTGGTTCCGGGGGGGGCGGGGGGGGGGGGGGGGGGCAGCCTGTTCCCAATTTTACTGTACAAAAACTTAGACACTCTCACTTATAACATTTTCACGACATTCACATGTAGGGCCTGGGGGTGGCCGCACTCCATGGCATCAAGAGGGAAGGATATCCTCGTATCCTAACCTCTGGTGTCGCGCCCCCCCCTCACCTTAGGGTTTAATTGCATTTAGACATTGAGGGTTCAGAGTGCGGGGGGGCAGACCCTCTTCCCCACCGTTCTTTTAAAACGCACAATACAACAACACGCATCAACACCACATTTGAGCTGGCGGAGGCAGGCTTGGGGTCCTTTCACACCCCCGTTCGCTACTTCCATCTGTGTCGGAGGCAGGGAGAGGGAATGGCCCTCTAGTCGGGTCTGGGCTGGGTTTGGGGTTTAAGGTCTCGGGGACTGTCTGCTGCTGGGGGCTGGCGGTTTCGGCTCTCTTCCTCGGGATCGCTTGGGTTCCCTTGAATCTCGGCCCTGGTTTTGGGGCCCTGGTCTGCCGGCGGGGGGGGTGCCGGGCTCCGGGGTAGGGGGGACTTAGCCGGGGCATTGATTGGGGATGTGGCCCCGCTCGGATGGAGGGGCTGGCCGGCTGGACTACTGGTGGGCCCCGGGGTGCGCCATGCGGGGGTGCGGGTGGCCCGGGGTTCTGGGCCTGTCTGCTTGTCTCTGCCCCGGGGGGAAAAAGGGGACCACCTCCTCGGTCCGTGGGCTGGTTGCCCCCTAGGGGGCTGCCGGGCGCCCGGGACCTTGGAGTATAAAGTATGCATGGGGAGTGGGAGTGAGTGTAGGACGTCCATTGTTGTTTGTCTTTACGTTGGGAGCGAGTGATTTTATGGTGTGGGGGATGAGGGGGAGGGGGGTGACGTGGACTGTGAGTGCCTGTTTTTTGTTTTTGTGACAGGGGGGGCTTGGACTGCTCCCTCTCCTGGATCAGCTTAGGCCCCCCCAATATTATGGGGGGCCTATTTCCTCCCCGCCACCCTGCCTGCCGGGGGGTTGGAGTCTTTGCTCGCTGGTGTACTTGTGGTTTCCCCGGTGTCCGGGGCTGGATGCTTCGGTGTGTGCTGGTTCACTCCCCGGTGGCTGCCTGCCCGGGGCCCCTGGACCCCTGGGCTCTGTCGGGCCTCTGTCTTGGGGTGGCGTTGTCCCGGGGTCTTGGGTCTCTGGGTCCATGGCGGTTTCTGCTCGGGAGTGGGACGGCTGCCGGCGGGGCCCTGTGGGCTCGTCGCTGCGGTTTCCCTGGGGTTTTCTGCACTGTCGCTGCTGGGGGTCCCCTGGGAACTCTCCACTGCTCTTCTCTGGGGGGGGGTTTGCGGTAGTCCCGGCGGTGGGTTTCCTGGGGTTTCCGTGCCTTGGGGGGCCCTTTGGATGTCTGTTGCTCGGATCTCCCCAGTGTCCCCCCCGGGGACCACGGGGCAGGTCGGTGGGTCCTCACACTCGCTATTCAAAATTTCTGTGGAAAAACCCTTGTATAAAAAAGCGCATCCACACAGGTGTTGATAGATAACAGTGGATCTATATGGGCTGCCCCTTCTCACCAAGTGCATTTTTTCATTCATAAATACCGTGTGTTAGTTTTTGCGTATTAAGCAAGCAGGGTGTAATCTTTTATTCATTTCATCCTTCTTTCTCTCCCCCACTCTCTCCTCCTTTTTTCCCCCCTTTTCCCCTTTTTTGCCCCCTCTCTTCTTTGTCAAGCTTTGTTTTTTCCCTTTTTCATTTCAGTCTCCGTGTCCGTAACATTGAAAAATTTCCCCAAAGAAGTTCATAATAAAGTTTCTTTTTATAAATATCAAGCAGAGCCTTAAAGCAAAAGCTTTTGATGCTCCGCTTGTGAAAAATTAAAAATTTTTGGGCAATTTCTTGGCACTCAGACAAAAAATTCTGAGCGCTACTCTGCTGGACAGGACACGGTAAAAAAAAAAAAAAAAAAAAAAAAAAAACTGAACAAAACAAATCTGTACACAAAACCATGAGATCTTTACTCAGAAAGTAACCTTCGAACCTTCTAAATTAACACTTTGTATCTCTTGTCTTATATCTCTCTGTCATGGCTGTGGGTAATGCCACCTTTATATTAAACAAACCCTAACTACCTGAGAAACCTATTGGAAACAGTCAGCGTTAACGACATGAAATGTAATGCGCTTGTCTTTAAAATGTAAATCCAATTCTTTGTGAACAAAAAGCAGCTCTAGGTTACATCACAGGTGCTCCCGTTGCAGCTGTTGAAGTCTTCACCCGTATTGACAACTGAATCCATCAGTGCTATGTTCAATGTCTGGGATTTTTCTTTTTTTGCCTCTATCATCCTTCTGCTGTCTCTCCCCACAACTGCATGAAACGAAAGAAACACATAGCTGGCTTGGACTGTATGTTGGGATTATTAATCTGACAATATTATTTAATATTTAATATTAATATTTAAATATTTTATCTAACAATATTTCAGTTTGTTAAGGGTTGTCCTGTGAAGCCCAGCCCAGTAAGGCGATGGTATTAGGACAGAATTGAAAGGTGTGAGCCAAGCTCTGACATTATTGAACAGCAACACTCTGCACACACATGGAATGAATTCACACAATTTTCTAAAATACAAGAACTTAACAAAAATAAGTCAACTCAAACTCAAACATATTTCAATCAACAAACTCTTTACTATGCTAAAACAATCCAACTAAAATACCAAGCAGAATTAAAGAATGACGAAGACTAATGGGCTATGTATATTATGAACAAGTTGATTAAAGATGGTTGAAACCATGACCAAAAGAGTGATGCAACATTACCATGCAATGTTATTTATGTTTGAGAACCAGGGATTATCTTGAAGAATCTGGAAAAGAAGTTAAGTTAGTCTTGGAACCAACTTAGACTATATTTAGCAAATGTTTAGACAACCATTCACAATTTAAGATCAGATAAAATATTATTTTAATAAAATAATGTTTTAAAGAATGATCTGCTGACTAAAACCAACCTTCTGGATGACTAATTCTCAATGGTGTCTAATTAGTTGCCTTTAGTCATTAAAATAATATTTAAAGAAATATTATAAAGGGGATTTTTGGAAAGAGCCAAATCTTTCTGGAGAAATTGGGATTAATGGTGTTTACTTAGTTATCAGATTTAGTAAAATAATGTTTAGGAACTATTATTCACTAACTTGAAACTAAACCTTTCTGTTAAATATTCTGTAGCAGCAAGCATTTGTTCTTACCGGTTAGCAGTTGAGCTAACAAAAGAAGCAGAGAGCTTAGCACCAGAAACAAACACACACCTTTAAAAATACCGTCAATAAAAGGGTTAAAATGCATAAGGGCGGACGGCGCGTTATGAGCAACCTTCTCTGTTTAAAATCACCCTTTAACTAAAGTTTGTCTTAACTTTAAAAACCCATAAACACAGAACACAAAGCTGATCACGTGTGCAGCCTACGAGCACTAAGGTAGCAGTTTCACACAACAAAATCAAACTTCATAAAAATGAAAACGTTCAGATCATTTCATCCTAACTCTTTCTATTATTCTCTCTGCCCAAAACCTAACCTCTGACCATGCTGAGGAAAAGATGTCCGGGGCGGCGAAGTTTGAAGAGGTGTCCACAGTCAACAAGCGGTTAGCTTTCGGCTAACCTCGGTAGCCTCGGGGCTGTAGCTGGACGTTCAATCGTAACCACGGTGATGCGGGCCGTTTGTCCTCCTCTCAGGCAAGGGAAACCGATTCACTCGGCTTGTAGAGACGGTGTCTCTGCTGTGACTTCTTTGAGACCGTTGCTCCTGCAGGGCTCAAGGGAGAAAGTCAAGCCAGGCGTTTACCTTAACTCACGTTTTTATGAATGAATACTGGGTACACAAACAGTTATTCAGTCATACTTAACTTTTGCATATGATCGGTGATCATATGACACTCTTGGATCCGGTTTGAAGAGTTTATGTCTTGTTGCCAGCAAAAAGACCTCAGCGCGCTGTGTCCCTCCGTCCAGTTCCTCACGGGAGCTGCTTGGAAGAGGTCGGCTTGTTGGAGAGGGGGTGCTCTTATTCAGACAGTGGCATCATGGGAAGTCTGCTGTTACCCCCCTTTCCTCAGCTGCTGGAAGTCAGTTAAATACAATTTATTTTGAAAACTCCAGAAAAGTGTATACCGGAGTTTTAATGTTGAAATCCATGGCTGTGGGTCCCAACATGTAGGTCACTGGAGGAAGTAGTCATCTTGCAACAGGAAAGGTGTTGGTCCGATTTTAGCCTTCTCTCCTGCCACATCAGTGTGCCCCAGAGCAAGGCGCTTAACCCAAAATTTCCTACCGATCTGCATATTGTTGAATAAATGTGTGCACATTTGTTATTGCAACTGGGTAGTTGTGACTAAATTGTAATGAGCTTAAGTAGTCAATATGACCAGAAAAGGGCTGACTTTTAACTTAGGTTCACAAAAAGCCAAAACCTTTTATATGCAGCATTTTGTTTACTTTACATTGCTACAGATAAGGTACCAAAACATATTTGTATTTGAACTATTTTACTACGCTATTAAAATGTCACCTTAATCGTTCTTGACCTGCAGAGGTTCAGGTTATCATCCCTCTGGAGTGTTATAGGGATGTGCTGTAGGATATTTTGATGAAATATTAATACTTGTGATTAACTTTCTGTGTTTCTTGTTAGGTTTAGTGTCAGTGTCCATGATAATGTGAATTTATTTATATAGCATATTAGAAACCCACAGAAGTTGAAAATACCAAATACCACCTAAAACTATCAGAACTATTTGGGTCTCTTATTCTGCTTCAGTCAAATGCCAATGAGTAAAGATTAGGTTTCAGCATAGATGTAAAAGATCCAACACTATAATCTATATAATACTATAATAATATAGTCCAGATATAAGAGGGAAAACTTTTCCAATGCTTTAGGGGATTGTGGAGCATGCAAGACAAGCTGGCTGGTTAACCTCAGAGATCTAAGTGGAGTTTAGATGTTGAGAAGATCACATATCTGGGCCAGACCATTTAAAACTTGAAAAGTAGTCAGTAGAAGCTTAAAATCAATTCTTAAACAGACTGGGAGCAGGTGGAGAGAAGCCAGAATTGGAGATAAGTGTTCATGTTTTTTGGTACCTGTAAAAAGGCAAGCTGATGCATTCTGGACACTTTGTAGGCGATGTAGAGAAGACTGATCTAAACCGACATACAAGGCATTACAGTAGCCCAAAAGATGGGTGATAAAAGCATGGATCATCTTTTCAATGTCTTTGGTTGAGAGATATAGTTTTACTTTTCCAATTAGACATAATTGGAAAAAGCTTGATTAAACGACTGTAGAGATGTGTTTGTCCAGTTTCTAAAGCACCATCAACAATAATAGTTGGTTTAAGAAAAAAAAAACAATCTATTTAGGAGTAAGCATTCAAATAACTTGGTTCAGTTTATACCATAAAACTAGTTGGGTTCAGTAGCTGGATAGAAACTGGAACTTTGTTTGGTTCAGGATCTAAAATAATCTGGTACTTTTTTGGAACTGACTTAACAGGATTTGATGTAGGAAATAAAACAACGAATTTAAAACAACTAAACACATCTTGGAAAAATACTAGCAAGGTTTGAAAACTAAAATATTTTGTTTGGGTTGATTAAGTAAATAGACTTGCTTCAGTTTAAAAATAAAAAAGAAACATTTGAAATGTTTAAACAGTATAGCAACTTAGTGAGTTTTAAAAGCTAAAACTGTTCTGTTGGATTTTATGATTTTGTCATATCTTGGCATTATAAAACCTGTTTGTTTTATTAAGCAAAATAGAAAACAACTGTGTGAAGATATTTGGGCAAAATCCAACCCAGTCTAATATATATAAGAGTACTTATTTCTAACAAGGAATAAGTGTGCTGCTTCAATTCAATGGTGTTTATTTAGCACCAAATCACAACAAATTCAATTATACAGACAGATTCAAAGTCAGTTACATACATTCCAGTTACATGCTAGTTAAAAACAACAGAGTCAAGTTGAGTCTATTCCATTAGGTAAAAAGTTTTTAATCTAAGGAAACCCAGCTGATTGCATTGAACCCCTTATACTGAGCATACATGCATTATGAGAGAACTCCCCTTTACCAGCAAGTAACCACCAGGTGAACCAGGCTCAGCATGTTCTTTTTTTTTTTGTTTAAATGCCTTATTGAAGTGTCGGGTGATCTGAAAGTTGTTCTAAATGTATGCCAAAACAACATGACTGTTTTAATCACTGCCATGCTTTTGAGATGTTTCAAACATGGTGATGTTGGAAAAATGTTATAACTTACAGCAATGTTCCCTGTTTTGCATTTACATGTGATGGTCAGGCTAAACATCAGGCTGTCACCCTGCTGATGTTTGCATTTGTACCCAGACCGAGCCTCACGGAGCTCCTAGCATATTTACTATAACTGTATTTTGTTTTAGTGATCTAAGCACCTTGCATTGGTATGTTAAATGACCTAAAAGTAGGTTGTACATTTATACTAATGGCAGACTGTGATAAACAGTTAAGTATGCAGACCTTCATCTAAGGAGTTAACCTCATTCATTTTGTGTGAGCTGCAGTAAAAACTGTAAAGTGGTCTCAGACAGAATTGCATCTATCTTCACGGACACTTACCTGCTTCTGGAGACTGTGTTGCTCTGTGTTTCTCAGAAAATCACTGCCCTCCAAAACACTTATCTGATTCTTCCCATGACTCCTGTGATTAGTAGTTCACCTCCTGTTTGCTGTCACCATCAGCTCCTCCAAAACCTGCCTTTGCCTGAATGGAGGTGGTTATCATCTGTGTCATCACATCCAACTCAGACTCCATTCTGGGGCTTTTAAATGGTTTAAAAATAATTACAGTGTCTAATGTCAGGAGATATATGAAATATGAAGTAAATGATTACATCTATAAGTATATTAATAACATGACATGTTTAAAGGTTATCTGTGTTGATAGATCTACAAACGTATTTAAAGGACAGGTTAAAAGGACAGGTTAGGACAGTCCTAAAAATAACGATTTAAAAAATATATTTCCACAATTGTAAATAAATAAATTGTTGTTGAGCAACTTTATATTTGATGAGCTTTACCTCTTAAAATTTCTGTGTTCTATTTGCAGAAATAAATAAAAAAAATCACATTTCTATAATTTCCTTCTAAAGTACATTTATTTCAGAGTTTTTCGTAAAACAATAGATTTACTTTAGAACTTTTTAGAAATAAAAAGTGAAAAAGTATTTTCATGACTACAGGTCTGCAGTGTTTTGTTCTAGACACAGAAACTGTTTGGCAGTCATGAATTAACCTCAATGAAAGAAAAAAGAAAATTTCCATTACAGACAATTATTGTCTGACCTTTAAATCTATTCAAAATATGTGGTTCACGTTGATATTTTAATGTGAAGAAGCTGACACACTTTATTTTATGTGCAGGAAAGAAATTATATTTCGGCAGAGCTAACACAATGAATCTTGTATCTAGGTTGCTTTTATAGCAACTTGGATGAATTTTGACATTTAACGTTTTTTTATTGTCTAAATAAACTTATTTCTCTCCAGTGAATGAGCAAGAAAATCACAGTCGCATCTGTTCTCAACTTCAGGTTTTATTTAGATGAGGACAACATAAAGAGAAACTGAACAAAGTGGGTTTACTTTTACTTCGGATGGGGACCATCTATAATTACAGCTTACAGAAAATAATTGGCTTTCTCCGTCTTATAGCAGTTAAACATGTATACGAATAGAGGGAGCTCTTTAAGAAAGTTTAAATGCTCTGTTATGATTGGTGTATTTTCTATACTTAAAAAAGGGCTGTTTAATCTTATTAATTAACATAGTCATACAGAAAAAACTCACCAGACTTCTGAAAAAACTTGAATTCTGCCTCTGATTTTCCATTCTTCATCCTTTTCTCTCGACTACATGACTACAGGAAATCAGTGACACAGAGATCCTGGAGCTGACCCACAGTGCGCTGGGCCGTATGACTGTGATCCGACAGATTTTCCCGCTGTGGAAGGACAGTAGCACCCGGTGCATGAGGCAGAACCACCGGATCTCCTCGCTGCTGTGCGACCCACAGGAAGGATACCTGCAGAACCTGGAGGTAAAAAAAATGTATATTTTCTGACTTTGGCTGTCAGCATGTCAGTCAGAAATGTTCAAGCTGCAAATTTTACTTTTAGGTTCAACTTATCACTGTTTGCATGGTGATCTGCCTACTCTCCACTTCAGCCAAAGTTTTATTTGTACCTCTGGTTGAAAAATATGTAGCCCTTTGAGGAAAGGAAAGGTTGGTTTTACACCACATCTGTCAGTTACAGGCTACTGGAAAGACTTAATTTGTAAATGGCCTGAGAGCACCTGAGTTGTACAGACGACTCAGCTACAAAAAACAACAAAAACCAAAAAACCCACATTTGTTAAAAAGACATTCAGATCAATACTTGTCTTGATTCTTTATGATCAGTGCTGCAATTCAGGATTTAACATCATATCACTTTATGACAGTGATTAGATTGTCTAAATCCTAACAACACCAAAGCAAACTCTTAGGCTTATTGTAAAGTCGTTTCCTTGTTTTAAAGCCCATTTTATTCTCAAGAAAAGAAGATCAGTGCCCTTAAAGTTTGGAATCAGATAGTCTTCGCGGTGATACAGGTTGCACATATTTAATATGCATACAGGCATTTTTAGGAAAATCCACCCAAATTTATGCAGATTTATTTGAGACCCAGAGCAATGATGAGTGATGAGCGCATATGCTACTCCCCGAACATGTCTTCTGTATGTCGACGTGGTAGTGAAGAGTTGGTCTTGGACCAGGGGCGGTGGTGGAGGAGCTCAAGAGAACCAGACAGAAGGGGGCAGTGTCAGTAGAAGGCAGGCATGCAGAAACAGTTGAGGAAATGCAGCATACAGCTGCTTAAATAAACCACCCCAATCATTAGAGTATGCAGGATTTTCTGCAGAATGTAAACAAAATCAGGTGCGAAGCATCAGCACAGCTATAGTCTGATTATCTTGCAGACATCACTTCATTTATGGCAAACCTACCAGCCCATGGCCACCCACCTAAACTGAGAGGCTGGGCACAGAGAGGATTAATTAGAGGCCAAAGATTGCCCTTGAGGAGCTGTAGAGATTCACAGCTCAGGTGGCAGAATCTGTCCGCGGGACAACTATTAGTGGTACACGCCACAAATCTGGCCCTCATGGAAGAGTGAGAAGAAGAAAGTCGTTGTTTGCCACAAGCTATCCATGAGATGCAGCAAACATGTGGGAAAGGGTGGTTTTGGCCTTCATGCAACACTTTATGTTGAGGAAATCTAATACTACCAATCACCATTCTCACACCATTCTCAAGGTGAAACATGGTGGTGGCATCATGTTGTGGGGATGTTTTAGCAGGAACAGAGAAGTTGGTCAGAGCTGATGGGATGACTGAGAGAGCATTCCAGGGAAATCCTGGAGGAAAACCTGTTACAGGCTACAAAAAACTTGAGACTGGAGCGGAGGTTCACCTTCCAGCAGGACAAAAACTCCTACACCTACTGCTAGACCTGCAGTGGAATGGTTCAGATCAAAGCTTATTCATGGACCATAAGGAATCGGTCAAAGTCCATACTTAACTCTAAATGGGAATTTATGGCAATAGTTGAAAAGTTAAATACACAGATGCTCTCAATCTAATCTGACTGAGTTTGAGTTGCATACAAAGCATGTAAAGACGCAAACAATTATGTACTACTTTGTGTGGTCTATCACATTTAATTCTAAAAAGATACACAGGAGTCTGTGGTTGTAATGTGACAAATTCTGAAAAATTGTTAATACTTTTGGGAGGCATTTATAAACTGGCTTTTAGAAGTTTAATGTTGCAAATGTGCAACACATTTTTTTTCAGTGGCTGCTCTACCTGTTCCATAGTTAGGTCCTGACAAATAAACTCAACCACTAAATAAAGTGGGTTTTTTTTCTTATGGTTTTGAATCGTTTATTTCCAGTTTTTTCAATATTTTTGATCAACTGTAACCTTCACAATCTCTCCACTAAGCATTTGTGCACTGAAAATATTTAATTTATTCGGAATAATTACTCTCCTTGTATGTACCAATTATTCTTTCAGATTAGGGTCCTCATCCTTCTTCCTCCTGGAGGACAGACAGACATTTAAAAAGGATGACCTCAACAGCTAAACATGAAAATTCAAATTCTAGATAGTCATTCTAAGCCACAAAAGCACCAAAGTTTAATTTTGGGGGACCAGAGTAATTAGAGGGTTTGCTTTGTTAAATGAAGGGCAAAGAAAGATGTAATGAATAACCAAATTCAGAAGATGACATAAATTAATCTTTTTAGAGGAAGAGTTCCCATTAGCTTCATTGCATCATCTTTATTGTGATTGCTGTCATGATCTGCAGTGGTCTTCTTAAGACAGTCAGCAAAACACCATCTTACTTTCTATTTGTAAGAAAATGTTCCCTCTGCCTATGTCACTTTTCTGAGTAGTTGTGATGGATAACAATTTTTGCTCTGATCGGAGGGAGTGAGGTCGATGTTTCCAACATCCTCCCCAGATCCAGAACAGAAGGAACTCAAATGATTAAAGAACATCAAACTCTGCACAATAAAGCCCAGATTTTACATGTGATGATGCAATCTACACTCACCAGGCACTTTATTAGGTATACCTTGTTAAATGCTTGTTAACAAAAACAGAGAATGAGCCGATCACAAGGCACCAACTCTGTATTTAGGCTCATAGAGGAAAAAGTGGATATGCTGCTGTTCAAAGTGAGCATCAGGGTGAAGAACAAAGGGGTTTTAAGTCACATTGAACTTTGCATGGTTTTGTTGCCAGACTAGGTGGTCATAGTATTTCATGAACTACTGATTTCTCTGGTTTACAGAGAATGGTCAGAAAGAGAGAAAATGTTCAGTGAGCAGTAGCTTGACTTAAAACTGCCTTATTGATGTCAGTGGGCTGACTGGTTCAAGATGATACAAAAGCAATGGTAGCTCAAATAACCACTTGGAGTTCGCTCTGTAACTGGCCGGTTTCCGTCTCCGTCCATCTCAGTCATTGTATCCTTGGCCAAGACATTACACCTGCGTTGCCTGCTGATGTTGGTCAGAGGGCTCGGTGGCGCTGATTGTATGGCAGCCTCACTTCTGCCAGTCTGCCTCAGGGCTGCTGTGGCTACAATGTAGCCTACCACTGTTGATGTGTGAATGTGTGCATGAATGGGTGGATGACTGATTGTAGTGTAAAGCACTTTGGGGTCTCTGGGGACTTGAAAAAGCGCTATACAAGTGCAGGCCTTTTACCATGTACTATCTCTGAGCGCAAATTCAAATGAGTTCAGTTTATTTATATAGCGCCAATTCACAACACGTCATCTCAAGGCACTTCAATTCACTTCAAGTCAATTCAGTCCAATCATGCGGATTCCAAGTCAAGTACACAAACAATTTATTTTATTATTCAAATTAGTTAAAAAAGTTCTCTATCTAAAGAAACCCAGCAGATTGCATTGAGTCAGTGACTTGCAGCATTCACTCCTCCTGGATGAGCATGTAGAGGTATCAGTGGTAACAGTGGAAATGAAAACTCTCCTTTAAAAGGAAGAAAGCTCTAGGACAGCCAGGTTCAGTGTCAGCAGCCAGCTGTCATTACTGTTCACGTAGAACCTTGAGGCAGATGCACTGAAAGCAGCCAAACTTGGTGCCACTCCTGTCAGCTAAGAAGAGAAAACTGAGGCTCACCAAATTTGGTCAATAACAGATTGGGAAAAATGTTGCCTGATCCAACAAGTTTAGATTTCAACTGCAGCATTCAGAAGGGAGTGTCAGAAGTCAGTTTTCATATTTCCCCTTTGAACTTCAAAATTGTCAATCTTTCCCTTTTTTATCAATTGAAAGTGGAATTTATTTTTTATTTGTGCATGTTAAACAGAAACCAAAACAATGAAATATAAATATATTTATTCTAAAGTAATTAATATGAAAGCAATAACTTTTAATGTCAGGCGTAACAGGTAAACAGAGAGGAAGTGACTCACAGTGAAGCCCAAGATTTATAAACCTGCTTTTAAAGGTACTTCTGGTGTGCAGATGTGTTACCGACACCATGAAAGTATTGATTATGAAGGAATATAGTAATAATGCACTCCAAGAACATAAGATCTCCAGCAGCTTCATGTTGTTTTTGAGGTGAGGAGCTCACTCCTGCTGTGACTGTGAGTCTTTTAGCCTCCATCTCGGGTTAGTGTTTGTCGTCGGGCTGCAACTGAGCAGCTTCTGATTTGATCTGTCAGCGTGCTTCACTAGAAACAAATTCAAATTGGTTTCATTCCAGAAAATTTGGTCACATCTAATCTTCAAGCACAATCTTCCTCCCACTCACACTGTGTTATTTCCACTTGTGAAATCTCTGCGGTGATGTGTGGCTGACATTTAAAGACAACAAACAGAACAATTACTGTAATGCACACTGACAAATGCTGGCTTTTTCCCTGTCGTGTTTTGACATTTGTTGGAGACAAAGTAGGTTTTTTTTTCTCATCACGTCAAGCATTGAACACCAACATTATTCTCTTTTTCATTTTTTCCCCTCATTCAGACTCTTGTCTCTACTTATTTTCTCCTGAAACAGCTCAGCTGTCGTTTTTTTGTCATTCTTAGTTGTTCTTCCTATGTCTCCTCTCCCTTCTGTCCTCATGTCTGACATCTCACTGTTTCCTTCAGCCATTTGAGCTAACCTGAGAATATTCATATCTTCTTTACTTTCTTTTCTCGTCTCCATCATTCTCCCCGTCCTCCGCTGACCCTCTCCGCCCTCACCTGGAACAATCAGCGAGAAGAATAAATGAGGATATTTGTCTCAAGTCATGCAAAAAACGGTTAGAAATCCTTGAATGGATATAACTGCTGCAGTGGGAGGTTTTCCAGGATGTTTAACGTTGAAAAATGAACTTATATGAAAATATTTCAAAAAGCAGCCACCTTTTATCTCCCTTCTTTTTCCACCTTCATTCCCTTTCATATGTCTGCCATTGTCATGTAAAATTCCGTCTTTAGTCTCTCCATGACCAAAGAGGACACAAAAAAGAAAAGTGTGTGTATGTGGTGGCCAGTGGAAGTGTGCAGCGTGGCCTTCATGCCAGTCAGCTCTGCTTATCTGGACAGCGTGATGCTCATTTGTCACCCTGCATTTGGTCTCTCCTTCCTGCCTGCATGTGTGTGTGTCACAGTGTGTTTCCTGGGTTCTGGTCAGGCTGACATGTGGGAAGGCTGGCTGCTAGCTGACTGTCGTCTCAACACCATCCAGCTCGTCTGTGCACTCATGTGCCAGCAGTGCTTGTGGTGGTGTTAGATTTGTACTGGCAGATGATGCAGCTCCACAGATGTGTCACACATGAGGTCAGTGTGTGGGTTGGTATGCCAAGCTCTTTTTTTACATTTAAAGGGCTGGTCAGTTTTATTTTTGAGTTAGTCTATGTGGGGTAATTATGGGCAGTCAGTACCTTACCTGCAGCCAGAGTAAGGTTTTTATGAAAGTTTGAGAGTTATTCTACCAGAAGCCCTGGACATTGTTTGTGTGTACTTTTGTACTAATTTTGTTGATTTTTTTACACTCAGTCTTTATTCCAACTAAATAATTTAACCCAAATCAATATTTTACAAGTCAGTTTAGTGATTTGTGTGGATAACATCATCCCCACCAGAACCATGAGATGCTTCCCCAATAACAAACCCTGGATCACCGGTGACCTGAAGGACCTGCTTAACAAGAAAAAAAGAGCCTTCAGAGAGGGAGACAGAGAAGATCACAGGCTTCATGCAAAAGGATGATCAGACCAATGGAGGTCTGGATAGAGCCAATGAACTGAACACATTCTTCAAGAGGTTCAGTTTGGAAACAAGCTCAGCATCCTCCTCTCCTGCTCACAGCCAAACAGACATCTCACCCTCCTTTGACCCACAGGACCCACAGCTTTCCTGTCACACCTCAAATGTTTTATCTTCCACCTCAGCCATGGACCCTTCTGCTTCTACATGTTTACCTTCAACCATATCAGAAGATGCTGATGCTCCCTTTGCCTCCCCTTCCACCTGTGTGTCTCAAGAAGTCAGGTGAACATGCAACTGGAGAGACTGAATCGGAATAAGACTGCAGGTCCAGATGGTGTCAGCCCTAGATTCTTGAAGGCCTGTGCAGAGCAGCTCTGTGGGATTCTGCAGCACCTCTTCAATCTTAACCTGGCCCAGAAGAAGGTTCCAGTGTTGTGGAAGACCTCCTGTCTTGTTCCAGTACCAAAGTACCAGTCCTCAATGACTATAGACCTGTTGCTCTGACATCCCACATCATGAAGGTCCTAGAGAGACTTCGTTGGCCCACCTGAGTAAGCAAACAATAAACTATCAGGACCCCCTTCAGTTTGCTTATCGCTGTGGAGTTTGAGTTGAAGATGCCATCATACACCTGCTTCAACAAACCCACTGTCATCTGGACAAAGCCAGCAGCACTGTGAGGATCGTAGTCTTTGATTTCCCCAGTGCATTTAACACAATTCAACCTGATTTGCTTTGTCAGAAACCCCAGAAGACTCAGGTGGAGGCCTCAACAATCTCCTGGATCAAAGACTACCTGACAAACGGACCACAGTTCGTGGGACTGAAGGGTTGTGTGTCTAACCAGGTAGTCAGCAGCACAGGAGCACCACAGGGGACTGTACTCTCACCATTCCTCTTCACTTTGTACACCTCAGATTTCCAGTACCAGAAAGACTCCTGTCATCTGCAGAAATACTCTGATGATTCTGCAGTTGTGGGGTGGATCGGAGATGGACAAGAAGATGAGTACAGGAAGATGGTGGACCGCTTTGTGGCATAGTGTGGAAACAATCATCTCATCTTGAACGTGACTAAAACAAAGGAGATGATTGTAGATTTTAAGAGAAACAGGAATATGTCAAACACTATTTCCATCATGGGAGAAGAAGTGGAGGTGGTGGAGGAGTATAAATACCTCGGTGTGGAGATGCAACTGTGAAACCGTCTACAAGAAGGGACAGAGCAGACTGTACTTCTTGAGGAAGCTTAGGTCCTTTGGTGTTTGCAGCAAGATGCTGCATATCTTCTATAAGTCTGTTGTGGAGAGTGTGATCTCTTCTGCGATCATCTGCTGGGGTAGCAGCATTAGAGCCAGGGACTTAAAAAAAGCTCAACAAGCTGATAAAGAAGGCAGGCTCTGTTCTGGTGACTCCTCTGGAACTTCTGGAGATCATTGTGCAAAGGAGGATTCTTCATAAAATGAAGAACATTATGGAGAACCCTGAGCATCCTCTTCATCAGACTGTCCTACAACAACAGAGAGTCTTCAGTCAGAGGCTTCTTCAGATCTGCTGTAAGACAGACCGCTACAGGAGATCCTTCCTGCCCACAGCCATCAGCATCTATAACGGCTCTTTGAAGAAACCTAAATAATGAGCTACAACAACATTTAATTTCCCTTCGGGATTAATAAAGTATTTTTGAATTGAATAGAATTTCTCACAGGAATTAGCATTTTTGATCTTGTCACTGAATTAGAAACAATACAGATGTTAACAGAAATAAACAAAATATTCCCAAAATTGTGGTTGCTTTGTTACTTTTGACACATTTTTTGAGGGGTTTGTTACACTTTCTTAATAGACGTTTTATTGTAAGATCCATCTACAATCTGTTTTCTTCTTTTTGGCTGTCAAAAGAAGAAAACAGATGCTTCACTTTCAACAATGAAGATGGTCTTGTTTGGGTCTTTGCTCAAATAATAGGGGTGCAAGAAAACAGCTGGCTGAAATTTAATTATGAAGTAGATCCATTATGATCTTTAAAATTTCAGATCAAATGTTTACATACGCTGTATGAAAAAAACCAAACCTTTTTTACTCGCTCTCTAACATGAAATCAGACTGAACCTTTCCTATTTTAGGTCAGTTATGATTCTCAAAGTTAGTTTGTTAAGCTGCTGGCAGGTTGATTCAGAACATGTGAGTAAAGTTGAGGCACACCAGAGGGTGTAACTTAAGACACAGCTTGTGACATCACTAGAATTTAAGGAGAATACTGGTTTATTCTTGGGTAGCATTTTCAGATTTCTGAAGGTGCCATGTTCATTGATTCAAACAATTATATAAAAGTTTGAACAGCATGGGAATATTCAGCCATCACAGTGTTCAGGAAGGAGACTGGTTTTGTGTCCCAGAGAAAAACGTCTTAAGGTGTGAAATTTGTATCAACCCGTGAACAAAAGCTGGAGATCTTGTGAAGATTATTGTAATCAACAAGTCAAGTTCTCATGTTCAACCATTAAACCAAGAGTGGAAAAAATCATTATTCCAAAAGCAACAAAAATAGCCAGATTAGATTGCACTTAGGGACAAAAACATTGAACTATTTGGTCACAAGGACCATTGTTACACTTAAAGGGGAAGCTGGCAAGCTTGAGACCATCCAACTGTGAAATGAATGGATGGCCGCATCATGTTTTTTGGGATGATTTGCTACACTCACACTCATCTGTTTGGTGTCATGATAGTGAAGCAACATCTCAAGACTTCAGCTAGGAATTTAGAGCTCGTTACAAATGAGTCTTCCAAAAGGATATGGACCCTAAACATACAGCCAAATTAGATAGTGTCTTAAGGGAAACAGTTTCATTGTTTGGAGTGACCATCACAAAGCCCTGATCTCAGTCCCCAAGAAGATTTGTGGGCAAAGCTGAAAAGGTGTGTGTGAGCAAGGTAGAATATAAACATTACCTAGTTACACTGGTTCTGTTACGAGAAATGGGCCAAAGTCCCAGCAAACAATTGTGAGAAGCTTTGCCAGGATACCAAAAACGTTTGAAAGAAGTCACAAAGTTTAAAAGGCTAACTCCCTACTAAGAAATGTTTTTAAATGTTTGATTCTGAACAAAGAAATGCTTTTTTGGCCACTGAGCAGAGCAGGGTTCACAGACAATGACCTTCCTCTTTCAAGCTTCTTGTTCAATGGTTTAGCTTATTTCAGTTGACCAGCAAGGTGTTGACTCAGACAACATATTCCCAAAATTGTGGTTGCTTTGTTACTTTTGATACGTTTTTTGAGGGGTTTGTTACATCCTTCGTAATGGACTTTTATTGTAAGATCCATCTACAATCTGTTTTCTTTTGTTTGGCTGTCAAAAGAAGAAAACAGATGCTTCACTTTGAAGATGGTCTTGTTTGGGTCTTTGCTCAAATTTTCTCTTCCGCCTATTATGATGGGTTAAGTTTGGTTCCAGAGTGCTTCGTTGCGGTTATCTGACACGCTTCAATCTTGTCCCTGACATTATCTCTGAACTCTCTTCAACCAGGTGTCCAACCTCTACCTGTATGACAGCGTGCTGATGCTGGCCAATGCTTTCTACAGGAAGCTGGAGGACAGGAAGTGGCACAGCATGGCGAGTCTAAACTGCATTAGAAAGTCCACCAAGCCATGGAACGGGGGCTGGTCCATGCTGGAGACCATTCAGAAGGTAAAACATAAAGCCTGATCTTCTCCCTTCAGTTTCATGCAAAAGTTCACAAACAAATACAATATTTGTTACTCAATCTTTGATTTTCTTAAATTATTTTAAGGTTCAAGGGTGTGATCAGTGTTATGCATTATTGCACTCAAATAATTTTTTTAGCATTTAGAACAGATGTAAACTATGAGTCTTGAGGGGCCAGCGTTTCCTCTGTCAAGGCAGGATTTGGTTGCCTACAGTGCAGACAGGGACATATCTCCTATCTTTGTGGAAACTCAATATTGATCAAGTGGCAATCTTCATTTAATAACCAGAAACAACCTATCAAGGCTCATGGTTTAATATCAAAACTGCATGCTTTGTAGAGTTGTGTCTCAACATATGGTTTAGCACATAGTGTTTATGCCACATCTACAGGGGTTGGACAATGAAACTGAAACACCTGTCATTTTAGTGTGGGAGGTTTCATGGCTAAATTGGACCAGCCTGGTAGCCAGTCTTCATTGATTGCACATTGCACCAGTAAGAGCAGAGTGTGAAGGTTCAATTAGCAGGGTAAGAGCACGGTTTTGCACAAAATATTGAAATGCACACAACATTATGGGTGACATACTAGAGTTCAAAAGAAGACAAATTGTTGGTGCACATCTTGCTGGCGCATCTGTGACCAAGACAGCAAGTCTTTGTGATGTATCAAGAGCCACGGTATCCAGGGTAATGTCAGCATACCACCAAGCAGGACGAACCACATCCAACAGGATTAACTGTGGACGCAAGAGGAAGCTGTCTGAAAGGGATGTTTGGGTGCTAACCCGGATTGTATCCAAAAAATATAAAACCACGGCTGCCCAAATCACGGCAGAATTAAATGTGCACCTCAACTCTCCTGTTTCCACCAGAACTGTCCGTCGGGAGCTCCACAGGGTCAATATACATGGTCGGGGTGCTATAGCCAAACCTTTGGTCACTCATGCCAATGCCAAACTTCGGTTTCAATGGTGCAAGGAGCGCAGATCTTGGGCTGTGGACAATGTGAAACATGTATTGTTCTCTGATGAGTCCACCTTTACTGTTTTCCCCACATCCGGGAGAGTTACAGTGTGGAGAAGCCCCAAAGAAGCGTACCACCCAGACTGTTGCATGCCCAGAGTGAAGCATGGAGGTGGATCAGTGATGGTTTGGGCTGCCATATCATGGCATTCTCTTGGCCCAATACTTGTGCTAGATGGGCACGTCACTGCCAAGGACTACCGAACCAATCTTGAGGACCATGTGCATCCAATGGTTCAAACGTTGTATCCTGAAGGCGGTGCCGTGGGATCAGGATGACAATGCAAAAATACACACAGCAAAAATGGTATAAGATTGGTTTGATGAACATGAAAGTGAAGTTGAACATCTTCCCTGGCCTGCACAGTCACCAGATGTAAATATTATTTAGCCACTTTGGGGGTTTTTTTGGAGGAGCGAAATCAGGAAAAGTTTTCCTCCACCAGTATCAGTGACCTGGCCACTATCCTGCAAGAAGAATGGCTTAAAATCCCTCTGACCACTGTGCAGGACTTGTATATGTCATTCCCAAGACGAATTGACGCTGTATTGGCCGCAAAAGGAGGCCCTACACCATACTAATAAATTATTGTGGTCTACAACCAGGTGTTTCAGTTTCTTTGTCCAACCCCTGTAGATTTGGTATATAGGTACAGAAAATAAAAATAAAAGTGTGGGGAGGTGTCATGAAGAAAAACTCTACTATGTGCTTTTCTGTCTAACCATTCTTTATTACATGTAGCTGAAACCAGAGCAAAGATCCTTTGAATTTCTCTTTGGACTTTTTGTCAGTTAATATGTTTTGGTTAGACCATCAAGACCTTTTTTCAATAGGGTTTTACAATTAAAAATTTTTTTAAAATGAGCAGAGTTTTCATCAAAATTTTTCTGTATTTCTCCCAACTAAAAGGAAAAAATGTTGAACTATATTTAGCTTTTTTAAAATTTTTTCCCGCATAAAACCCAAATAGGGGGGTGGGGTAGACAAAAGAAAATAAGCAACTGGCATAAAGCAAAATACAAAGACTATTAAATGATGCAATGAATATGCTAATTACTATGACATTATATACTGTTATCACCTTTTAGAAAATCCATCTTAAAACAATTCCATTTTTCTCGCTGTAAAATTAGTTCAGATATATTTAATGTTCTACATGAATTGATACATTTTTATTTAGTGCGAACGTACATACAGAAAGTTGGGAGGGGGCTTTAATTAAAAAATGTAATTTCACAGCCCCGAAGGTTTCTTTTAAATTTTAAAATTTTGGAGTGGCCCTTTAGTAGAATTAAACTCAGTTACTTCTCAGTTCTTTAAATATTAAGTTCTCTGTTTCAGTTTAAAATGATAGTTAGGTTTTTTTATATTTAATTTGGAAGAACCTTCAAGAATTAAGAATAGCATGTGAAGATGATTACAGGAACAGGAATAAATAACCTCTAGTTAACAGAAGCTGAATTAAACATGAAGTGTAAACATGACACTGATGTGAAAAACCTGATTCCATATGTCTAAAAACTCCAGGGCCCAGAAATCTCGTTCTGATGTCTAATTTGGGAAAAAAAAGTTTTTTTGGGCCCGCTTAGAGTCCCTCAAACTAAAACTCCTTGCCTGTTATTAAAACAAAAAACAAAAACAGTTTTGGTCTTTGACATGTATCAAAGTAAAAACCACAGAGCTTATCAAGATCATTCCTATGTTATGATTTGGGGTTGTTTTGGTTTTTGGTTGTGGGTTTTTCCTCTTATGTTTCTCACAGTTGAGGTTTTGAATCTTGCTTCTGTTTATTATTTTCCTGGTCATGCTTTAGTTTTTGTCTTCTAGTTCATGTTTTGTCAAGTTAGGTTTTTGGATCTGGTTATGCTTTAGTTTCATGTTTTTCTAGTTATGTATTCAAGGCTCTTTTCTCCCTTAGCCATTTTTGTTCCCCTGTTTCTTAAATTAATTTTATTGGGTTTTTCCCCGCCCCTGCATTCTTCCCTCTTTTCCCCTTGTTCTTTTTCCCCTTAAACCCAAATCTGTCTGTTCTTTCCCCCGGGAAATTCACTTGCTCATGCCACCTGTTGGGTCAAGTTCTTCTTCATCCAAGCCGGTTCTCCCATTTTCTGTAAAGTTTTTCTGCCCTTTTCATCCAGCCTGCATTGCAACCTTCAACCTGATGCTAGTTTTGGTTTTGATTTTTAAAATCTTTTACTTCCCTCAGCGCCTGTCCATCTGCATTCGGGGTCCTCCCTACAAAGCTGTGCAAAAATTTCCGCCAAAATTGGACCGGGGGGAGGCAATGAGCACTGCTGGCCGATCTGGAGGTTTGCCCCTCCCCGCTGTTGGGCAAATGGAGCGTGAGGGGGTTTCAGTGCAGTCTCCCCCTGCCCCCCTGGTTTCCCAACCCGATCCAGCAGCAAAGCTGAATCCTCCTCCCGCCGCAAGAAACGTTGGTGCGTAGCGCCTTCCCTGCTTTTGGCCGGGAAGAGGTGGGGCCCATGCCCCAGATGGGTCTGAGGTCTGCAGCGATAATCCCGCGTTTTTGTTGCCACAGCACTGCTCCCAGGCCCTGCAGTCAGCCCATCCGTTTTCGCTCGCTCGTCCGGTTTCTGGGGAAACCCCAGGAGCTGAGGAGCTTTTTTTAAAGGGTTTTTTTGCTGCCAGATTAAGAGTTTCAGGAGGCCAGTCTCCTGAAATTCCTCCCCTGAGCTTGGGGAAAAAAACGGGATGGAGAGGTTTACCCGGACAGCAATAAGGCAGTTTTACTCCCGCCCACCTCCATCCTCTCCAAGTCTCCAGAAAGCTGCTGCAGCTGAGCCCACATCAGGTCTTCAGAGCGCTGCTGCAGTCCAGTCCACGTCAGGTCTTCTCTACCTCCTCCACACGCCGCAGAGGACGTCAGAAGAGGAACGCCCTTCGGCTCAAGTCATCGGGGGTCCCAGCGACGCCTCGGCTCAAGCCACTGAGGGTCGCACCGACGCCTCGGCTCAAGCCACTGAGGGTCGTGGCGATGCCTCGGCTCAAGTCATCGGGGGTCCCAGCGATGCCTCGGCTCAAGGCACTGAGGGTCTCAGTGACACCTCAGCTCCTGCGCACGTCACTGAGGGTCTCAACGACGCCTCAGCTCCTGCGCACGCCACTGAGTGTCTTGCCGACGCCTCAGCTTCAGCGCATGCCACTGAGGGTATTGCAACGCCTCAGCTCCTGCCCATGCCACTAAGGGTCTGGGCAACCCCTTAGTTCCTGCTCCTGGTCTGAAGGCCTTCCAGGGGTTCAAGGAGAGGTTAGTCCTCATCCTGCTCTCTGATACCAGAGATGAGGGGTTCGAGGAGGAAGCGCCGCCGGATCCTGTCTCCGAGGGGTTCGAGAAGGAACTCGTCCTAGTCTTGGAATCTGAACCCAGAGACGAGGGGTACGAGGAGGAAGCGCCGCCAAATCCTGTCTCTGAGGGATTCGAGAAGGAACTCGTCCTCTTCTTGGCCTCTGAACCCAGAGACGAGGGGTTCGAGGAGGAAGCGCCACCGGATCCTGTCTCTGAGGGGTTCAAGGAGCAGCTTGTCCTCGTTCTGGCCACCAAGGGATCGCCAGGCTCTGTTCCTGTCTCCGAGGGTCCCGTCGGCTCTGTTTCTGTCACTGGGGGATTGCCAGGCACCGCTTCAGCCTCTGAGGGATCGCCAGGCACCGCATCAGCCTCTGAGGGATCGCCAGGCACCATGAAGGCCAAGCCTGACTCCAAGCCTGACTTCAGGCCTGACTCCAGGCCTGGGTCTCTACGTCTCTGCTGGCCTCCTCGTCTTCGCCTTCACCGCCAACATTGGCTGCCACGCCTTCGCTGCCGACCGCCCAGGACTCTGTGTTACAGGTCCTGGCGCCCGCATGACCTTTGTGCCTGCTCGGGATGACGTCATGGTCGCCTGCCTGACCTTTGTGCCTGCACGGGGCTACGTCCTGGTTGCCTGCCTGAACTTGGTGTTTTGGTTTTTGTTTGTGGGGGGGTTTCTGTTATGATTTGGGGTTGTTTGGTTTTTGGTTGCGGGTTTTTCCTCTTATGTTTCTCACAGTTGAGGTTTTGACTCTTGCTTCTGTTTATTCTTTTCCTGGTCATGCTGTAGTTTTTGTCTTCTAGTTCATGTTTTGTCAAGTTAGGTTTTTCGATCTGGTTATGCTTTAGTTTCATGTTTTTTTAGTTATGTTTTCAAGAGTCTCTCTCTAGCCATGTTTTGTTTTCTCCTGTCTGTCTTCAATTAACTTTATTCGGTTCACCTGCACCTGGCATTCAGTCTCCTCGTTTCACCTGGTTCTTGCTCCATATAAACACATCTGTTCTGTTCATTCCTCGGGGCAACATTCACTCTGCTCATGCCTACTCTGTTGTGTCAAGTTCTTCATTCATGCCAAGCCGGTTCTACCTATGTTCATGTCAAGTCTGTTCTGCCTCTGTTCATCCATGCCTGCATCTGCAACCATCAACCTGCATGCTAGTTTGTGTTCTTTTGATTATTAAAATCTTGTACTTACCGTCATGCTGCCTGTCCATCTGCATTCCAGGGTCCTCCACTACATAAGCTGTGACATCCTGTGTCTGTTCTCATGTCTAAAATACTCGTAAAGGTAACACAGAAGAAAACATTTTATACTGCAGCAGTTACATATTAAATATGATGTATATTTCATTTAATATCAATGAAACATAGAAAACCCCAGTTAATGAATCAGAGTTCTGCACTAACTGTAACCGAACCTGATTCGATGTGGACATCATGTTTTTCTTATGTTACTTTGATGCAGCTGCATCTTGAATAATGCCTCTTTGAATTATTTATGCATTCAATTTACCTCAATAATTTAGTATATGTTTTGATTCCTAACCAAATAATGTAGAATCATGAGCTTTAGTTTAGTTCAAGTACAGACTTTGGATCTGGCCTTCATCAGTTTCTAAGAAAAAACTTTAATTTCAGGAAATTCAACCTGCAGGGAAACAATTCTGGAAGGTTGAGGGATTTAAATCTTAAAGAAGTAATTGGTGAACCCAAATTTTTGGTTCCCAGTGAAACTAGATCCCAATTAGATAATGGAGTGTCCAGGTTCAAATGTATTGTCAACATTTCACCTGTATATAAGCATTAGCAAAGGGATTAAATGAATGGATTTAAAATTTCTCCTGACCTAGATCGAAAGCTCTGTCATTTACAGTTTAGGTAGAAATTACTAGAAACAGCAAATCCTTTCAGCGACTGACAAAAAGCTTTTCAGCTTAAAATTTTTATTGGGGTATTTCATTATGGTTTAACAGAAAAAAGTATTTTTTTTCCTAAATTACTTTACATCCAGTGCGTTTCTATGTCCACATTCCAAAGGAAAAAGTCCAAAGGTTTTACTCTTGTCTCCCACTCAAATTGAATAATTTCCCTCAGACTTCCCCTCTTACTACTTTGCTGATGAGATGGAAAATGACTTTGACAGAGGACAAGATGAGCTGGCTGAAGAACAGAAGGGGGAGATGGGTACTTTTCGTTTTTCTTCACAGCATCACAAAATCTATCCTTTGGCTCAAGGAATGTTTACTCAAGTGATGGAAGGACGAACAGATGATTGTTGCATGGATGGATGTCATAAGATTTAAGGTCTTTGCAGAAAGCTATTCTTATCCCCCAAACATTACAGTGAAACCGTTTTCTGTTTTTTTTCCTCCAGGTGACACCCCAGTGACCTTTATGGTCACTGAATCATTTAGTTTGTTTTGCCAGTTGTGATGACTGTCTTCAGTCTTACTTCACATGCAACAGGAGCTGATATAGGTCATGGATTGACATTTTACTCGCAGCCTTTCAGAGGAACAAACCTGTCATGACTTGAACTTGTTTATCAACCTTGGATTATGAGTTTCATGCCGCTTCCATCACTGCAAAAACTCTTAAGACCAATAAGGTGCAAGAAAACAGCTGGTTGAAATTATAAGTATGAAGTAGATCCATTATGAATTTTAACATTTCAGATCAAATGTTTACATGCGCTGCATAAAAAAAACAAACCTTTTTTACTCGCTGTCTAATATGAAATCAGACTAAACCTTTCCTATTTTAGGTCAGTTATGATTCTCAAAGTTAGTTAAGCTGCTGGCAGGTTGATTCACAACATGTGAGTAAAAAACTAAACTCTGAGGCACACCAGAGGTGTGCCTCAGAGTTTATTTTTGGGTAGCATTTTCAATTTCTGAAGGTGCCATGTTCATTGATTCAAACAATTATATAAAGGTTTGAACAGCATGGGAATATTCAGCCATCACAGTGTTCAGGAAGGAGACTGGTTTTGTGTCCCAGAGAAAAATGTCTTAAGGTGTGAAATGTGTATCAACCCCAGAACAAAAGCTGGAGATCTTGTGAAGATGATTGTAATCAACAAGTCATGTTCTCATGTTCAACCATTAAACCAAGAGTGGAAAAAAAAATCATTATTCCAAAAGCAACAAAAATAGTCAGATTAGATTGCACTTAGGGACAAAAACATTGAACTATTTGGTCACAAGGACCATTGTTACACTTAAAGGGGAAGCTGGCAAGCTTGAGACCATCCAACTGTGAAATGAATGGATGGCCGCATCATGTTTTGGGGATGGTTTGCTACACTCACACATGATAGTGAAGCAACATTTCAAGACTTCAGCTAGGAATTTAGAGCTCGTTACAAATGAGTCTTCCAAATGGATATGGACTCTAAACATACAGCCAAATTAGATAGTGTCTTAAGGGAAACAGTTCTGGCCATCACAAAGCCCTGATCTCAGTCTCCTACAAGATTTGTGGGGAAAGCTGAAAAGGTGTGTGTGAGCAAGGTAGAATATAAACATTACCCAGTTACACTGGTTCTGTTACACTGGCTACACGAGAAATTGGCCAAAGTCCCAGCTATCCCGACCAGAGACAGAGAACCCAAATTCAGCCAAACACAAAGTGATAAGTAAAAAGGTTTATTCAGAAACTCAGGATCAGAGAGCAGAAGAACAGCAGTCAGCTTCCAGGAACCACTGAGAACAGAGAGACTAGTTTGTGGCTGAATAAAAGTCAGGATCTGCAAGGAGTTAGATAAAGCCACTAACCTTCTCAGTCTGGTGATGAGGCACAGAATCCAGAGGAGGAAGAGATCCAGACAGTTAATGAGGAAGCGTCCAACAGACTGAAGTCGGATTGCCGACTGATCCAAATCCTCCGGGGAACCAGCTAACGCTGTGACAGGAACACAGAGAGCTGTGATTGTCCTCTTGACAATAAATCCAGGCAGACTAGAGAGCCAGGCGGACTCAGGCTGAATAAACCAGTGGCTAGGCTGAGATGTAAATCCAGGGACAGAAACAGGGTCGAATTCCAGGGCTAGAGGCGTCAGACAAGGGGCAGGCAGAGACATAAACCAGAGGCAGAAAACAGAGTCGAAATCCAAAATTCAATCCGTCAGACAAGGAGCAAGCAAGAGGGAATAATCCGTAAGGCAAGGCAAGGTCATGGAACGAGATCAGTCAGGAAGGAACGCTGGATAACTACTCACAAATGTTTTCGAAAATCTGGCACCGTCTGCCTGTCAGAGGGCTGTATATAACTGCAGCTCCACAGGTGTGTGGCATGACGGTGATTGCGCAGCAGCGCAGCAGCAGACAGGTGAAGCAGATGAGTTAATTGCATGAGTGAAAGCAGAGCAGGCATACGGGCCAGAATCATAACACCAGCAAACAATTGTGAGAAGCTTTGCCAGGATACCAAAAACGTTTGAAAGAAGTCACAAAGTTTAAAAGGCTCACTCCCCAAATACTAAGGAAATGTTTTTAAATGTTTGATTCTGAACAAAGAAATACTTTTTTGGCCACTGAGCATAGCAGGGTACACAGACAATGACCTTCTTCTTTCAAGCTTCTTGTTCTATGGTTAAGCGTATTTCAATTGACCAGCAAGGTGTTGACATGATGATGCCCCCTTTGTGCAGGGCTTGCTGCAGAAGAGAAAGAATGGAGCTGCACATTGTTTTTATACTCCTATGATGTCGTGGAAACCCGGCTATGGAACTCCTTCTTCCTAGGAGTACATCATTTACGTCAAAATGGCTAATGCTGTGCATTCTGGGATTCAGAGTTCATTTTTTCTTCTGGTCATGCAGTTCAGTCCCTGTTCTCCATGTGGCTGGGGTAGATCCCCAACAGTCTCCATCTGAAACATTACTGCCTTATTTCTGTGCCTGCAGCTGAGAGTCCAACAATCTCATGAAAAAGAGTCTATGACTAAAGTTAAATCATTTAATACAAGGAGAGCAATGAAGCTTAAACAGCTACACACCTAAACTAATATAAACTATTCAGATTCTAATTAAAACAGATTTTTATATGAGTGATTTCTTGAAATCCAGATTGGCATGCTAATAATCGCCTTGGTAGTGTAACTTTTAAAATCCTACGCTAATCCACATTTCTTATGAAGAGTTCGATAGAAGAGGGCATAAGAAATGTCTGCTTCCGTGAAATGGCAAAAACCACTAATCCTTTGTGATTTTTAACATCATCTCCTCTCTCAACCTCTTCCTGAACCCCCATCGTTTCAGGGGAACATCACAGGTCTGACAGGAACGATGGACTTTAAGGACAGCGGCTCAAACTCCCACGTCCAGTTTGAGATCCTTGGCTCCAGCTTCAGCGAGACCTTTGGCAAGGACATCAAAAGGGTGAGTTCACCTTAAAGTGACAGAAAGAAACGGCTGTTGTACAGTTTATCCACTGCTTTAGTTGTTGCACCATGAGACATGCCGGCCTGTTTAAGAACACCTTTCCACAATCATTTTTCTCCCTGTCTCTGCAGGTTTTTCGTTAGCAGAGAGCCTAACAGGGCTGCCTTGTTCTGCACTGAGAAGTGCTGCTGGCTGTTGTTGTCATTGCAGTTGCATGTCATCTGTCATTAAGTCTGTTGAGAAATAATGCAGTGGTGCATACTACTCCTATCCAGGGATCATATGAGGACCTGTACCTAGCGTTTCTGTTCTTTTTAAGATGCTTCATTGAACCTTTAGAAGCTTCTGGTTCAAAATGTGCAGATTACTATATGCTTTTATTCTCTCAAGCTGTGCATTTTTATAAACTTTAATTGCTAAGAAGGGAACCTCAATTTTTGAACTTATCTCAAATGTGCAGTTTTTAATTATTGTTAAAATTATTAATATCATCAATAATCATGAACTGATATCAAACAAGAATAGTTTCAACATCTAATATCTGTTTGCCTGAATGTGTCATCAGTCATCATGTCACCTAATGTGCAGTTCAATGAGGGTTTCAATTCATATTTGTGAATCAACATCTATAAAAGCACATTCAGATAAAAAGACAATCTCAGTTTTTTTTTAAACTACAAATAGAATTTAGAAAAATCAAATGTACTAAGCATAATAAACAGTATTCTCTTCTAAGTGCTATTCTATTTACTATATGTGCTGTTCTCTTTCATAGCATTCGTTTCGTGTCTCACATTGGGAACGCCCTCGGAGTGACCTCATCAGAAGCTCCTATTGCATTACGCCAGCCAGGATTGGCTGGAAATAAGCCTGTCAGTGTCAGAGAGGGCAGAGTCCCTCCCCCTATTTATAAGGCCGTCGCTGCACTGATAGTTTATTCAAAAACATTCACCTCTTCCTCGCAACGTCAAAGCAAGGAGGGTGACTTGGTTAGACACTCTGAGCTGAAGTTCCAACTAGCTCTCCATTCGATACGGCCTCTCTTCGGAGCCTAGCTAAACTGTCCACAGACATGTGCGCAAGCTCGATCACCGGACGCTTTGCTCTGGGTTTGTCCAGTATCGCGGAGAGTAGCTATCCCCTTGGTAGAAATACCGCGGGAAGAGTAGAAATACTAAAAAAAAAAAAAAGAAAAAAAAAAGTGGGTCAACTTACCTGCTACGGTTGCCCGTTACAGAGTAGCAATACTCCCGCTGTAAGCTACCCACAGGGAAGCCGAAACGCTCCCCCCAACCTAGCCACACCTGGTTAGCTTAGCTGTCACCAGCTAGTTTTCTTCTTTTCTTTTCGTAGCCTCACACCCAAATCTCCTACAAACATGCAGACTGCCAAGTCTTCCACAAAAGCTGAGGAGAGCATACAGGCACAAACCTGCCCGTGTGGCAATAAAATTTCAAGCTGGGATACCCACCTGGCTTGTGTGGTGTGTCTCGGTCTGAAACACGCTCAAGTAGCCTTTGAGCCCGGGGAAGAGTGCTCCCACTTTAGCCGGTTCTCCCTCAAGGTTCTCCGTCACCGTCTGGCCCGTCAGTCGACATTGTCCAGCAACGACCCAGTGTTGGCTTCGACAGCATCCGTACAGGAACCAGCCGATCAAGCGGTGTCTCTGACCACCGATGCAGAAGCCGGACCAAGTTGGGGAGAAATCCTCGACGCCGTGGACCCTCTGCCACCTGAAATGTCCGAGCACAGCCCCGCATCCGGCCCGCTGGACCTCCTGATGACGGGAGACGATGAACTCTCTGACCTGGATTCGGAAATGCCCTTCTCGGATAACGATGAGGATTATGACCCATCTCCCCCTCCCTCAGGACGGGTTGCAAAACCCACTTCCTTTAGGCGCGGGCCGACCCGGTCATGATATGGACAAACTGGATTTTAACCTGCACGATGTGTGCAAACGCGCTGCTGCCAAGTTAAACATCCAGTGGCCCGAGGTTCAGGCGGAGGTAGTCCGCTCCCGTTTCGACCGAAAGAAGCTACCAAAGGCACGGAAAATAGGCAGACAACTCAACCTCACCATGCTTTCCACTAAAGAGAAGGAGGACCTTCTGGACACCCCCATCACACCTCAGGGGCTGTTCGGAGCAGCGGTCACCTCGATGCAAAAAAGGTGTCAGGAGAAGAAGAGGGATGATGAAGCCTTGAAGCTGTGTCTCCCCAGACGTACATTTGCCACTGGGACCACGGCCCCGCCACCCCAGCACCAGACTTTTACACAGGCGGCAGCTCACTTTCCCCCCACCTTCAGGATCCCGAGACAACCGAAAGCGCAATCAGATACTCAGGCACCACAGAAACCCTCTGCCTCCAAGGCACAGTGGCAAAGGAAGCCCGAAGGCTCTCACCCTGACCAGCCACCTCGCACATCCACTCAGGTGGTAAGAAGGAGGAAGCGATTGGCCTGACCCCCTCCCTGGGTGGAGGGTGCAAGCAGGGATCGCTTCCCTCCACGGCTCTGTTGCCGAGCCCGTTCGAGTTCAGCCGATTTCAGTGCGTGACCGAGAGGACGTTCGAGCCTGCTCAGCACGCTACGAAGAAACTGATGGACTGTGTTCATTATGGGGAATTCCATAGCGACCCCTGTTCACGTCACACAAACACATTTTTCTGTTCAAAAAAAATAAATGTTCACAAGCTGTCGCATCCAGGCCACGAGCCGAGGGCGCAGTTAAAAACATTGAAAAATATAAACGCACTAACTCTTGGGGATTTGGTCCCTCCTTTTTTGGAAGGAGTGAGACCTCTTCCGAGTGTGAGTAGCTCTGTTGCGCAGCCAATACCACGTGCATGCGCACTACAAGACAGCGCTTTTTGCGGCCTAGCGCCAGAAGGCGGCGCTCTCAGCCCGTTTTCCAAAGACTGGCCTGTCAGCTGCCTGACAGTGAAAATCAATCTTTGGGAAGAATGCACAGACTCAGACTGGGTTTTAAGAACAATAAGGAGGGGATACAGGCTGCAGTTCGCCGTATTCCCCCCATGCTTCAGGGGAGTGATTCATTCACAAGCAGAAGGGGAAGCCGCTCTTTTCCTACAGGAGGAAATTTCCTCGTTGCTGGAGAAGAGCGCGATAAGACTGATTCCTCACGAACACCGCAGCATCGGTTTTTATTCGCGCTATTTCCTCGTGCCGAAGGGGATGCGTGCGATCTTAGACCTCCGGGCGTTGAACAAGCATCTGAGAAAATACAAATTCAGGATGCTAACCCACACCTCCCTGCTGCCCTTCCTACATCCCGGCGATTGGTTTACCTCAAGGATGCTTTTTTCCACATCCCCATTTACCCACCACACAGAAAATATCTCAGATTTGCTTTTCATGGAAACTGTTACGAATACCTCGTACTCCCTTTTGGACTGTCTCTGAGCCCCAGAGTGTTTGTGAAGTGCACAGAGGCTGCTGTGGGTCCGCTCAGGAGGTGGGGCATCCGCGCGGTGATGTACATAGACGACTGGCTGATCGCCTCTTCCTCCCACCAAGAAGCTGCAGATCACACAGCTGTATTAGCACAGCACATGATGGATCTGGGTTTCCACATAAATGTGGAGAAGAGTGTCCTGCTTCCTTCTCAACACATATCCTTCATAGGTCTCTCCCTAAACTCAGTCCAGGCCACAGTGAGACTAACAGAGGACAGAGTGAAAACCATCCTCGACTGCTTGTCCATGTTTCCCAGAGGAAATCTGGTATCGTTCACACTCTGCAGAAGGCTTTTGGGGCTGATGGCCTCAGCATTAGTAGTAGTCCCGCTGGGACGTCTCCATATGAGAGGGATCCAACGATGGCTGGCCTCTCATCAGAGGCTGAACCCACACTTCTGTCAGAGAGTGAGGGTCACCACAGCCTGCACAGGAGAACTACGTCTTGGCGGGATGCCAATATGCTGACAAAAGGTGTTCCGATGGGAGTCGTGCAAAGCAGAAAGGTGGTCACGACGGATGCCTCCCTGTCGGGCTGGGGAGGTATATGCGAATGACAAATGGTGAATGGGTCTTGGGGCCCAAACATGCTATAACGTTAAAACATTTTCTCCCTATCCTGAGGGGACACCACCTGCTGATCAGAACAGACAACACCACTGTGGTGGCTTATATCAACAGTCAGGGAGGTCTGAGGTCACTAAGGCTCCACAGGCTGACTCACAAACTAATAATTTGGAGCAGTAGACATTTTCTGTCACTGAGAGCCACTCACATCCCAGGAGTACTGAACTGTGGAGCAGACCTGCTCTGCAGGGGGAATCCTCTGTATGCAGAGTGGAAGCTCCATCCGGAGGTGGCCAGGCTGGTCTGGCAGAAGTTCGGTTAGCAATCAGTGGACCTGTTTGCCTCACAGGAGAACAATCAGTGCCCCCTGTTCTTCTCCCTGCACGATCAGAACGCACCTCTGGGGGTGGACGCACTAGCCCACACCTGGCCTCGTGTTCTGCTCTATGCGTTTCCCCCAATAGCTCTCATTGCACCAACGCTAGCCAGGGTACGAGCAGAAGGCCTGACAATGATCCTTATTGCACCCCATTGGCCAGCAAAACACTGGTTACGGGACATAACACAGCTCCTCTGCCAGGAGCCATGGCCTCTTCCTGCACGCAGGGATCTGCTGTCTCAGGCATGAGGACAAATATTCCTTCCCCACCCAGAACAACTGGCTCTGTGGGCTTGGCCCGTGAGTGGTTCAATCTGCAATCTGTAGGTCTCCCTCAGAATGTCATTGAAACAATACAGAATGCCAGAGCGCCTGCTACAAGATCTTTGTATGTGTTTGTGTCCGTTTTTGAAAAATGGTGCTCTGAAATTCAAGAAATCCCCTTTCAGTGTTCTGTGGCGGTGATTTTAGCCTTCTTACAGAACCTGATTGAAAAGGGAAAAGCTTTTTCATCTATTAAGGTTTACTTAGCTGCAATTTCAGCTTGCCATGTTGGTTTCGAAGGAAAAACTGCAGGACAGCACCCATTAGTGGGCCGGTTCATACGAGGGGCTAGCAGCACCAGGGGCAGATCTCCATCATGGGATCTGCCCCTGGTGCTGGATGCTCTCACTAGCCAACCCTTTGAGCCACTGGGTCAAGTGGAATTAAAGATAGTAGCTCTAAAAACAGCACTCCTGTTGGCACTGGTCTCTGCTAAGCGTGTGGGAGAAATCCACGCTTTATCAGTGCATCCTTCTTGCACAAAATTTTCTTCGGACAAAACTAGGGTGGTTTTGCTCCCCAACCCTGCTTTTGAGCCTAAAGTGTTGAGGTCATACTCTCCAATTGAGTTGGTGGCTTTTAATCCCCCTCCTTTCTCCTCGCAGGAACAGGAGAGGTTGCACAATCTCTGCCCGATACGTGCTTTACAGATCTACCTAGGGAGAACAAAACAGGTCAGAAAAAGTGACCAGCTGTTTGTCTCCTGGGCTAAGAATCATTATGGGAAACCGGTGTCAAAACAGCGGCTCGCCCATTGGATCACTGCTGCAATCTCCTTAGCCTATAGTTCAAAAAGGCTTCAGCCTCCAGAGGGCCTGCGTGCCCGCTCTACTAGAGGGTTAAAGCTCTTCATGGGCCCTGCTCAGAGGAGTATCTCTGCGAGAGATTTGTGCTGCTGCAAGCTGGGCGTCTCCTCACACGTTTGCTCGGTTTTACAAACTTGACGTCACAGCATCATCGCTGGCTCATTCAGTACTCAGTGTGGCACCAAGCACTATAGAGAACTGTGATTAATTGTTTTGCAGTCTGCTGACATGCAGTGTGTAATCTGCTGAGCACTACGGGAGTCAGTATATTTTCGTTCCCAATGTGAGACACGAAATGAATGCTATGAAAGAGAACTTTAGGTTACTTTCGTAACCCCGGTTCTCTGAGTAGCATGAGTGACTGTCTCACATTGGGAACGCCCTCGGCGTGACCTCATCAGAAGCTCTTATTGCATTACGCCAGCCAGGACTGGCTGGAAATAAGCCTGTCAGTGTCAGAGAGGGCAAAGTCCCTCCCCCTATTTATAAGGCCGTCGCTGCACTGATAGTTTATTCAAAAACATTCACCTCTTCCTCGCAACGTCAAAGCAAGGAGGGTGACTTGGTTAGACACTCTGAGCTGAAGTTCCAACTAGCTCTCCATTAGATACGGCCTCTCTTCGGAGCCTAGCTAAACTGTCCACAGACACGTGCGCAAGCTCGATCACCGGACGCTTTGCTCTGGGTTTGTCCAGTATCGCGGAGAGTAGCTATCCCCTCGGTAGAAATACCGCGGGAAGAGTAGAAATACTAAAAAAAAAAAAAAAAAAAAAAAAAGTGGGTCAACTTACCTGCTACGGTTGCCCGTTACAGAGTAGCAATACTCCCGCTGTAAGCTACCCACAGGGAAGCCGAAACGCTCCCCCCAACCTAGCCACACCTGGTTAGCTTAGCTGTCACCAGCTAGTTTTCTTCTTTTCTTTTCGTAGCCTCACACCCAAATCTCCTACAAACATGCAGACTGCCAAGTCTTCCACAAAAGCTGAGGAGAGCATACAGGCACGAACCTGCCCGTGTGGCAATAAAATTTCAAGCTGGGATACCCACCTGGCTTGTGTGGTGTGTCTCGGTCTGAAACACGCTCAAGCAGCCTTTGAGCCCGGGGAAGAGTGCTCCCACTGTAGCCGGTTCTCCCTCAAGGTGCTCCGTCGCCGTCTGGCCCGTCAGTCGACATTGTCCAGCAACGACCCAGTGTTGGCTTCGACAGCATCCGTACAGGAACCAGCCGATCAAGCGGTGTCTCTGACCACCGATGCAGAAGCCGGACCAAGTTGGGGAGAAATCCTCGACGCCGTGGACCCTCTGCCACCTGAAATGTCCGAGCACAGCCCCGCATCCGGCCCGCTGGACCTCCTGATGACGGGAGACGATGAACTCTCTGACCTGGATTCGGAAATGCCCTTCTCGGATAACGATGAGGATTATGACCCATCTCCCCCTCCCTCAGGACGGGTTGCAAAACCCACTTCCTCAGGCGCGGGCCGACCCGGTCATGATATGGACAAACTGGATTTTGACCTGCACGACGTGTGCAAACGCGCTGCTGCCAAGTTAAACATCCAGTGGCCCGAGGTTCAGGCGGAGGTAGTCCGCTCCCGTTTCGACGGAAAGAAGCTACCAAAAGCACGGAAAATAGGCAGACAACTCAACCTCACCATGCTTTCCACTAAAGAGAAGGAGGACCTTCTGGACACCCCCATCACACCTCAGGGGCTGTTCGGAGCAGCGGTCACCTCGATGCAAAAAAGGTGTCAGGAGAAGAAGAGGGATGATGAAGCCTTGAAGCTGTGTCTCCCCAGACGTACATTTGCCACTGGGACCACGGCCCCGCCACCCCAGCACCAGACTTTTACACAGGCGGCAGCTCACTTTCCCCCCACCTTCAGGATCCCGAGACAACCGAAAGCGCAATCAGATACTCAGGCACCACAGAAACCCTCTGCTCCAAGGCACAGTGGCAAAGGAAGCCCGAAGGCTCTCACCCTGACCAGCCACCTCGCACATCCACTCAGGTGGTAAGAAGGAGGAAGCGATTGGCCTGACCCCCTCCCTGGGTGGAGGGTGCAAGCAGGGATCGCTTCCCTCCACGGCTCTGTTGCCGAGCCCGTTCGAGTTCAGCCGATTTCAGTGCGTGACCGAGAGGACGTTCGAGCCTGCTCAGCACGCTACGAAGAAACTGATGGACTGTGTTCATTATGGGGAATTCCATAGCGACCCCTGTTCACGTCACACAAACACATTTTTCTGTTCAAAAAAATAAATGTTCACAAGCTGTCGCATCCAGGCCACGAGCCGAGGGCGCAGTTAAAAACATTGAAAAATATAAACGCACTAACTCTTGGGGATTTGGTCCCTCCTTTTTTGGAAGGAGTGAGACCTCTTCCGAGTGTGAGTAGCTCTGTTGCGCAGCCAATACCACGTGCATGCGCACTACAAGACAGCGCTTTTTGCGGCCTAGCGCCAGAAGGCGGCGCTCTCAGCCCGTTTTCCAAAGACTGGCCTGTCAGCTGCCTGACAGTGAAAATCAATCTTTGGGAAGAATGCACAGACTCAGACTGGGTTTTAAGAACAATAAGGAGGGGATACAGGCTGCAGTTCGCCGTATTCCCCCCATGCTTCAGGGGAGTGATTCATTCACAAGCAGAAGGGGAAGCCGCTCTTTTCCTACAGGAGGAAATTTCCTCGTTGCTGGAGAAGAGCGCGATAAGACTGATTCCTCACGAACACCGCAGCATCGGTTTTTATTCGCGCTATTTCCTCGTGCCGAAGGGGATGCGTGCGATCTTAGACCTCCGGGCGTTGAACAAGCATCTGAGAAAATACAAATTCAGGATGCTAACCCACACCTCCCTGCTGCCCTTCCTACATCCCGGCGATTGGTTTACCTCAAGGATGCTTTTTTCCACATCCCCATTTACCCACCACACAGAAAATATCTCAGATTTGCTTTTCATGGAAACTGTTACGAATACCTCGTACTCCCTTTTGGACTGTCTCTGAGCCCCAGAGTGTTTGTGAAGTGCACAGAGGCTGCTGTGGGTCCGCTCAGGAGGTGGGGCATCCGCGCGGTGATGTACATAGACGACTGGCTGATCGCCTCTTCCTCCCACCAAGAAGCTGCAGATCACACAGCTGTATTAGCACAGCACATGATGGATCTGGGTTTCCACATAAATGTGGAGAAGAGTGTCCTGCTTCCTTCTCAACACATATCCTTCATAGGTCTCTCCCTAAACTCAGTCCAGGCCACAGTGAGACTAACAGAGGACAGAGTGAAAACCATCCTCGACTGCTTGTCCATGTTTCCCAGAGGAAATCTGGTATCGTTCACACTCTGCAGAAGGCTTTTGGGGCTGATGGCCTCAGCATTAGTAGTAGTCCCGCTGGGACGTCTCCATATGAGAGGGATCCAACGATGGCTGGCCTCTCATCAGAGGCTGAACCCACACTTCTGTCAGAGAGTGAGGGTCACCACAGCCTGCACAGGAGAACTACGTCTTGGCGGGATGCCAATATGCTGACAAAAGGTGTTCCGATGGGAGTCGTGCAAAGCAGAAAGGTGGTCACGACGGATGCCTCCCTGTCGGGCTGGGGAGGTATATGCGAATGACAAATGGTGAATGGGTCTTGGGGCCCAAACATGCTATAACGTTAAAACATTTTCTCCCTATCCTGAGGGGACACCACCTGCTGATCAGAACAGACAACACCACTGTGGTGGCTTATATCAACAGTCAGGGAGGTCTGAGGTCACTAAGGCTCCACAGGCTGACTCACAAACTAATAATTTGGAGCAGTAGACATTTTCTGTCACTGAGAGCCACTCACATCCCAGGAGTACTGAACTGTGGAGCAGACCTGCTCTGCAGGGGGAATCCTCTGTATGCAGAGTGGAAGCTCCATCCGGAGGTGGCCAGGCTGGTCTGGCAGAAGTTCGGTCAGCCATCAGTGGACCTGTTTGCCTCACAGGAGAACAATCAGTGCCCCCAGTTCTTCTCCCTGCACGATCAGAACGCACCTCTGGGGGTGGACGCACTAGCCCACACCTGGCCTCGTGTTCTGCTCTATGCGTTTCCCCCAATAGCTCTCATTGCACCAACGCTAGCCAGGGTACGAGCAGAAGGCCTGACAATGATCCTTATTGCACCCCATTGGCCAGCAAAACACTGGTTAGGGGACATAACACAGCTCCTCTGCCAGGAGCCATGGCCTCTTCCTGCACGCAGGGATCTGCTGTCTCAGGCATGAGGACAAATATTCCATCCCCACCCAGAACAACTGGCTCTGTGGGCTTGGCCCGTGAGTGGTTCAATCTGCAATCTGTAGGTCTCCCTCAGAATGTCATTGAAACAATACAGAATGCCAGAGCGCCTGCTACAAGATCTTTGTATGTGTTTGTGTCCGTTTTTGAAAAATGGTGCTCTGAAATTCAAGAAATCCCCTTTCAGTGTTCTGTGGCGGTGATTTTAGCCTTCTTACAGAACCTGATTGAAAAGGGAAAAGCTTTTTCATCTATTAAGGTTTACTTAGCTGCAATTTCAGCTTGCCATGTTGGTTTCGAAGGAAAAACTGCAGGACAGCACCCATTAGTGGGCCGGTTCATACGAGGGGCTAGCAGCACCAGGGGCAGATCTCCATCATGGGATCTGCCCCTGGTGCTGGATGCTCTCACTAGCCAACCCTTTGAGCCACTGGGTCAAGTGGAATTAAAGATAGTAGCTCTAAAAACAGCACTCCTGTTGGCACTGGTCTCTGCTAAGCGTGTGGGAGAAATCCACGCTTTATCAGTGCATCCTTCTTGCACAAAATTTTCTTCGGACAAAACTAGGGTGGTTTTGCTCCCCAACCCTGCTTTTGAGCCTAAAGTGTTGAGGTCATACTCTCCAATTGAGTTGGTGGCTTTTAATCCCCCTCCTTTCTCCTCGCAGGAACAGGAGAGGTTGCACAATCTCTGCCCGATACGTGCTTTACAGATCTACCTAGGGAGAACAAAACAGGTCAGAAAAAGTGACCAGCTGTTTGTCTCCTGGGCTAAGAATCATTATGGGAAACCGGTGTCAAAACAGCGGCTCGCCCATTGGATCACTGCTGCAATCTCCTTAGCCTATAGTTCAAAAAGGCTTCAGCCTCCAGAGGGCCTGCGTGCCCGCTCTACTAGAGGGTTAAAGCTCTTCATGGGCCCTGCTCAGAGGAGTATCTCTGCGAGAGATTTGTGCTGCTGCAAGCTGGGCGTCTCCTCACACGTTTGCTCGGTTTTACAAACTTGACGTCACAGCATCATCGCTGGCTCATTCAGTACTCAGTGTGGCACCAAGCACTATAGAGAACTGTGATTAATTGTTTTGCAGTCTGCTGACATGCAGTGTGTAATCTGCTGAGCACTACGGGAGTCAGTATATTTTCGTTCCCAATGTGAGACACGAAATGAATGCTATGAAAGAGAACTTTAGGTTACTTTCGTAACCCCGGTTCTCTGAGTAGCATGAGTGAGTGTCTAACCAAGTCACCCTCCTTGCTTTGACGTTGCGAGGAAGAGGTGAATGTTTTTGAATAAACTATCAGTGCAGCGACGGCCTTATAAATAGGGGGAGGGACTTTGCCCTCTCTGACACTGACAGGCTTATTTCCAGCCAGTCCTGGCTGGCGTAATGCAATAAGAGCTTCTGATGAGGTCACGCCGAGGGCGTTCCCAATGTGAGACAGTCACTCATGCTACTCAGAGAACCGGGGTTACGAAAGTAACCTAAAGTTTCCATGAATGTCTTAATGAACCAGAATGTGTCTAAGCTTGTGTGGTGTGTGCTTTTTGGGCAGATGTGAACAATCAATCATTTCTAGTGGCCTTTATTTTGTAAGTTGACCGACAGGAAATAGGGTGGAGAGCAAGAGGGGAAGACAAGGAGTAAAAGTCAACAGGCCAGGACTTGAACTTGTGACAACTGCGTCGCGGGCTAAGGCCGCCGTATACAGGTCGTGTCCTTTACCCCTGCGCCACCTGCTACGCCCCAATGATCAATCACTCATGAAATGGCTACTTATACCATGTGGTCGGTCTGGTCTTGTGACAAGATATTTGCTGTGACTAGAAGAAAGGAATGAGTTAGAGGGCAGATCTTGTGGACCAAATGTTGCATGTAGAACATGGGCTCTTTACCCATCTTTGGAAGAGCAGGATATTTTAATTTACTTTGAGGTATACTCCTGGTTAATAAGAAAGGGGATGGTAATTTGCTTGACGGTTGTTACACAAAGGAGGATAGTTGGCATGTAAGACCCTGTCTTAAGCACAACTAAAATCAGACAACATGAACCCAAAGATAGGTCACAAATTGTAAGATCAAATCAAATTGTTTTATGTTTAGGTTTGCCAGTCTGATTCTTAGCTGTATGCTTAACGCTAATGCTATTTCCCAATAACTAGTTGGGTAAAAGAGCTTGGAGGACGTGTTTTTCTCTTGGTGCAAACTAATGTGGTCATGAATATATCTCCTTTTTTTATGGCCGCATTATTATTCATTTTTTGATATTTAAAAAAAATATATATTTTTTTTTAAAAGAAAGCAGACAGGAAGCCGAGAGGAGAGAGGAGGAAGACATGCAGCACAGGTCTCCTGGGTCGGGATTTGAATCTGGACAGTTATGCCGAGCACTGAAGCCTCCGTATATAGGCCGTGAACTCTACCACTACGTCACATGCAGCGCCCTTCTTTCCTCTTATGAGCTTTATGAAGCAAGTCTCTGGTTGATTCATCTCCTGACCCAAAAGTGATCTAAATTTCATTTGTAGCAGGAGTCATTGAGTCATCTGATTACTGAGAGTCAGACTTTTGGTACTGGGAACAGTTAAACAGACACATGGCCGCAGGTAGACCTAGTTAATAAGAGATTTATGAGGAATTATATGCTTGCAAAGGCTTCTTGGAAAGCTGACGTTGGCCTAACCCTTGGTGGTAGTTGGAGCCAAGCATTTGTCCAAAGCAGAGATGTGTGGGAATCCTTGGTTGTTTCACCGCCAGTTGGCTGGAGCTTATACTTCAGCGAGCCATCCAAAAATCCTTTTGACTTTTATCGCCTAGCTTGAGGCACATGGCATTACCTGCAATTTATTTTAACAGTATATGGCACTGCAAATAAAATCTCTGTCTAATCAACAACTAGTAGTGTGTAATCAACAACTAGTAGCAGAGGAAGGGGATGTACAGGAGGTTTATCCCTAGAAAATCTCACCTCATAAGAGTTACTTTTTTGCCATTTTTACAAGTCTGTCAAACAGTTTGCAATATGTACTCTCTGTGTGTTCAGAATGAACTGTGTATACGCTTCTGTGACCCTTTTACTACCCAGCTCGTTGTAATGAGGTGAAAACTATTTAGCATAGGACCTCTTTAAACTCCAACAATTACTATGGTAAAAGAGACATTCCAATGTATAAAACTGTTTCTAGGGTAGTGTATGATCCTCACCTATAAAATTGTAGAAATTAGGCTTACCAGAAATATTAATATTTGTAAAACTCAAAATATGTACCCTAGAATTATAATAATTATCTTGTGAATAATTTTACAGTGTTAAGTATTACTGAGGAAACGAAAAGGGACTCAATAAATACGTTTTTGTTCTTTGTATTGAAATTATACAAGTAATAAACACAAAAATCACAAAGATCATCTAAAAGATATTTTTACCCCCCCACGAGAGTCAAGAGGTTTTACCACGAGTACGCTCGAACTTAGAAGCAAGCTAGCAAGCTACGTTGGCGCGCGTTGGAGCTCTTATTCATTTAAAAAGGTTTGAGTTAATCCCATCAGTTTCCCGGAAACAAAACCCTCATGGTCCAAGAGGGTAAAGAAGAGAAGGCACAAAGAATCCACTCTCCCGGGTCGTCCTCAACTCAGATAAGTGCAGATCTCCAGCGGCAACACCGCAAGACACTTTATGAATGCTTAAATACCTTGGAGAACTTTCAAGCCCTGAAAGCCTCGCCCAGACCCTCCAAAGGCCATCCAGTTTGTCAAAGGATTTTGTGTGGATTTCAGCTGGGTCTTTATCCTGAGTGAAGGGGGTGCAACAAGGGAACCAATCAAAACAAGACAAACAGTCAGCATAGGATCTTTAAGAAATCAGTAACAGTTCATGTACACTGCTGTTGGGACCGCCTGTGTTGCTGATCTATGATTATTGTATTTTGATGCTGCGCTCAAAGATATTAATGACTGCACTGAAGCAGAAGTCATGATTAGGCAGTCAATGACTTGTACTCATATAGGTGTGGTGTAATGCTGATTGTCTGATTCGATCTCACCACTTTTATTGTGTATGGGGAAATTTGAATTAACTAGAAATATTTAAATAAGATCACACTGTGTTTTCTGGTGCAATTGGTGGGGACTGGTATTCCAGTTAAACTTTTTGTGGAAAACAGATTGTGTCGAAACGTTTTTATAAGACATGCAATTTCAGACCAGTACAATAAATATCTGCAGCCATAGTTTGTCACATTAAGAGACCTACACAGACCTGATAATTTTTTCTCATGAGTCTTAACCATTGCCTCCCCGTTAGTGCCTCATGGGGCCCATAGTTGCTGACTAACCCATTATTTATGCAGCATTGAGCACGAACCCTTGTCAGTTAATTAATTTTCCAATCATTGAAAAACTTATTGAACCATGTTATGGTAACCTTGATGAAAAGCTTCATAGCCATACACATTCATCCATTGCCATCAAACCAGTTATTGTTTAACATGACGAATGAGTTCTTAATTAACAATCAGAAGAGTTTTGTCCCCCCCCCCCGTAAATACACGTAGATGCTATCTTTCTGTAGATTAACTGATTTGCAGGAGCTAAGAAATATAATTAAAACCCTGTGAGACATCACTACATCTCCGAGTGTCACATTGACCACCCGGTGAGGTGCTCTACATGTCTGAGATAATGGAAGCTTGATTATGTTGTAGAATAATGAAACTCATGATTAACTTCTGTTTCCCACAAAAAACACAAATGCAATCAGTCTAATTTTCTCTGATGGGGCAGAGGTTCTCACAAAAAGCTATCATATACAGCACTGGAGGTTATGTTATGACAATATATGCAATTATGATAGTCAAAGCTGCATTTTCCAATGAGTTGTGTAGCAAATACATTTTTCAGATATGACGCAGAACTATTTTATTTAACAGCTGAACAATCTGGAGCAGGAAAATATTGAACAACATTGTTGTAATTAAGGAAACATCTGTTTGAAGATTAAGTAAAGGGAAAATGGATGACGTCAGGTGGGAATTTGCTTTTCTATAACAAAGACCAGCACAAGTGTTATTCTGTAAATGATTCTGCAGTTATTGCAGAGCTTGTAGACCCTAATGAGCTGCTGCAGCTCTGATTGACAGAAAAGATGGCTCTGACAGGAGAGATGTCAGCTGAAACAATAGAGAGAATTTATAAAACACCTTCAAAATAGTCAGCACAGAGTGAAAAGAAACATGGTGTGTTCAAACTAAATATTTAAGTTTTGTCCAGGTATAGAAATACAGGAAATCCTCAGGGCTGAAAACTCAATACCAAATGTGTCATCTGTGTACTTTCGGCTCAGCCATGTGCTTTTCTGTTGTTTTATTTAGATTCCTTCTGTTTAGTTTTGTTGCTTCCTGGGTTCCGGTATTAGATGTGGTTAGTTATATCCTGATAGATCTGGTTTCCTCTTGTTTATGTTCTTTATTCTGGTCATTGTTTACTTGTGCTGCTCTCCATGTACATCATGTTAATTATTCATTCCCCCTCTGTATTGTTTAGGTTCCCTGGTCCCCAGCTGTCTCACATTCTCCTGATTAGCTCCTCTCCTGGTTCATTGGTTCACACTCCACTTCCCTCAGTATATAAGTTCTCTGGTTTTCATTGTTCTCCACCGGATTCTCTGCATACCTCCCTTGTTCCACGTCTCAGTGTTCTTGCCTGTTACCCTGCCTGCGTGTATAAGTGTTTGTCAATTATTATTAAAACTTGTCAACTCACCATGCGGCTCCCCTCCTCCTGCCTGCATTTTGGTCCTGCTCCACCACAAACTATGACAACATGTCTTCAATGGAGCTTAGGTCCAGTAAAGCCTACTTTCAGAATAAACACGTAAAAAGAAGAGAGCAAGATTTATAAGGGGGTAAAGAGAAACTGGTCTGTGGATGATTGTGTAAGGATTTATTACCAATTTTAAATATTTATCTGAAATTACAATTGAAAATCATAATTCAGAAGTAATAATTCCAACCAAAAATAATTTCTTAAAATTATAGATCAGAGATACACTCTGGTGTTGGGATTTTTGGGGTCACGGCACTTAATAATTACAAATAGTTAATTTTCATTATTCATTGATAATTATTAACCAAAACCACGCTAAATGTCACTGTGTTATCAACAGTTTTACTGAATGGTGTGGAACGATGACCTTATTTTAACACATAATCACTCTTACACATAATAAACACAAACGCTGTCTCTTTATCTATGTGAAAATGTATTAAACCAAGTGCTTCCTAGGCTGCGTTCACATTGCAGGCCTTAATGCTCATATCTGATTTTCTTTTTGTCGTTGTTCACGTTACTTTGAAAATGTTGCTGCTCCAAACTGACCCGCATGTGCATAAGAACAAGACGAGCAATTGACGAGCGTTGTGAAGTGCAGCACAACAGTAAACACGGAGAAGCAGGTGTTATGTGCACAACAGAATTTCTTGTCAAACTCTTTCACTCTCTTTATGCCCTGAGATGGACTGACGACCTGTCCAGGGTGTACCCTGCCTCTCGCCGGTAGACTGCTGGAGATAGGCACCAGCTCCCCAGTGACCCACTATGGAATAAGCGGTATAGAAGATGAATGAATGAATGAATGAAACTCTTTATTGCTCCGTTTTAGGGAGATCTGACAGCCAATTCAGCACAACAAATTGTTTGGTTGCTGAGACACAGCCAGCAATGGTGGGACAGGGATGTTGACAACTTTACAGAGAGCGAGTTTATTCAGACCTTTATCATGTCGAGGGAAACTTTTAATCATATATGTCAGCGCTCTCCTCTCCTCTCAACTCCACACACAGAAGACTTGATGCAATCTAGTGCATCGGACTGCGGCAGGGGCAGATCTTCACATGCTCGGTAACCTCGATAGCATTTTAAAGTCCTCTGTTTGAACGGTTGTATACGAATTTTACAATACAAACGTCCCACATCCAGACAGTTCCTATGAGCCTATAGGCTTGAATAAAGTTTTATCTCTGTTTATTAATGAGCTCTAACACCTCTCTGTCTCTCAACTGTGCAGTACTATTGTAGCCCCCCATCTGTTCTGCTAACTGCTACCGTTTCCTGCTGGGGGGAGCAAAGTTGTGACGAATGCAATGGAAAGTGACATTAAAGTCACATCTAATGCGCCTTGGTCGTTCCCATTGGAGTCACTTTCCAAAAGATCAGATACGAGTTGGATTCAGGACCACATATGAACGTGGCTCAAATGTGACTTGAAAAAGTCAGATATGGGCCAGATATGAGCGTTCATATGAGCGACACTTGTTCTAAAAAGTCTGACCTGGTCACTTGACCCCCAAAAAATCAGATTTGGGCCTCATTTGCCTGCAGTGTGAATGAGGCCTTACAATCATGATCCAACAACTTTCACCTAAATTAAGCATGCACCCATTCTACAAAATAGGTAAATTAACAATAAAAACAAATGAGGATGCACACAGAGTATAGGTGGAGATCAAACTAGCAGTTTATGGACTGAGTGGGGATGGCTCAAAGCTTTGAAATGACATGGAATATGATAGCATCGATAGCAGCTGTCAGCTTTTAGAAAGGTAGAACCAAGCCAGCTCAGGTGCAGTATAGCACCCAGCACCCGACTCCTTAGCCACTAACAGCTAATAGGAAACTCGGGTCATAAACGCTTGGAAAAACCTTGGAAAAATACAGGGCCATAAACGGTGAGACAACGAAGATGGGCCAAAACCTACACAAGGCTCAGATTGCAACCTCAGTCTGTTTTAAAGTCCACTTTAACTCAACTGAGTCAGCACTCAGTTGATCAAAAACCGAGCTTCACAGTCCACAGTATTAGAAAATTAAGCAAAGCAGTTGAATAACGTTCATGCACAACAAGCTGGAGTAGTCACACGTCCGTGAGCAACTCAAAACGGTCAACTTCTCCTCCGTTGTCGAAACGAAGAAAAATATGATGAACCATGGCAGTCAAATAGAACAAACAAGGAGGAAAATTTGTCTCCTAGGAAAACAAACCATTTTAGTTTTCTTTTTAACTTCACCTTGGGTTGCGGTGCAGTCTTCTATCAGGATACAAATCTTCTGATCTTCTTATCAGCAAGATTTCAGCTTTGTCAAGCTCTTCTGGGAATGACCAGTGAGGGAAAAAATAATAAACCTGTGTGCAAGCTGCTGTTTCTCCAGAGATTGCTTCCTTTGTGTGAGACCGACGATGGTTCGCACTGGAGTAGCAGTCAGCATTAGCTTGAACTAGCTCTTTATCACCTCTGCCTGTGATGTCAGAGCTGCAATGCATGCTGGGAGGCGGAGTAGTTCACACAAAATGGACGGTGGCCCAACAACTGGATGACTGTAAGGTTCAAGGTTCAAATCTTGTTGCTGTTTTTTTTTGTAAAACTTTGACTTGCCGATGCTTATTTTAGCAGATTCCAATTTCCCTTTAAGAAGTATCAAATAGGCATTCGAAGCATTTTTTAATAGTCATTCTGCCGTGGCTGGTCATTATTTTCCTATTATTAGCAGAGGCAATGTTACACAATGTGCGAGAGAGAGTGGTAGCGGAAAGGATGTATGTCAATAATACTCTAAAACAAATCCAGGGTGCTTATAGAGTTGACTTTTTAATTTGTCTTTAGCATCTTGCATGAGCAATTCAATGAATAGTGCAGGTAGCATTGATGAAAATATCTGCATATTCTGTAAAACGTAGATGCTTAACTTGATTCTAAGATTTCCAAAACACTGCCAGCATTTCAAAATCCAAAGTATTTTATGACAGAGCTTAATGATCAAAAGAATAAAACAGAACAACTTTACTCTTTGTTGTGCTGTCGCAGGTTAAATGAACTGCAAACAACGCAAAATGTTGTAGAAAATAGTTTTATTTCAAATAGCTTCTTACATTTCTGTGTTGGCTTCAACTTTTTTAAACAGTATGCAGATACTGAAGCTGAATTTGAGTGTTGAATAACAACATTCACTCTAAAGAATGCTGACATCAGTGCAACAGTATGATGTGTTTGTCATGATCTCTAAGAAGTTCCCGAAGGACTTCTTTAACTTCAGTTGGACTTTTTACATTATAAAGCATATAAATAGAGGAATATCAGATGACAGGGTGTTCCTCAGTTATGTGTAAAGCAGTAAGTGAAACAAAGGAAGGCAAGACATGGATGTAAACTTGGCTAAAAAAACTTAAATAAAGGCATTCAAGCAGGGAAACTTTGATGCAATATGATTTTGTGCTCACAGGCCTTAAAATATACCCAAACATCAAGAAATAGAGAAAAATGAATAATAAGTTATAATGTAATATAAGGGCAGAAATAAATTGGAAGGGGACTGAAAAAGATCTGATAGAGAAAAATATGAACGAAAAATAAAGGTAAATGAAAAAAGATCTGAAATGAACAGAAAGGAAAGGGTCTGAAAGAATAGAGAACTGGAAAAGGGAAAGTCAATGGAAGGGGCTGAGGAGAATGGGAATGACGTAAAAGGATAGTTTGTATGGAAAAATTAAGCTGTAGGGGACAGAAAGAAAATGAAAATTATCTGAAAGTAAAATGAAAGCTAAAGGAAAATTGAAAAAGCTAAATGTAACTGATAGAAACAAAGAAAAAATGCATCGCATGAACAATGACTAAAGGAAAGGAAGAGGAAAAGATAGATGGATAGAAACAAATCGTAGAGGGGTAATATACAGTAAATGGTAAAAAGGAGACAAAGAAAGAGAAAGAAAATCAGTGATTGAAAGTAAGGACATGACAGGAGCAGATGATTCGAAATAAAATACAAAAGGGAAATGAGAGTTGGTAACAACATAGAAAAATAAATTCCACTTGGAGGAGAGGAAATGAAGGAGAAAAAAAGAAAAAGCTGTGATAGAAAATAGAGCAAGAGTACATTAACGGTACCATCAGAGGGATATACAGATTTTCAGTTTTTCTCACAATAAAAGCAATAGATTTGCAGATGAATGCAGGATCAGGAACAACATGTAAACAGAAATGTCTTTTTAACTGATTTTCTTTCTTATTTGGTCACATAAGACGTTCACAGAAATGTTGTTACTGTTTCAGCTGAAAGTATAACAATTCAGATGATTTATCATCCTGCAGGAAGTGGGTATCAGTGTAGTACACACTCACACACTGAGCTGCTGCAGTAATCAAGATTTAATCACCTGGCTTCTCCTTGAGTTATGAGTCCCTCTGGGTTGTATAATGGCCATTATGAAAATGCAGGTCCACTGGTACACATGCATGTACGTGCATATGCAGCTACATTGATGTAGTCATATCTAAACACTAACTCACACTGTGCAGACCTAACAGTCTGCCCAATTAAAAACAATTGCACATTTGTATCAATTTCTATGATGTTTTGGGACTAGTGATAGCTTTGTGTGAGTTCTTTGGTTTGCAAACTTGGCTTTAACCTTAAAACACAGTTTGTTGTGAAGGCAAGTTCTTAAGCACCTGTTCTCCTGTTTTTCCATCTCAGTTTACCTGCCTATATTTGTAGAGCACTTTAAACCATAATTAACTGATACTGGTCCAAAAAAGATTTGTTAGGTCAAAGGCCCTGGCTCCTGGTCCCCAGGGAGGACCAAAAGGGTGAGGAAGAACTGTTGGCACTGAAATTAGCTTTTAACTACAGAATTGATAGATGTAACTTCTGGACTTTCAAACTGGAAGTTCTAATGCCCTTTATGAAAGTTTTAACAGGTTTGCTGCTCCGGAGCTTACAGGTGTTTTAAGACCATGCCAAGGCCAAAAGCAATAAACTTAGAGGAGCAATTGTTGCTTACAATCAGTCATAAGGAGTTGTCATCTCAGCAAATTTAAGCACAGGTGTAGCACCAATAAATGCACATCATGTGCCATCTTTATTACACATTAGGCATGTGACAGTAACAGGTGCAGGGATGTAGATTCTCTCCAACAGGTTCCTGATATTTGGTGTTCTCTTCTACTGGAACATGCCTAAAAAACCCCAGTGGTCCTGATCAGATTCCCAAATCACATTGAATGTCACCTTTTAAAGCAGAGGAACCTTATGCCGTAACCTTATCTTCACAGCTCGGGACACACTGCCCATCTTTCATAGTCATCACAGATTTTGAAGAGACTAGGTGCTCACACTAACAGACTGAAAGACTGGGGATCACACCTGCTGAGGTATCACAGACCAACTAAAGCCAGATGCGTGCATCACACTCTGGGGGAAACTCGGGAGGGTTTAAGGGAAGTTTATCCGGCGGTAATAGAAGATATTCTCAGAATTCAGATACATCTGTTACACTCCCACTTAAAATGAATGACATGCAATTTAAAATATGTTCAGTTATCCCAGAGGTTATTATTATATGAATAGTGTATTCTTTGTTTAATCATGTTGCAAGTTTGGAACATTTATTTGAACTAGTGAGGTTGTTTGTGGGTTTTAGCATGACTGTCAATGTTGGCTGTAATTTAAAAATGTTACTTCTATCTCAGCAGACAGCAATGAAATGTTTGTGCTGGAATGTGAAAATATGGATTTATGATAAATAGGTTTTTTTCTTTGTGGAAAAATGTTTTTCAGAAATGTAAATTGGTTAAATTAAGTCCCAATACCTTTATGTGCAATATGTGAATTGTTTGCTTTGTTTCAATACGGTCCTTAATTATTTACTGAGTTTTAGTTTTAAATATCCAAGTGCCTCTGTGTTTGTTTTTATCACTATGTGTTTGTAATTACTTAGTTGATAGTTTGTATTATGCCTGGTGGGTTTTTGTTCATAATGTATAGTTACAAATAGACAGCTTTTAAAAGTCTGCTGGTAGGTGTGACCCAGCCTCTTTTTCATTGGCTGCCAACAACATGCGTTTGAAGTTGGGTCAGTGATCAGCTCACGCTACCCAACTGCCTCCAGATCCACCTCAGAAAATTCAAACATGTTTGTTGACTGTGACTGACGTCAGGTCGGGTGGGCTTGGTTCCCCTCACACACTTGCAGACTCCAGTTTTCACCCCCGTCCCATACCAACAGATTTTTGTACTGACTCGCCCTGCCAACTGACCACAAGTACTGCAGACTTTCCCAGACTTTCCCCAGCTTAAGGCAGAGCCCAGCCAGCCTACAGAGGAAGCTAATTTCAGTTGCTTGCATCCAGGATCCTGTTCTTTCAGTCGTGGTTCATGTCTCATGTTCATAGATGAAGGGTGGAATATAGATTGGCTCGTCACCATCAATGACCAGAGTAATCCTGTCATTGCTGCAGACAAAGGCCAAATCATCTATTATCTCCTGCTCCATCATACAATCATTCATTAACACACTGAGATTCCAAAACTTCCGAGTTTGCTACAGAGCCTCAGCCTCAACCTGGAATAAATCTTCCATCCTTTTCCAGGTGAGATTCATGCTGTCAGAATAAGAGGATCTCATTCTGATTGGAATTCAATTTTCTCTTTGAAAAATAGAAAATGCTTAACATGAACATGATGCAAACAGCCTAAAGAACTGTTTTATCAATGACAACAAAATCTGATTACTTATGAATTTAAAATAAATCTTGACTTTTTAAGATCTTTTCAGGACCTTCAAACCCACATGTGGTCTTGATTCCAACATTGGCAATGACATAATGACAATAAATGAAACACATATTTAGGATTTGAGAAAACGACATCAGTTTCAGTTCACTCATCAGCAGACATGACAGATAAACAGCATAATTTGATTGAAACACAACCAAAACCATGTGTATGAATCAGGCAGATTATTTTCTGAAGTTACAAACTCTTCCTCTTGTTGTTCCAGGAATAAAGATGGTTCATGGTGTTTCCAGTTGATGTTAGATGCTGTGAAAACCAAATAAGAGAGAGCCATGCATCCTATCCGGCATCAGTTTACTACTGTTGCCAGAGTAAGTCTGTTTGGAAGAAGAGAACGGTGGGGATGGTCAGAGTTGATCTCAAACAGAAAAGTTTTATAGAGTTTGTGACGTTTAGGTAGATGTTTTTCTGGCCGGCACTGAGTTATCAGCTGCTCGCTCTCATTATCTGCACACGCTCTATTCATTTTCCCCCTACAGTGTTTGTCTTATCCCAATCTCCATCTCCATCTTTCGGCTCTGCTCTGCTCACCGCTCGTAGGGCCATTCCTCAAAGAAAAATTTCCCCATAGATGAAACGCCACTCCCCTCCCCCCTTCCACCTTCACATCAGAGCTGATAGAGATTGAAATGTTATTTCCCTGTTTCGCTCAGAAACTTGTACGGCAGCGCACTGGTCTTTCAGACCACCCCCATGTGTTATCCCATTCGTCTGTCCTTGCCTTTCCCATAACAGTCACTTCTGATGTGTCGTCCCAGCAATTTGTTGTCTGTAAATCGCCCTCCTGCAACCGATGGAGAAAGAAAACTGGTATTTTTTTCCATCCTCTTCAGATGGCAGTGTGTCAGAAGACATTATGCTCTTGCCCACTTTCCTCAGAGGAAGTGCCTGCGAGTGGCTGTTTTTAATCAGACACCGGATGGCCTCTGGGATGACTGCAGCAGACAGATAACCTCTCCAACTTTTAATAGGGCAAGATTTAGTTCCAGTGGGTTTCAAACTCTGATCTGAGAACTCTCAAGAGTCCATCACAGAAAAATGAGGGAAGTGAAGAACTCTCCAATTATTGTGGAATTAGATGATTAGTCTGCTCACCAGTGCTTTTGTGTGCTGTTGTTCATCTATTAATGAAAGATGTAACTCCAATATCTCCAGAACCGCTCCAATAGTTCATTTATATTCCTCCTAAACACCAGGTGTGCTTTCTTGTAGAACTGGCAGCCATTCATTGTGCATTAATTTGGCAAACGTTTGTGCTGAGCTTTAGTAACATATGTGTCATTCAAAAGCTACTGTGTTTTAGTGAAACTGACAGAGCCTGTTAATAGCAGAATATATATAATGATAAATGCATGTTTACATCTTCTATCCCTCCGTCTCATCTTTGTTGCTGCTGACTCTTATCTCTCTCTTGTGCTTTTCACAAAAGAGCGAAGGAGCTTTGTGTTATTTTGCCGAGGACAGAAATTACCTGCCCATTTGTCTGTAATGGGTCCCGCATTGTTACCGTCTCCTCAGAAATGAATCCATTAGAAATGTTGGAGAACGAAAATGAGACTCAGTCGGTGCTAATTTCAAATCCCTGAGGTAATTTGGAGTCGTTAACAACAATTTGTGCCTTTGAAAACTAGAATCTTGCTAATTTCTATGAATAATACATGGAACAAGTTACATATTTTGTGCCTGTTCCATTTTTTGCTCTCAAAGACACAAAGACAGAGTCCTTTTCTTCTGTCAGGCGTGGGCAGTGATGAATGGCTCCTGAGCTCTTGGACATCCTATAAAGAGACACCAAATTAGGCTTGCTGATAATGGCAGGACAGAAAATGAAAAAGCTGTGACAAAACAGACAAAAACAGATGTAATGTTTGGCTTTCTGAAGAGACCAGATAGAAAAACATCAGCTGGGTTGCAGCTTTTCTCTGCTAACCATTATTGGTGTGCCTCAAAGGAACACAGTGTTAGGTGAGATGGTTCTCAAATAAAGTTTCGGAAGGTTTGGCTTTATGAAAGCCATACTTTCTAGGTGAACAAAACAAAATGAAACCACACATGAAGAGATTTATATCTGCCAGGATATAAATAATAAACCAGACATTCTCAAATTAGAAGCTCTTGGAAGCAGAAATTGGATTTTAGTTGCATTTTGAACGGAATTAGGCAGTTTTCTCTCATGAATTTGTACTAGATATGACTCAGTGGCCCAAATCATCCAATATAAGTCAAACTGTTTTAAATAAAGAATATATCCTTAAAAACCTGACCTGATGTGTGAAGTGTGTGTGATGACTTAGGTCAACCAACCTTAATTCAGCTGTTCCAGGTTTAAAACTCAAAGCTTCAATTTTTTGGGAACTAATTTGCTTGTTGAAGTGTTTCGTTAATGGAAATGACATTTTTGAGTTGGATATTTCTGTTTTACAGGATCTTACCTCAGGATTAAACTACTCAGTTTGAGCAATAGTCACTTCCAAACCATACCTTAATAAAATAGAATAGAAGAATAGAAATAGCATTTAGTGTTCCACTGTGGGGAAATTGAGGTGTACCAGCAGCAAAAGTGTTATTCACTGTCTTAACTGAAAGAATACACACACTACTGGTCAAAAGTTTTAGATACACTTTCTCATTTAATGGGCCTCTTTATTTTCATGACTATTTACAATGTAGATTCTCAAAGGCAACAACACTGTAAATGAACACACAGGGAATTTTATACAGTGGTAAACAAATATTGTGACATAACTAAACATTTTTATATTTTAGATTCTTCAAAATAGCCACCCTTTGCTTTGATTACTGTTTTGCTATCTTACCATTCATTCACTGAGCTTCATGAGGTGGTCACCTGAAATGGTTTTCCGAACAGATCTTCCCAGAGGTTCATTTGGAGACGGGCAAAGGTTAATATTTCAGTCATCATGGCAAAGGGCGGCTACTTTGAAGTTCTTTTGCAATTTTTGTTTGCTACATAATTCTATATGTGTTCATTCACAGTTTTGATGCCTTCAGTGAGAATCTATGTAGAATGTAAATAGTCATAAACATAAAGAAAACCATTAAATGAGAAAGTGTTTCTAAAATGTATTATCGGTAGTGTATGTTGGTGCTAAGTAATATTTTTATGTACTGAGAAAAAAAAAGAAAACAAACTATTTTAAACTAATTTGCAGTATAAATAAAAAGCATTTTACTGTCATAAAATCATTTACTTCAGACTGACACAATGACATGATTACACCAAACCAACTCATTATTTCAAACTGTAGAAGTAGTGCTGTTTCTGTTGTTAACAGAAACAGGTTTAAAAAACAAAAGGTGAGCTGAACTGAGTTGTGAACTGTTCCGCCTCATGTAGCTACTGTTTCACAGGCATTGAAACGGACTTCTGTTGTGGTGTAAAGCGGGTCTCTCAGAGCTGGTCAGAGCTCAGTCAGAGGAACTGCCAGGGAACAGGTGGTTTACGAAACATCGCCTGTTGGAGTAGATCATCATTTTGCCAATAAAAAATTCCCAGTAAGGTAAACTGGTTTGAAACTCACCCTGTTTCATCTGTTTTTGTTCGCTTTCTTGTTGGCTGTTCAGTGTATTGAAATGACAACAATATAAACTGCATTATCAATGATGCTGTGGACTATTCCTAAAAATGAGTATGGGTCAAGTACATTCACAGTGTATCTGTTAATCCAGAAAATACCAGGGGAACATTTGGGGAGAATAATACTAGAATCTCAGCTGTATTTGTTTGAATAATTTGGGGTTTGAACTTGGTATTGTTTGAGTCTCAACAAAAAAATCCAAGAAGTCTTTATTTTTTTTAGATTTCTGCTCAGTTTAAGAGAAAATTTATCAAATGCTTAGAAAATAAAATGAGCAGCTTCATTTAATTTGAACTCTTTTCCATATTTCAAGGAAGAAACCTTTCAGTTCCATCACCTGCCTGTGTGGATTTGGTATTTATCCTTATGTAAATATAAAGCATGCTGTTGTGAAGCCACCTGTTAACTGTTGGAAACATTTTCTGAATTCTATTATGTTGAGGTCAAATGAAAGTCGAGCTTTCCTGCTACTCTAACCTCCCAACCCCACAGATGGAGGTTAAGATGAAGATAAAAAGAAGTAGAAAACTGTTTCATGACTTATGAAGCCATTGTCTCTCACAGTGAGAAGCTTGATGATAGAACCTTAAGATAATTCTTTCTTCAGAGAATGTTGTTCAAAGAAAAGAGGAAAACAGTACAAATTAAAGTTCTGAATCACAACGTGACGAATATCAAATCATATATCAGTGTCAGGTTAAGTTTAAAATTATCAAATAAAGGCAACTTTACTTAAACATATAAGTAATTATGTGTTTTTAATAAAGTGTCAACTACCTTTTGAGGTGGATCAAAAGTCTGAATGTTAAGATTACACTACTACATATTAATACATTTAGTGCATTTATTATCTATCAATAGTTGCTTCTTTGGAAAGAAGTTCTGAAGTCCATGAACACAAATCTTCCAGAGTTCATTTAGGTGGCTTATTGCTAGTTATTTTTCAGCAATAATCTTTATTATTCCTGTTGTGGATATATTTTTGGTGATTTGGTGCATTGACACAAATTTATGATTTCTGCAATGCTCTCAGGATGCTGGATCAGGATGCTTCACTGTTGGCACCATGCACACAGGACTGTTGGCACCTCTCACCTTTTCTTCCCAGATGTCCCAAACATTGGGAAGGAGGATTCATGGGAGAAAATAACTTTTTTCCAGTCATCAGCGGTCAATTCTTGTACTTCCTGGAGAATTCAAGTCTCCACTTAATGTTTTCCTTTAAGAACTGGCTTCTGTGATGCCTTTCTTTTTCAAAAAAAAAATTGCAATGCATTCAGATAGACTTAGACCCACCTGCTGCCAGTGTTGCTTCCAGTGCAAGTTCTGTACTGGTGGCAACGCATATGGAGTTTTGATGAAAATTCAACTTGGAAGACTTGCCTCCACTTCCGGATCCATCTAACTACTCCACCATGTTCTCCAACCAATCAGCTTCTGGTCCGCATTCCTCTTCAGCCAATCATCCCTTAAGGCTTTGCTTTAGAAGACGCTCATACGCCAACAAATTGATTTCAGCACTGTCCCTGCCCTCTGTCCCTCATCTATGGCAGTCAACCTCATTTGAGCTTTTTCTCAGCTTTAGCTGTGCTGATGATACTGAGGTTCGCTGATCATTTTAGGCAAATAAACTCTTGGCATTGAAATAGTATGCAAATCATAAAAAAGCCTTAAGAGTCTGGTTCCAAAGTTTGAATTTACTAGATTAAACGTCTGATTGTGCAAAAGCAGAGCGGCTTTAACTCAGTCAATTCCAGTCGGTTAATCGGACCACTCAGTAAATTATTATCAGATAAACAAGTGTTTAGTGCAGCATAAAGCACATAGATGGGTTCTGCACACAAAAAGCCTCACTCTATCAGCACAAAGAGAAGAAGACATTACAGACGCATCCCACGCTGTTGGACTGACAGGTGATCTCTGGGGCAAATCTACTGCAGCGACAGCCGAGTGATGAGGACTCGGAGCTGTAACTCACACCCTCTAAAAGTCATTTTAAATCACCAATCAAAGGGAAGAATGAAGAGGAGGTGAAAGTGTGAATGTAAAAGAAGGGGGATTTGAGGTGGGGAGTCAGTGGGGGAGGTGAGAAATGGTGCCAATTGCTGGCATTTCCCTCTGCTGTCCATGGGAGAGGCAGACAGGGCGGGAGAGGAGAGGCCTGACATTTGAGTGAAAAGGGAGGAAGTGTAAGGAATCAGAAATAATGCATGAGCAAGGTAGAGATTTATACTCATGTTTGACCTCTGCAGGGAGAACAGTGCAACATGAAGAGAAGAGCCGAGAAAGCAAACTTTCACATCCGCAGCCTTTAGCTGCTGCTTTATGAGGAGGCCTTGGTTGACAGGAATCTGATCTTTACATTTTAGTCCCTAATCTTTTAAAAATTTAAAATCTTTTCATCTTTTAAACCATTTAAATAAAAATTTGAATGAAGGTTACTGAAGTTCCAGCATTGACATTGACGCATAAAGTTCATCTTTAGAAATTAATCATTAAAAAAGTTCATCCAGTTTAGTGATTCAATTCAAATAGTGAAGAGTAGATTCAAAGTGATATATTTCAATTTATCCAAAAATGTAAATATTATTATACTATTATTAAAGGATTTCAATACAGAAACTTGTGCCTATTGTGATGTATCACCATGTACTGTATGGTATGTACACAATACTTGGTTGGGACTTAGTTTACATGAATTACTGCGTTTTTACTGCATGGCATGGAGGTGAAAAACCTGTGGCTCTCCTGAGGAGTTAAAGAAGCCCAGGTTGCGGTCTTGCATTGTTGGCGCTGGTGTCTCGTATCCTCCTCTTGACAAGATCATTCTTTGTGGGGTTCGGGTCAGGCCAGTTTGCTGGCAAATCTAGCCCAGTGATATCATGGTAATTAAATAAGGTATTGGTGTTTCTGGAAGTGTAGGCAGGTGCTAAGTCTGGCTGGAACATGAAATCAGCATCACTGTAATGCTTATTAAAGGAGAGGAGCATGAAGTGCTATAAAATTTTCTTTATAAAACACACTGTACATCAAAAAGCTTGGATTCTGTGACTGCCCGCTCTTACTCCAGACTCTGGGACCTTAATTTTTCAAATGAAATGTAAAATTTACTTTCATCTGAAACCAGAATTTTTGACCACTGAGCAAAAGTCCAGGGCTTTTTCTTGTTAGCCCAGAAAGATGGTTGAGAAGTGAATTAAAACCAGGAGTGTGACACCACTGTATGGAAGCACTTTTGGACAGGATGAGAAGTTGTGTTTGGCTTTTCATCCAGGACATGTAAGCCATATCCTATATGAATCTGTGTTCTTGGTGGATCTTGAAGCGCCGACTCCAGCTACAGTCCATGCCTTGTGAATCTTTCTAAAATCTTTCAAGGCTGGATATCCCTGTTGCTTGTGCACCTTTTCTGCCAGAGTTTCCTTTTACTGAATCTTCCATTAATATGTGAACTCTGTGAACAGCCAGCTTCTTCAGCAATGACCCTTTATTACCCTTGTGGATGTCAGTGAGTATCTGATGAAAACTGTTAAGTCAGCAGTCTTTTCCGTTAGGCCATAACAAAGCTGCAACATAACAGTTCTGTGTTAAAAAAAATACCTTTTTTTTTGGAGGTGGAAGTTTCTGATATTCAGAGAAACTGAATTTTGACTTTTCATTATGTGAAGGCCTTAATCATCAAGATCAACAGAAATAAATGCTTTAAATATACAGTATCACTGCGATTATTGAATCCATAGGATTTTTTTAACTTTTCAAAGCGAGTTACTAAAATAAATTTCAATGGTATTTACAGTTATTCTGACATATTTTTTATCAGTATCAGTAAATTCAAAGTAACTCAACCTATTTTATTTGGATGTCTAAATGAATTTGTAAATCTCTTTCAGATAATTTAAAACAAACCATTTGGGGAATACTTATTTGATTCTAGTTACTCTACATCGGTTGCCTACCACCAAGTTTAATGTGAAATTATTAAACCTATTGTGACTATGAATCTGAATACATTATTTAATATTTAATATTAATACCGTAATATTTTATCAAATAATATTTCGGTCTGTTAAGGGTTGTTCTGTGAATACCAGCCAAGTAAGGCGGTGGTATTAGGACAAAATTGAAAGGTGTGAGCCAAGCTCTAACATTATTGAACAGCAAAACTCTGCACACACATGGAATTAATTCACACAATTTCTTAAAATAAAATAATTTATTAACACAAATAAGTCAACTCAAAGTCAAACATATTTCAATGAACAAACTCTTTACTATGCTAAAACAATCCAACTAAACTACCAAGCAGAATTAAAGAATAATGAAGACTAATGGGCTATGTACAATATAAACAAGTTGATCAAAGATGGTTGAAATCATGACCAAAAGAGTGATGCAACATTACCATGCAATGTTTATGTTTGGGAACCAAGGATTATCTTGAAGAATCTGGAAGTGAAGTTAAGTTAGTCTTGGAACCAACTTAGGCAATAATCAACACACCTTCAGACAACCATTCACAATGCAAGATCAGATAAAATATTATTTTATTAAAATAATGCCTTAAAGAATGATCTGCTAAATAAAACTAACCTTCTGGATTAATAATTCTAAACGATGTCTCATTAGCTGCCTTTATTTATTGAAATAATATTTAAAGAAATATTATTAAGGAAATAGAAAAATATTTAAGGAAATATTTTGAAAAAGAGCCAAATCTTTCTGGAGAAATGGGGCTTTATGGTGTTTCATTAGCTGCCTTTATTTATTAAAATAATATTCAAAGAAATATTATAAAGGAAATAGTAAAATATTTAGGGAAATATTTTGGAAAAGAACCAAATCTTTCTGGAGAAATGGGCTTAAGTATGCAAGCACGTGTTCTTAGCTGTTAGCAGTTAAAGCTAACAAAAGAAGCTTATAGCTTATCATCAGAATCAAATACATACCTTTAAAATACCACTAATAAAAGGGTTAAAATGCATAAGCGCGGACGATGCGTCATGATCAATCTTCTGTGTTTAAAATCACCCTTTAAATAAAGTTTGTCTTAACTTTAAAAACACACAAACACAGAACACAAAACTGAGCACATGCTGAGCAGATAGCCTGCTAGCACCAAGATAGCTGAGTTCAACGTAAACAAAACCAAACTTCATAAAATGAAAAACTTTTAGATTATTTCATTCTAAAGCACTTCTATCACTCTGCCCAAACCCTAACCTCGTATGTGAACCGTGCTGAGGAAAAGTTGTCCCGGAGACGGCGAAGTTTGAAGAAAGCTCTGTGAACAAAAGGGTTAGCTTCCAGCTGTGATGCGGTCCCTGTTGTCCTCAACAATTGTTTTGCTTTAATGGCCAGTATACACTGTGTGACTTTGCGCTGTTCCAGACAAAAAATGATGATTGTAGGACTTGTAGAATTGTAGGATTGTAGGACTTCTTTGCTCGTGGCTCTAAATCTGCGACCTTGCATCGTACTTTGAGACATGTTCAAGGATGGCCATTTTTAGCATCTTACGACCTAAGGTACCAAACGATAAATTAGATATTTAGAAGGACTATCTCACTGTGTGACAGCTGCTAAGAGCTACATCTAATAATCTGCCAATAGAATTGCAGCAGGAAATGACACAATGGTCATTTGGTCAACTGGCATCCCAAGCTGACCTCTTTTCCCCAGCCACGACCTCATCCATATTCTCCTCCACCTTTTACTTTTCTTCACATTTGTTTCGAAACACATACATGCCACAACAACCTGGGCAGCGTTCTTCATTGTATTTGTCTCAGCGGCACAGATGTATGGCGTACACTAATGCTGCGCACTCTCATGACGTTGCTTATTACCATACATCGTAACTGATTTAGGAGTAAACATTCATTGTACAATGAGCAGACATTAAACATGGCATCGTATCAAAGTTTATTAGATCTACGTCACATAGGGTGTCATGAAATCTCTTATAAGATTGAAAATCTTATAAGATTGTGTAAGAAGGCAATGAGAGGCCAGGTTTCCTCTTTACAGTTTTGCTTACCCCCATGTTGGTTTTCTTTGACTTGGTTCAGAAGGTGTAGGGAAAGATTTATATAAACAGGGCTGAGCAGACAAAACAATATCAGAACTTGTGCAGCAGTAAAGTTCCATATAAATCATATTTGTTCAGGCCTATAGGAGTCCAGAAAGTGGACAGGCTTAGGTCTGCGTGCACTGTACAGCGATCCCGTCTTTTAGCTTCAAAGAGTCAATTTAAGCTTTTAACACCTGCAGACCTCCTGGCTTGGTCAGTAAGTAAAGTGAGACATGTTGGACAATGAAGAGCAGAGGAAAATAGGGTAGCCGTTTAATTGAGTGTGTCACATCCAGACGTCCTGAAAGATCCAGTGAAGAGAGTATACTCACAGCCCCAATCTATGAATGGTTGCAAACTTGGAAGATGTAGTCAATGAAACGGCACAGAACAAGACTTTTTGATCAAAAGAGATATAAATCACAACTTGACCCTCTTTGTGACCAAAATAACTATTATTTCAGATAGTGTTCAGAGATCATTGCTTGCTATGTTGTGATCAACCTGATTTGGGATTTTTAAGTCACTGAGTAAGTAGTTTAATTGGGTACAAACGTGTTTTTGTGGTCATGTCTTTAGAAAGCGGTTTCAAGATTCCAGATATTCAAGTAATGTATCTTGACAACTTTTGTGGGAATAACAGCACGATAGACCAGGAGGTAGATGGACAAGGGCTTTGTCTGAAATAATGAGGACATTTCCCTTGTCTGTCATGGTAAAGAATGAGCTGAGCCGAAAAGCCAGGCTATGAATTCACTGGTCCATCTATGCTTCCACTGTAGGGTTGCAAGATGAGCTCCATCATCTGGTGGGAGCTTGGTGTAGAGATGCTGTCTCTCCACATTGAAAGGGATAAACTGAGGTGGTTCACTGAGTCATTGGGTACTGACACAGTGACAACAGAAAAACAGTGTGACAGCTCATGCCATGTTTCAAAGCATAATAGGAAGCAGTTTGAATAAAACCTTAAAAAATCAAACATTCCAGAATGTATATGTTTTCCAAACTATTGGAACTCATATCACCAATATAATACCTAGACTGGTTGTGGTGCAAGAAGATACATTTATATTTGCTATATTTAAGAGATATAGCGAACAACAACTTAGAATAAGTTATTTAATGTTACCTAGTAAAGGCAGAACCTGTTTCCGAGCCTGCCTGCTGGGCTCCTAAAAGCACCTTTACTACCAGTAAGACAACAGAAACATACGTTTTTGGCTATGATGACCTGGTACCTCCCACAGGGCTGCATTTAGAGGTGGTTGACTGTGGGCAGTTTTGGTCCATCAAGCAACCCTCTCCAGAGCCTAAGTAGTGCAGAGCAGTATAACTGTGATGCAGCCACAAACAGTCTCAGAATTATAAAACCTGCATCTGTCGTCTTGGCAACAGACCTCTGACTAACCTCTCTCATAACAAAACATCGTCAACTTTTACTTGATGATATTCTGTCTGCTTCTGACTTTGATCGCTGCTGTAGTGGTTCAACGGTTTAAATTGGATGGAGGGAAGACTTAGAGTGGAGTCAGGACTTTAAACATAGAAGATAAATTATCTGTGGTAATGAGGAACACCCCCACTCTCTCATACACATGTAGAAGACGGATGGAGGGAGATCATGTTGAGGACAGCGGTGCTGAGAATAGCTCTCAGTATAATAAGGAGGCACTCTTTCCTTTTCCCTGCAGGTCTCCCACTGATCATCTCTGTCATTCCTACTGTCTCTCCTTTACTATTAGCATCTTTGAAAGCATTGCTCCGCTCTGGTTTCTTCTCAGCGTATGAGGTCATCCCTGTAAGTGGAAAACAAGCATAGAAGAGAAAATGGACAGGCTTTCAGGAAAAAAAAACTGATTAATGTCTACATTTAAAATATGTAAGAGATTGTTTGGAGAATGTGTCAGTAAAAATAAATAAATAAATTTTTTTTAAATACTTTTTGTATTTTGACAAATAGCTATTTGAAATGCCAAGCATCTCCACTCATCCTCCCCAAAAGTGTTTCCAGCATTTCTGTTGTTAAATACAGTGCTGTAAAAAAGCATTTTCCCTTACAGATTTCTTTTTGTGTCACACTTAATGTTTCAGATAATCAAAAATATTTTAATATAAGACAAACATAACCTGGGGTAATACAAAAAGCAATTTACAATGAGAGTTTAATTTAATAAGGGAAGCCAACTAGCCAACCTGACCTTATGTAAAGAGGTAATTGCCCCAAAACCTAATAACTCGTTGTGCCACTATTGGCAGCAACAACTGCCTTAGGTTTGTTCAGTCTGAGGGAGGCGCCATCACTAGCAGATCAGTTTTTTTTAGGTCACAGCATTCCGTTTAATTTGACCAGTCTGACTCTGATTGGTTGTTTTCGGTTCTGAATCTTACGCAGCTTGAAACAAGCAATATCAATATGTTGGCGCTACCTTGATCAAAGGTTATTGTCTGTTTTAACCCTGAAATATGTTACATTGTTGTTGGGTTTTGTTTTTTTTTTGCTATACTGATTTATACAATTGTGTGTCATAATACAAAGCTCCATATGTAACTGTGTGTAATTTCTTGTAAAAAAATCCACAGTTCTGTTGTGCAGTGTGAGGTCCCTGGCTAAAAACAGCCTGTTAAAAATGCAAGTGCTGAATAGTGAGCTTCAGCGCAGTTTAGGATGAAAGCCACATGATTAGCAGCAGGCTAATCAAAACATGTCTGGGTTTTTCTTAATTTAAGAAGATAAACTAGCTTTGTTTGCTATTTCTTACTTATACCTAACTTTGGGTCTTATACCAGCACATAAAAAGTATCTAAGCACACTTTCAGGTTTTGCCACCAAAGATGTTCCAGCTAAACAAGGACTGGTGCCTGTTTTAAACTAGTTCTAATAAAACACAGCAAAGCTGTTAACACGAACATGATGATTAGAGACTGTGAGACATGAAACTTTCCGTTTCAATTGTCTTTGTCTTTAATTCTGCAAATTTTGAGTTAAACCAACTCTAGTGTTTTAAACATGGCTTGAACTATTTTAATTGGTTGTTGGTTTTTATGAGCCCGCCTCCAGCTCTTGTATAATGTAGTTATTTTTTTGTGACTCACAAAGTTTTTATGCTAAAAATGCAGTCTCATGAGGGTGAAAACTAATACCTGGTAATAAACAGCACCAGCACTGTTTAGGGCTGATGGAAACTCTCCACTGTCATGGTGTTGGTGGTAATTTTTAGCATTTTCCTGCATTTATAATCATGGGCTGGGTTTGAAATAAATTTTATGTATGTTTTTACTGTTGTTACTGTTTTATTTTTCCCCTCTCAGTTACCTTTATGTTCTCCTGATTGGTCGTGGTTTTTGCTCCCCACTCACACATGTCTCTAGTTTTAATGTGTTTTGTTTCAGCTCGAGGCTGTGTCACTACTGAACCAGGTCCCACACTGAAAAATAAAGTAGAATGTTTTCAAGATTGGAGTTGAAGATGAGAATTTCCCAACATACTAAAACACATATTTGCAGATAGTAGAAGTGAAAGTTACTTCAACTATTTAAATAACCTGGAGAAAAGTAAGAAAAGCTGAAAATAATTCTCAGGTTTATGTCACTGACGGCATGTTTTGGTTTTGGCACAGACTTTCAGAAAGGGAAAACTCATAAGACAATTTGCAAAGAAATAGTTGCAAAAGACGAACAATTATTTAAATATTTGCAGAAAGGCACAATGTTCTTTTTTTCACTGAGTCACATATAGACTGGACCTAATGAAGCCTAATACTCTGTTCCTTTGTTCCCTGATAAGGTGGTTGAACAGGCCAGTGGATATATAGGACCTAACTAGGTCAGGTCTGCTTTGTGTGTGACTGTGTTTGATGGGAGCACAGCAGAGTGGGTTGTAGGTACGTTTTATGGATGTCTCTTGATGTTTTTGGCCTTATTTTCCATGTTTTGCCTCTGTCTCTCAGTAGAAGGCTATGCCACATGAAAGCCAATGAGATAAGTGAATAAATGGTCAAATTGCTGCCTGTGGGCTGTGTTCTATAATTGATGGTTGCACTATGTGGTCTCTTAACTCTGAGGACCTCTGACACTTAAACAAATGACATGATTAGACCTAGCAGGATGTTACTGATGCCTGAGAGCTGCATGCCTTTTGTTTACAAGCTGTTTTCTCTCTGTCCTCTCTGCAGCTGGCGACATGGGACTCAGTTCACGGACTGAACGGCAGTCTGAAGGAGAGTCGGATAGAGAACGGGATGCAGGGGCTGACTGTTAAAGTGGTCACTCTGCTGGTAAGTCATGTGCATGACACTAAATAGATATTATACTAGCTTTGTTTAGTTTGTGAAAGTAAGAACATAAATATTACCAATGCAATATGTAATGTAAAGCCTTCAAACATAAGGTTTTATGCATCAGAACACAATGAATGAATTAAATAATTTGTGGTGATTTTGTGTCTGCTGTATCGGTCTTTCTCATCGTGGAGGAATTTTGCCCCTCTCTCTTTTTCATTGTTGCTTTAGGTCATTGAGGTTTGCAGACATTTGTTCCTGCCGAGCTCTCTGAAGGTTGCACCACATCATTTTAATGGTGTGGAGGTATGGGCTTTGACCAGGCAATTGCAGTACCTTAATTTAGCCACTCAGTTGTAGGTTTACTGCTGTTAGTGCTGCAGTTGTTAGTCTGACGTTTCTCTTGCTCGCAGTGGATGACACACGCGTTTTCTCTCCCTCCCTCCCTGCTGATCCCTGCTTCTGCTTTTTGTCTGTGTTTTTCTCAGAGCCTCGCTTTGCATATCCTCCAGACTTGTAAATTATGGATTTGGTCAGCTGGTCTCTCAACGTAATTGATGAATTTTATTTCACGGGAAGACAGGGTAAAGGAGAACTCTCTTGTCCAGACGGGACGTTCTTCTCTGGATACAAAATGGATTCTTGGCAGCAGTGGAAGATTGTGTGTCTGACTACGATGTCGGTCGAGGACGTAGAAGATGTGTACATATTTGGACTTTTGATAACCGCATTTCTGCTTTTTGGAGTTGGTGGTTACCTGGCTTATCGAGTGATTCGCAAAACGTGGGCGGCTGTTCAAAGCATTCCAAAGCTGCCTGCGATGTTGGATGGAGTCTGTAGAGCGATCAACACTCAGACTGAAATGTTAAGAGAGCAGAATCGCAAGCTGGACACGATTCTAGAATCGCAGCCTGGCAGCAGTTGGACTCAAAGGTTATAATAATATAATCTTGGAGAAGTTGTACGCTCGAGATTTCTCAGGATTACCAGCGAAAGCCAAATATTATTAGTATTTGAACATTTGGACTAAAGCTGTTTTTACACCAATGACTATACATTTTTAGATTTCTTAGGATTGTACTACAACTATTTCATACCAGTGAAACCAAACATTATTAGCATTTTAAAGTTTGGACCTTTCTTCTAGCAAAGGATGAATTCCTTACCACAGAGGACTTAATCATCTAATTACCTCTATTAGAAAGATTGGATCGGAACCAGCTCTTACCAGTAGGCTCCCAAGGATTATTAATGTCATTTGATTTTCTGTATCATTGTAACGTTTTTCCTCATTTACAGCACTTTGAGTGCCTTGTTGCTGAAAGGCACTACGTAAATAAACTTGACTTGACTTGACTTGACTACCTCTGTCTAACAACTGCAGTACAGTAACTAGGTAGAGAAAAGTATCATAACTTGGTAACCTGGATGACCTTCTTTAACATTGTAAAGGTTCACTTTACAACGTGGCTCTTTTAAGGCTCTTTTTGGATTGATTCCACTTTATTTACAGAACCAAGAGCAAAAACACTATGCATTGCATTCCTGCGGCACTTTTCAGTTGACTATTCCCAGGGATCAGTCTGAATCGGGGAATCATGCTTTCAATTTTGCTGCCCCCTCTGATTGGCAAACTTTACAAGCCTCATTTGAGGCATTCTGTTCCATCTTAAATGTTAGACAACATAAATCCACTGAACAGTGCCTGGGATTTTAATCGTCACTGTGATCCTAATGACTGCATTTTGTTGCTGTCTGGCATACCAAATTGTTGACCAATTATTGACTGCCTAATTTTATTGTTAGTTTTTTTCTACCTGCGGTTATCATGACATGTGTTGTTGCTAAATTTCAGTTGGACACTACATGGATAAAACAGTAAATCAATTAAAAATGACCAGGTTCTATGTTAGCTGAACAATTCTAAAATCATCAGGCCACAACCACCATGCTGGACAGTTGATATGAGGTGCTTGTGCTGATGTGTTTGATTTTCTCCTAACATGAGACTATGAATTATGACCATGTACTTTGCTCTCATCTTTCCAAACGATAATCTGTATTTAAGGTCCTTGAGAGTGTGCCTGCATGTCACTTGGGTTAGAACTGAAGAACGCTTTTTGTAATTTCAGGTAAAAGGCCCTTAAGCAAGCTTCAAACAATCAATAAAGCTGATCGAACTGACCAAAATTTCCATAGTTCATACCAATTCTTACAGTTGAAACCTTTTCTGATTCAGAAGGATTTTACACAAGACATACTCTCGACCCCCAACATCACTGAATGAGTGGCACCTCGTCCAGTGCGATTATTTTAAGAGATACAAACAACAGCAGTGTTTTGTGATCCCACAACAACAGCAGGCAGCTCGGGCTTGTGTTCAGTTTAGTTCTTCTGGCAAAGCAGCATAAGACACAGGTCTAACCAAGCAGGACTAATGCCTTCTCCCTGCAGTTCAATGCCTGCAGCTGCGACACTTCCAGGTGTCAGTGCTGCCAAGCAGGAACACTAATACAACTGCGACTGTGGCAGACACGGCCTGAGATTCTCCAAACTTACAGTACACTTCACAATTGCCCTTCAGAGTCTGACAGAAGTTCTTTAACACCCTTACTTACTATGAAGCTGAAACATCCCTCATGCTGCGTCTTTTTTCCTGACTAACACCCCCTCCTTTCTTTGGCTGACTTCCTGCAGGAGGATCCTTTCGTCATGGTGGCAGAGAACATCCTCGGGCAGCCCAAGAGATATAAAGGATTCTCCATTGACGTCCTGGACGCCCTCGCTAAGATCCTGGGCTTTAAATATGAGATCTACCAGGTCAGACTGAGCAGAACCCCAGGCTGTCAAATGTTCCAACAGACAGACTTTTAGACACTTTTAGCTTTTTCACACATATAAAATGTGCAAATGCAGAACTTGCATCACTGACGCTATTCAACTGTGGTGGTAAAGGGCAAAAATATTTGTAGTCCTGACTTTTTTCAGAAGCCAACTGTTAGTATTTTTTATTACAAAGTAGTTTCAGGAAATAATAAGAGAACTGGAGTGAAAGGACCTGGGGGAAATATAAAGGAAGCTGTTTTTTTTTTTGTTTCGTTTTGTTTTGAATATTGCAATTACATTAAACTGAATTGGTGTTACAATTTCCTCTGAGTTTTCAAGCTTATCAGCTGGAGTTTAATGCCGGCTGGGTCAGGAAAAAGACAGTTAGGCCAACTGACAAACAGTAACTATCTGCAGTGTTTTTAATGTATGCAATACACAAAGCAAAAAAAGGTATGCATAAAGCTAGGTGCAACATCATTGATTTCTTTTTACAATTACTTACAGATATGCTACAGTACTATTAAAATGTGTTTGCAATGTATCACATGGTTCCTGAGCACTCTGGAAAGCTCTGTCATTAGTGTTTTCCAGGCCTGGATAATTATGGGAAAACGTCTCTATCCTCTTGTCCAAAAGTTCCTTCCTTCCTTCTTTTCTTCCTTCCTTCCTTTCTTCCTTCCTTCTTTTCTTCCTTCCTTCTTTCTTTCTTTTCTTCCTTCCTTCCATCCATCCACTGTCTGTCTTTCTCTTCTTCCGGATTTCCATCCATGAGGTTCAGCTCTTTCTACTCTGTACTTGACCTTGACTCTGGTCTAAGTGTTTTACTGTGATAAATGTTTGGTCTGTGAAATAAAAAATTGTTATTATTATTATTTTTTTGCTCAGGTTGCAGACAGCAAATACGGTTCTCAGCTTCCCAACGGCTCTTGGAATGGGATGATCGGGGATCTCATCAATAAGGTAAAACTAGACTTTCAAATAAACAGGCACATAAGTTATGATCCTAAAGTCCACAGGGTCCAAACAGATGTAAATTTAAAAGATGACCAATAATGAAGTCACTAAAGTTGCTGGTTTTTCCCAGCTTTCAAAAAATAAAATTAATAAAACAGTTTGTGTACTCAACTTGACAGAGTTTAACATCAATCTTTTTCCTTGGGTTGCTTTCTTCCTGCAGAGAGCAGACCTCGCCGTGTCAGCCATCACCATCACACCAGAAAGGGAAAATGTGGTCGACTTCAGCAAGCGTTACCTTGACTACAGCGTCGGCATCCTTCTGCGAAAACCTGAAGAGAAGATCAACATCTTCTCCCTGTTCGCACCATTTGACCTGGCAGTGTGGGCCTGCATTGCCGCTGCTATCCCGGTGGTGGGAGTGCTCATCTTCCTGCTCAACAGGTTGCAGGCTCTGCGCTCCTCTTCATCCCAGAATGGACCACCTGGTCATCTGTCCAATGGAGTGGGGTCGGGCACACTGCACAGCGCCATCTGGATTGTTTATGGAGCGTTTGTTCAGCAAGGTATGCAGAAAGAATCCACTAATAGAGGTGGCTGGGTCTGAACTGGGCAATAGGGTGGAATGAGTCCAACAACTTAACTGCAGGGACCTGACCAAATCCACAATTTAACACACACATAAAGGACATAAAAAGTTAAACCAGAAATACTGGTTTAACTTTTTAGTGCTAACCTCCTAATGGGGAAATGACTACTTTTGAAGCTCATTTTCTTATAAATTAATCAAAATGAATAGTCAGTCAGTCATTTTCTACTGCTTATTCCATAGTGGGTTGCGGGGGAGCTGGTACCTATCTCCAGCAGTCTATGGGCGAGAGGCAGGGTACACCCTGGACAGTTCGCCAGTCCATCGCAGGGCAACACACAAACAACCAAGCACACACTCATTCATACACCTAAGGGCAATTTAGAGTGACAAAATGAATAATATGGAGTAAATCTTTTAATAAAGTGAGCCCACCTGCCTGTGTGGGAAGCAGACTGGCAGATACCCAAACAAGCCATTTACTACATTTTATTACTTAGACACAAGAGGACATCTTCCACATAAGGAAATGCAGGTAGCTCAGACATTAATATTCTATACATATCATAAGGTATTAGAAGTATAATTGCTTTACAGATTTGACCATCCTACAAATATTTACAGTAAACCTTAATTTTAGATTTCAAGGATAACCAGTGTGTTAGATGGAAACAGAGAGGATTCAGTGAAAAACAGGCGTATTAATTTTGAATCTGAACATGTAACTGCTATGTCAGGTCACCATATGAAATATTTCATGGTAAAGGTTAAAAAAATGATTGTTGGCAGTTTTCACCCTATTGACACTCAGTTTACATCTCACTAAGAGATTGGGTGGCATTAAACCTATTATTACTATTACTCATAAAAGTTAAAATCATAAAAAATATTTAAATCATAAAAAATATTGACTTGACTAAAAAGGAAGAGGAAAAGTGGAAGATTTTGCAAGGTTTCATGTTTTGGTATTTTTTAAAAGAGATCCCCAGTTAAAGAGTAATTTAAAACCACATTAGAAATCAGCTGGCTGAAACTTAAAAAAACATAATAGGTTTTAATAAACTTTCAAACATACATTTATTGTGTATGAGTATTACTATTCAGTGAAAAGGTCACTATTTTGCAGAAACCTTTTTATACTCTGTCTTTTGCTTTTGACACAATAGCGGAACAGAGTAAGAACATTAGACATATTAAAAAACACAGTTTGACACAGAATGACAGTCTCATACATTTAGGTGCATCCTAATGTCTTTATGTAATGTCCCTTTCCTCCAGTTTTGTTCGAAGGCATCAGTTTATGGAGCCTGTGAGGGGACATGGGGGAATTTCTTTTCTTTTGCGTCCCCACGCAATACTTTTGCGTTCGCTCGCAATAGTTGTTAATCACTTTGAGAAAGCTGTGCATTTTGGAACAGCAGCATAGATGACAAAATGCTCAGAAAACAAACAGCACTGATATGGGATTGATATGGTTTATTTGTCATATGCAGGTTAACACGCAGTCAACAATGCGATTAAATGCTTAGGATAAGAAGAACCGTTCAAATCACTATAAAAACAAAGTGGCGTGCAAAAAAAGTACACATCATGCAGCAGTAATAAGCAAATAAAGTGTCACAGATGTGGTTTTGTGCAGTATTATTGTCCAGAGTTCAGCAGTTTGACAGCATGTGGATAATAACTGTCTTTAAGTCTGATTGAAGATCCTTTTATTTAAGGCCGATTTCAAAATAAAACTCAAAAAATCTCAAAAACGGGTCTCCCACAAAGTATTGCGAGATAACGCAAAGACAATTGCGTGAGAACGCAAAAAATATTGCGTGGGAACGCAAAAGAAAAAAATTCCCCAATGTCCCCTCGCAGGCTCCGTAAGTTTGTAGAAAAACTAGACAGTTTCCCCATTTTTTAAATGTTGTCCAATATTTCAATCCATTTTTTTTACATTCGCTATCTCTCGTTTTAGCCAGTTCTTTGTGATAACTTTCTGTTCAGCCATTATCATTATTCCCAAGCTATAGATGTCCCCTATTTTAATCATGCCTTCCGGAATTAGACCTAAATATAAAACCTCTGGATCTCTGGGAACTTTATACTTAAAACATCCATTGATTAGAACTTTTTACCATAATATTTGTCCAAAAGACATATAGGTGAATAGCATTAATGTGGCTACATTCTCCCCAACAAATTTATTTGAATCTAATTTGTTTGCTTTTAATATAAGGTGTAATAAAATATCATATTACATTCTTCCAAATTCTCTCCAACTTCTGGAACTTGTGGAGCTGAATTGTTTTTCACATTAAATGTCGATGATTCTCCATCATGGAATCACCCATGATGGAGAATCATGATTTCCCTTTGCATTTCTCTGTCCCATCTGAGTTTCATATAGTGTGAATTGTTACCTTTCCATTTTAGGTAGACAAGTGTTAAGGTGAAAAAATTTGTCTTGTACAGAGATGCAAGACAAATACTTGCAGTGAGACGGGTGAAGGTTTGGAAGATGAAGAGCAGCAGCTAGCTGCTTTGTGCGGAACATGAATTTGACCTAAACTGATATGGGCTCACTTTGACGCAGGTTTTGAGCCTAATATGATAAAGTTGTTGAAGTCAACATTAATAGTGAATTACAGAGTGACCAGTAGAGATCAAGATTAATCTAAGGCAGAAATGAAGTAAGGTATTATCTCTAGGAAAGAAGGGTCTGAGGTCTGACCCATCAGACTCTACTGACCATCTGTCTGCAAACCAATTAACCTCATCCACAAATTCTACCTCACTGGTCTATATCCAGTCATAGTAATGTTGTCACACGTCATCTATTGTATATATCATTTATGCATTGTATAAAACATGGTCTTCTTTTCGGAAGACCCTTGTACAACCGAACCCCCAACCTTCATTAAAACCTTGTCGCACAGAATAAGTTTATGTCTGTCTCAGATCAACGAACAGAGTTTTTCAAACTCAGCACAAGCATGAGGTTTAGAAACTGTTCAGCATGATTTGCATCCTCTCCAAAATAATTTTACATTTTTTCTCATCTTTTCAAATACTCAGCTTTACATTTCTAAGCTAAAGTTTCCCCACAGACATAGAAACATCAGACCAGCAACAGACCAACCCTCAGAGGCAGAAATGAACCACAGGTTTGGAGACACATGCCCGAGCTGGAAAACACACACACACACGCACCACACAATCTCCCAGCAGACTCCCAGATGCATCTATTATGGTCTGGCAGGTTGCCTGGGAAACCCTTGTACCTAGCGGCTACGATTAGACACTCTTTGCTTGCAGTGATAAAGCACCACTCTTTTCGAGGCAGCGGCCGACCTTTGCGGTCACTGAGAGGTCGCTGGCCTCATACCTGTGCCTCGTTTTCCTGAACACCTGTGGCATACACTTGATGCTCACCATGTCTTCGCTCTGAAACCTCTCACAAATACCCGTGTTCAGATTCTGACTGGTGACCCGTGTGTTATGTGTTTTTTCGCAGGAGGTGACGGTGTAGTCGGCTCAGTGGCACTGAGGATCGTCATGGGCAGCTGGTGGCTCTTTACACTCATCGTGTGTTCATCGTACACAGCCAACCTGGCAGCGTACCTCACAGTGTCACGCATGGACCACGCCATAAGGTAACATGCTCGCATGAAAGCAAACATGCACATTTATGTTTTTATGAGTGGCTCAACCTGACGTGAACAGCATCAAATGCCGCAGGTTTCTGTCTGCAACTCTGTAAGCATACAATTGTTTAGATGTAAATGCGCAAGCAACATCTGAATTTCTGCAGGAATTTTCCATCTTCAAGTAGAACATTTTGCCTTAAACTTTTAACAGTCTTTATTATTCACAAATGCAGAATTCCAATATTGAACAGTTGTCATTTACAGTGAATGGAGGTTTTTAATGCTGTACCATGAATATGAACTTTTCTCTAATTATTTAACTATTTTCCTCATTTGATGAACAAAATTGCTATATTTAGCAAAAAAGAACCCAACTATTTTTATTTGAAGTTACAAGCTCATAAAACAGAAGAAATGTACATTTAACCAGGTGATTCTCTCCCTCCTCATTCATGCAGTTCTCGCCTCATTCCATTTCCCTGTTACTGACTGATTTATTTTTTTATGAGAAACTTTAATATGTTCAAACTGAGTGGAAAATGCCCCTCAGCCTGAGTTCACAAGTCACCATAATAAATTAGCAAAACAACTTATAACTAATTCTGACAATATAAACTAAAGGTCACCAATCAATTCTAACACATCTTACTTTGTACGAACCCTTGTTGACAGTACAGTGCTCCACCTTTTCAAATCAGGGAATTGTTTTAATCATTCCATTATGATTTCTCCCTCACTCAGCTACAGCTAATCCTTGTGCTCCGGTCTTGCCTTTTGTTGTTCAGTTCATTCAAAAAAGCTTGGTTTATTCGCATTTGGGTCCTCATCTTTAGTAAAACAAAATACACCCCAACCCTACTTTTTTTACTTGGGCACAGCGAATATTGACAGCACTAGTAGAGGTTCCTACTGCGAACCAAACATTAACCACAGCAAGGACAGCCCAGTCCAAGCCAGCGTGCTCAGCTCTTCTACTCTGTCTGGAATGTTAATAGCAACATGACCAGTTACCGTAACAGCTGTTGTCGCGCGGAACATGCTCATTCGCGCTTTCTAGCCCCAGTTACCATAACAGTAGCTTGGGACAGGTTGTCTAAAACCAGGACTGTCCCTGGAAATCGGGGACGTCTGGTTGCAGTTAAAATGGTGTAATCGAACTGGAGTGATATATTGTCTAGTTATCCATTTGTACTGTAACAGTTAGGAATTTGTATTGGCAGATTGAGTATGGATCAAAGTACAAACCTCTGACCACTCCTTGCTCGACAAAGTTTCTCCCAAATCGGTTTCCCATGCTTGTAAAATGCTGGTTGAATATACCTTACATTTGTCAACAAACACGGAGTAAAGAAGAGACACCTGACCTCTATCATATAGGTGGCTTATAGTAATGTCTTCTAATGAAGACAAAGAGGGCAGATCCAGTTTATTTTACTGCTTAAACAAAATGAAACTCCGAACCTATAGATACTTATAAAAATGTTTTGTAGTAATATCATATTTGTTTTTAAATTCTTCAAATAAAATAAATACCCTCCCTTTATAGAGATCAGGCACCTTAGTTATACCCTTGGCCGACCAGAGCTGAAAACCTGGATCCGCTCTACCAGGACGAAAATTTCCTGTTACCAAATATGGGTGAGAACTGGGATAATTGTTGTTTTTCCCCTAGATAATCCATTGCTTTTTGCCAAATCAACATTGTATTTTTCAGAAAAGGGTTCCTTGTTTGCTTAATAAGCTTTTTCCTGTCTGCTGAGTACATGAATAACTTTATAGGTATAGAAATCCCCTGAGACTCGATTGTGACCCACACCGGAGACAGACTGGTAGTGAAGTACAACATAGCTGCCCTGATCTGGGCTGGCCAAAAATACCATAATACGTTCGGTAGCTGTAGACCTTCACTGTCATACAGCAGATATAACAAGGACAGTCTTAGTCTAGGGCGCTTATTGTTCCAAATGAAGTTGGAGAAATATTTATTTAGCTCTGTAAAGATGGAGGGGCGAGGACTGACTGACTCTGTAATGGGGGTGTAGTTAGCTGAAATAATACTATCTGTTTTAGGTTTGATTTTAACACCTTAGATAGGTAAATCCTTGCTTTGACACTACATACTCAGTTGAGATTGGGGGGACTGAGTCGTTCTGTTTCTGACATGTACAATATTTCGGATCTGAGCTATACATATTGTAGTAAAATTTTGAAAATGTATTGTTTATCTCTTTTGGGTCAGTAGTTATCACCCCCTCATCAGTTTGAATTGAGTTTATTGCTTTATCGGTTTGCATCTGTTTAATACGCCACACCAACAACTTACCAGCCTTCTCACCTTGTTCAAAATATGATTGTTTCAGAGTCATTAAACGATTATTGTGTTTATTTTTAGCTAACATGTTGTATTTAGCTCTTAATTTAAGAAATGTGTTTAGTTGGGTTGTAGGATTGCAAAATAATTGTGTTTCTATGCTTCAAGTTGTTCTAATTCCTGTTTATGAAGTTTATGTTTGAAGGTGGTAAAAACTGATCATTTGGCCTCTTAAAAACGCCTTAAAGGCCTACAATCTCACAGTTGCAGAGGTTTGGTGTGTATTTAATTCAAAATGCATGTCTATTTTTGTTCCAATGAACTGTATGAATTCTGGATCCCTTAGCCAAATTGACTGCAAGTGCCACTTTGATGAAAAGGAGAGATTAGGAACTTCAAGGTAGAATGACACCGGGGCATGGTCGGATATTACTATACCAGCTATTTGATATGTTTGGGACCAGATCGGCTGAAACTAAAAATAGTTGATTCTTGAAAATGTCTGGCAAGTGCTAGAATGGCATGAAAACGTAGATTAATTAGGATGCATATTTCTCCATATGTCAATCAATTTAAGATCTTGCATATAATTGAGTAATTCTTTCCTTGTTTGAGAATGAGAGGTGTACTTGCCTGTAGATCTATCCAACATAGGTGTAAGCGTACAGTTAAAATCACCTCCAATAATGTACCCTCCAGGGAGCAACACTACAGACAGAAACAGGTGTCTAAAAAAAGCAGGATTATCATTATTTGCCCCATAGACATTGACCAAATGTAGTTTTACCAATAGAATTACACAGTAAAAAATAAATACCTGCCATAACGATCCTCAGTTATATTGATGAGCTGGAATGGTATTGAGCTGGGGATTAATGTAATTACCCCTCTTGAATGTGAACTAAAAGAGGAAGAAAACACCGGACCATGCCATCTTCTCCTCACTCTATTCACATCATCTGAGGTTAAATGGGTCTCTTGAAGGAAGATTATTTTAGCTTTTAACTGTTAAATCCTCTGTATCACCTGTCTCAGTTTTACTGGGTTATTCAGCCCTCTTACATTCCAAGAGGTAAATTGGAGGTTAGCGGCCATCAGGGAATAAGAAAAATTTGTTCATTTATGTTGCTATGTGCGTATAAGGGCTGCTATGGGAAGACAAGACAAATAAAGAAAAGGTATAAAAACCATAACAAACAACAATTGAACAACCGAGTGCAAATCCCCAAACGAAGTACGTCCTCCCGCCCCACTGAGAACACTTCCCAAGGAGCCATTCAGGCTCAGCCATGAAGCCTCGCTGGCCCATCCCAGCACTCATGGTGGAGAGGGACAGCATGAACAGACAAAACAAAAACATCAAATCCAGGTCCCCTGATAAACAGTAATGCAAATAACCTATAAAACATCAGAAAAAATAAAGGAATTGCATATATTAACCTTAGTTGCCCTAACCATATTGTAAGTTAACAATGTGTATTAAACAGAGAATCGAGATACCTCGATTAAAACCTGTTGAACTTATCATGCTAAAGAGCTGGAAAGGAATTTGATCTGTTGCTCGGCGACGGAGCAACTATAAACTTGTATGAAATATTTCACAGTTCAGTTACCCTTCATTGGACCTCTTCCTAGTTCGCATCCAGGTAACGCTCACACTTGAGCTGCCTTACAAAAAACTACACTTCTGCTGCTGTGTCAAAAGCATGACGTTTCTTCTTGTAGGTCACCAAGAGCGTGGCAGGGTGCACGACACCGTAGCTCCGGTATCGAAGTGGAGAGGGACGCCAGGTCCTTTTTCACTTGGTCAAATACCTTACGCTTTTTCAGAAGTTCCGCAGAGACATCTGGGAAGAACATGACTCTTATTCTTTCGGCGTAGCTCTCCCCTCGCTCTGGCAGCTCTCATGATCCGGACTTTATCAGCATAGTTCAGCAGCTTCATTATCACCACTCTGGGCCTTGTATCCGTCGCATTACCTCGCCGACTCTGTGAGCTCTCTCAATGATCAGTGGTACAGGGAACGTTTCCGCACCAAGCACTTTAGGCAACCAATTCTCCAGGAATGGACACATGTCGGTTCCCTCAGGGAGGCCGATAAGCCGTAGGTTGGAGCGGCGACTATGGTTTTCTAGGTCGTCCAACTTCTGTTGCAGGGCATCAATGGTGGTTTTGATAGCAGCGTTGTCGGCCTGCAGGAAGACAACAATGTCCTCTATAGCACTAAATCTATCTTCAGCCTGTGTAACCCGCACGGTAACCATTCTGATGTCCTATTGCACCCCTATGATAGCAGTTAGCAGGCCATCAAATCTCTTTATAAAGTCATCTCTGACTGAGTTAATAGCCGCCACAATGGCGTCAGAACTACCTTCTTCCCGACTGCCAGGCCAACGACCGCCGCATCCATGGATTTGTTGCTAATGGGAACCACCGCAGAAGTGTGGCCGCTGATGACCGGGGAGGCAGCACCACCGTTGCTGGTGCTAATGCTACTGCTAGCTAGCCTGCTGCTGCTAGTCTGTTGCGACGGGCTCAGCATAAAAGATATTGGTTGCTGATTTAGCGTTCTTCGGTGCCATTAGGTTAGGGACAACTAGTGCAGTTAACTGAGGAAGCATAATGCTAGTTAATACAGGGTACTAATTTAATTTGATGAAAAAATTGCAGAGGGCTCCAGCGCATGTCCGTTCAGCACCACAACATGACCGAAAGTCCTGTACAATACTTTTACTTGTGCTGTAAATTTCTACCTTATTGTACAGCCTTTTCTTCTTTTTTTTGTTTGTTTTATATTTTTTACCTATGTGTGTGTCTGCATGCTTACATTTGCCTGGGGCCTGCCAAATGCCTTCTGGAGAATGGTTTGCTGGTCAGACAGGGCAACGAATGAGCTATTCAGATACAGTGAGGACAAGTAAGTTTTGAGGATGTAGGCACACATTCCCAAGTGTTAGTATGGTGGTGGCACCGTCATGCAGCAGGTCTGTTTTACCAGTGGCACGGGTGCATTAAACAATGTGGACTGGAATAATGATGGATCACTGCCTCAAAATTCTTCAACTTCATTTCAAATCCAAACCTAGATGGTTGAAATTTGGACACGGCTGGGAGTTTTAACAGACAAACAACCATCCAAACTGGCTTAAAAGCCAGTCCATGTCAGAAAAGCAACCAATTTAAATGAACTCTACCAATTCTGCCTAGAATACTTGGTTAAATATCCAGCAAGAAGGATGCCAGAAGCTTGTTGCTGAAATGTGTGGTTTGAGTGCATCTTGCTAGGGGACATTTAACCAAATGGTGGTGGTGTGTGCATGCATTATTATTATGACCCTTTGAATCATAGAAAACTGCTGTATATCTACTCTGATCAGACAAACTTTGCAAATTTTTATTGAGCTGAGTCTCATGTTGTAAATTAAATAACTATTCCAGCGACCTTTCAGATATGATTTCCCAGAATTGGGTCTCGGAAAAAAAAGAACATGCATACCAGAAGCAGGAGTTTGACTGCCCTCTCGGGCTGAGGGTTTTCTTCGGTTGAGAAACAACAAGTATTTGATACACTGCTGATTTTGCAGGTTTTCCCACCTGCAAAGCATGTAGAAGTCTTTAATTTTTATCATAGGTACTCTTCAACTGTGAGTGACAGAATCTAAAACAAAAATCCAGGTAATCACATTATGTGACATTTTTAAGTAATTAACTTGCATTTTATCGCATGGCATCAGTATTTGATACATCAGAAAAACCAAATATAATTAATATATATATATATATATTATATATATTCTTGATGAGGTTTGCACACACTGCAGCAGGCATTTTGGACCTCTCCTCCATACAGATCTTCTCCAGATCCTTCAGGTTTTGGGGCTGTCGCTGGGCAATACAGACTTTCATCTCCCTCCAAATATTTTTGATTGGGTTCAGGTCTGGAGACTGGCTAGGCCTCTCCAGGACCATGAGATGCTTCTTACGGAGCCACTCCTTAGTTACCCTGGCTGTGTGCTTCAGGTCTTTGTCATGCTGGAAGCCACAACCCATCTTCAATTCCCTTACTGAGGGAAGGAGGTTGTTGGCCAAGATATCCTGATACATGGCCCCATCCATCCTCCCCTCAATACGGTGCAGTCATCCTGTCCCCTTTGCAAAAAAGCATCCCCAAAGAATGATGTTTCAACCTCCATGCTTCACAGTAGGGATGGTGTTCTTGGGGTTGTACCCATCCTTCTTCTTCCTCCAAACACGGCGAGTAGAGTTTGGACCAAAAAGCTATATTTTCGTCTCATCAGATCCACATGACCATCTCCCATTCCTCCTCTGGATCATCCAGATAGTCTCTGGCAAACTTCAGACGTGCCTGGACATGCACTGGCTTGAGCAGGGGGACCTCGCGTGTGCTGCAGGACTTTAATCCATGGCGGCGTAGTGTGTTACTAATGGGTTTCTTTGAGACTATGGTCCCAGCTCTCTTCAGGTCATTGACTAGGTCCTGCCGTGTAGTTCTAGGCTAATCAGTCACCTTTCTCATGATCATTGATACCCCACAAGGTGAGATCTTGCATAGACTGAGGGAGAATGACCGTCAACTTGAACTATTTCCATTTTCTTATAATTGAGCCAACAGTTGTTGCCTTCTCACCAAGCTGCTTGGCTATTTTCCTGTAGCCCATCCCAGCCTTGAGCAGGTCTACTGTTTTATCCTTGATGTATTTACACAGCTTTCTGGTCTTGGCCATTGTGGAGAAGTTGGCGTTTGATTGTGAATGAGTGTGTGGACAGGTGTGTTTTATACAGACGAGTACAAACAGGTGCAGTTAATACAGGTAATGAGTGGAGAACAGAAGGGCTTCTCAAAGAACTGTGAGAGCCGGGATTCTTATTGATTGTTATGTGATCAAAAACTTATGTCATGCACTAAAATGTAAATTAATTACTTAATCACAGTGTGATTTTCTGGATGTTTGTTTTAGATTCCGTCACGCACAGTTGAAGACTACCTGATAAAAAATTATTATTATTATTATTATTATTATTAAGTGGAAAAACCTGCAAAATTGGCAGTATATCAAATACATACCACTGTATGTAGATTCATCTAAATTTCAAATGGTCCCCGGAAAAAGCAACTATTTCCTATAGTCTGAGTAAAAACATAGCTTTTTCTTTTGCTGTTATGTTTTTAAATTACATTATCTAAGGAAAATATAGCAACAGATGAAACCTGAGGAGGCAATGATTTGTTTTATAGATTTGAGAAATGAAATGAAGGAACATCAAACACAAGAATCAGAATCCTGAATCCCTAACTGTTAGTTCAAAGGTTTTTTTTGTGTATTGAATTATTGTTTTGAAAATGCAGTTTCATAGTGTGAAAACCTCTCCTGGTGTTCATTATTAAGCAGGATATCAGAGAAGAGACAAAAGTTCTGAAAAACAAGAAGGGCTGTTCTTTTAAAGACTGCTCACACAAGTGAAACCTGCTGTGTTGAATCTCAGAAACTTAGAGGCAGCTGCAGGTGGCAGAACATTGAGGAGGAAGATGATGATGAGGAGGAGGATGGGTGCTGAGCTTTTTTGTATTGTTAGAAATTACAAAAGTTTTTTTTTTTATCCTAAATTCAGTTTGTCTTGAAGAAACACTTGTATGTATGTTGCAAAGCTGAGCTGCTCACTCTCTTCTTTCTCAGTTTAAATCCAACATGCAGACAGAGGCATGAATGTGTTTTTAAAATGTTTAGATATTTTTTTCATGTTTACTTCATATACTTAGACTCATTCAGTCAGTCATTTCTACCGCTTCTTCCATAGGGGGTCGCGGAGAAGCTGGTGCCTATCTCCAGCAGTCTATGGGCGAGAGGCGGGGTACACCTTGGACAAGTCACCAGTCTATCACAGGGCAACACAGAGAAATACAGGAGACACAACCATGCACACACTCATTCACACTTCAGGGACAATTTAGAGAAAGCCATTAACCTAACAGTCATGTTTTTGGACTGTGGGAGGATGCTGGAGTGTCCGGTGAGAACCCACGCAGGACCTTCTTGCTGCAAGGCAACAGTGCTACCAACTGCGCCGTGCAACCTGATATACTGAAGATCAGTTATATCCTTTCTAAAGTTTTAAAGGCTTTGGTTAACAAATAAATCAATTCTCTTCAGAGTAAACATTAGCAGCACTGATTGCTTGGTGTGACCTTAATGCTTTTATTGGCCAAATGTTTCTAAAAGTCCACTGTCCGAGTTAACAGATGCAGTCATTTATCTTCTACCAAAGTTAGAGAAGCTCTGCAATGGTGGCAACATGACTCTGTATTACTCTCCTCAAAAGAAGAGTGTTCGGGAGGGGGGCAAACCCTCTTTCCTACCCATTTTTCTTTTTAAATGCACACTACAACAACACGCATCAACAACACATTCGAGCGGGCGGAGGTAGGCTTGGGGTCTCTTCACACCCCCATTTGCCATCTGGGGTCAGAGGCCGGGAGAGGGAGCGGGCCTTCTGGTCGGGATCTGGGCTGGGGTTGAGGTTCGGGTCTTGGGGGTTGTCTGATGCTGGAGCTGTCTCTTCGGCCCTCTCGGGATCGTTTGGATTGCCTTGGATCTCGGTCCCCGGCTTCAGTGCCCAGTCCGTCGGTTCGGGGAACGTCAGGCTCCGGCGAGGGGGTCTTGGCCAGGCAGTGTGCAGTGTTGATTGAGATGTGGCTTTGCTTTGGTAGAGGGGCTGGCCAGCTTGCGTGGTGCGCTGGTGTGTGCCGTGCGGGAGGGTGGGTGTCCGGCATCCTGGGGCTCCTCCGGGGTTTGGGTGTGGGGTTGGTGGGGTGCCCGGTCCTTGGCGTGCTGTGGTGGCCTTCCTCCAATGCTTCCTTCTGTGGCTCTTGCCCCTGGCCGGGCGCAGGGCTACGGTTGACGGTCAGGCTGATTGGGCGGTGGAGCCTATCTTGTGCCCGCACTGGGGTGGCTGGTGGGATGTGCTTGGCCACGAGCAGTTGGCCTGCCCAGCCCGGTTACCCAGCTGGTGCATGTTTCCCTCCCACGGACTTATAGGCTGGGGCTGCTGACGGTGTCCAAACGATTGGGCAGGCTTGGCAGTGTGCTGCTCTGCTGGCTGTTGTGTCTGGGGGCGGGATCAGGGTGGCGGGTTAGAGGGTGGAATGGGGGACTGCAGCGTGTGGGGTGAGGGGCTTGTGTCCCCTTCTTGGATGTGGGGTCACCAGCATCTGGATCGGCTGAGCGGAGATGGTAGAGCTGAGCTGGATAATGTTTCTACCAGGGTTATCGTTGCAGTGGCAGTGATGTGGTGTGTCTGTGTGGTTGAGGGGGCGGGGTGGGGGACGCCCGGCCCCGAGTGCTTGCCACTCGCCAGGTGAGTTTGTCCCGTCTTGGTGTGGGGTCAGGGGTTCAGTTGTGAGCTCGTTGCTCGGCGGTGTCTGCAGGGTTACGCCTGTGGGTGGGGGCTGGGGCGGCATTGCGCGGGGCCCTTGCCTTGCTGTCGCGGCACGCTGTGTGGTGGGGGTGGGACGTGGCGGTGGTTCTAGGAGCGGGGCTGTGTGTGGAGCTTGCACTGTGTGGGTGTTGCTTGTTGGCTTTTCGGGGATGAAGCTCCCCTGTGGCAGTGTGCCCATGTGTTGTGGGGAGGGGATCGATGGCGTTTAGGTCCGGGGGCATGTGTTCGATATCTGTGTCCTGATTGGGGTAGCCCAGTGGGGAGATTCATGTCGGGTGGGGGGCTCATGTGGTTGGAATCGGAATTCATTGGGTGTTGGGACTATTTTATTCTGTGGCGGCTCTGGTTGGCGGACTTGTTTGGACCATGTAGACCCCTCTTTTGTACATGGCCCCCTCCCTGGATGAAGATGGGGGGTGGTTGGGAACTGGGGTTGGGGCGGGGGGTCGTGGTCCGGGCCGGGGTCGCTCAGGTTCAGGCACGAGCCTGGGCTAGCCCGGACCAGGTTCAGGTGCTGGTGCGGTCTGCCTGTCTCCACCCCCGGAGGGAAGGGGACCACCTCCTGGGTCTGGGGCCTGGTTGTCCCTATGGGGTATCGGGACCTGGACCTGAGAGTATAGAGTATGTATGTGGAGTGTGAGTGAGTGTACGATGTCCATTGTTGTTTGTCTTTACGTTGGGTGCGTGGGTGTGCGTGTTTTTATGTGTACGCATGAGGGTGGGAATGTGTGATTGTGTGTGCCTGTTTTTTGTGTCAGGTTGGGTCTTGGGCTGCTCCCTCTCCTGGATCAGTTTAGTCCCCCATTGAATGTGGGGCCTATTCCTTCCCCGCCACACTTCCTGCCGGTGGTTGGTGTCTCTGCCCGCCGGTATACTTGTGGTTCTCGGTATCCGGCGCTGGGTGCTTTGGTGTGTGCTGGCTCACTCCCGGTGGCTGCTTGCTGGGGCCTGGATCCCTGGGCTTGGTCGGGCTTCTGCTTGGGGAGTGACATGTCCCGTAGGACTCGGTTCTCTGGGTCCATGACTGCTCGGGCGTATACGGCTGCCGACGGGGCCGGTAGGCCTTTGTATGTCTGTGGCTCGGATTTCCTACATATCTGTCCCGGATCCAAGGGGGCGGGTCTGTGGCTCCTCACACTCACTATTGCATATATTTATGGAGAAACCTTGTATACACAAGCGCGCTCACACTCAGACCCACAGGTGTTTCGATTCAGGTGTTAACAGATACACAAATGTTCTATATTGAGCCGCATTTACCACTAAATACATCTTTCATTCATAGGCACCGTGCACCTTTCGGTGAAAAAGCTGGTATTATGAGCGTCTCTGCAGATGTAGGAGCAAGCAGGGTGTTATCTTGTATTCTCTTCATCCTTCTGTCTTTCCTCCATTGTATTCTCCTTCTCTCCCCTTTTCAGTTTGTCTTTTACCAGAACATCACGGCCTTCTCAGGGATTCTCAGAGTCCTCTCGGAGGGCTCCTGTCTTAGCCTAAAGATTCCTGGCAAGGACTCCTAGCTTAAGAGTGATTCAGTTGCAATTCAGCTGTGATTAAAAATTTTCTTATTATTAGATTAATTGGATTAACTGGATTGATAAAATAAAAAGGAATTGTCACACATCTCAAAACGTTTGAACATAGCTTATTTACTGTACATGCTCGCCATAATTTTGATTTGCTTATTATATTTACTCGCCATGCTGGTCATACAGTATCTATACAGTATCTATTTCATATTATTTAATTTAATATTAATATTAAAATTCAGCCTTTTACTGTGCATACCAGAGAACTTCTTTTATCTGGACATTGATAAAAATGTAAACTTTTGTTTTAAAATAAAAAGATACGTCTTTGCATGTTCTGTAAATGTTACAAAGCACATGCTATATATGATTTCATATTATGTACATTTGAAAGCAGATATTTTAATTGTAAAAGAATACACACAAGGTTTTTTTCTGTTTTAGGTCAGTTAGGATTATCAAAATTATTTGTATTTGGTAAATGTCAGAATAATGGGAGAGATAATCATTTAGAAAATTATAAAAAACAATTTTTTAAAGTAGGGATAAATACAGATACACCTTGAATACAACTTCCATATGCTTGAAGGTGCCATGTTTATCTGTTCAAAGAATGATTTACAAGTATAAACATGGGGATGGAGCTATCATCTCATTCAGGAATAAAAGAGGTTCAGTACCTCTGTTCAACAACCGGTTCTAATTACCAACTAAGTAATCTGTTAAATACATTGTCCTGGCTCCTAGTATTTTAAGGTGTACTGGAGTTTTAATATCCTAATAATCTTCCCATGATTTCTTAAGGCAGAGTAACTCCCTCTCTCCTGTGGTTGGTGCAAGCTGTCAGTCAGTTGTGTATGCCAACTGAAGAATGGAACTCTCCCTGTAGTGACAGTAGTCAGGACTCAAGTTTATGAATGAGACAAAATAGTAATTCCTATATATAAGTATTTTTATTAAGGTGGGAAATTTGGAAAATACAAAGGAAAACTCTTTAGTATTGGTTTCCCTTTTTATTATTCGTGTCAAAATATGCAAACTTAAAAGTAAAAAAAAATAAACAATTCAAGTGAACTCTAACCCAAATTACATATTTTAAATCTATATTTAATGTTCAAACATGTTTTCAGCTAAAAAAAATTGTGATTTTAATACCCAAATGTATTAATATATCATCATTTAGCAATAGCAATTAACTTCATTTATCAAGGCTTTAGTTTTTTTTTTATTAATTCTGAAAATTTATTAATTATTTTAATATGAAGTTTTATTTTCTTAAGTCAAAAGTGAGTGTCGTAGAAAATGTCCTAACATACTAAGAGACGTAAAAAGGAGGACTATAGCTTTGGGATGTTTTACAAGACTTTATTAGAAAATGTTCTAGTGTAATAACCTGGACCATGTTTTGCCTCAGAAACTTTGCAAGAATCAAACACAAGTGGTGTGAACCATGTCAAGTGTCCAGAAGTGTCTGCGTGCCAGTCAGGCGGCACATCAAATGTAGCATTTTATTTTCCCCTGGTCGCCTTCTTTGCCCTGATAAAGTGGTGGTGGAACATCAGAGTCTGCTTATCTTCTGATTCAAGCATCATTGGCTCTGCAGCTTTATTTACAGTCCAGGCTGAGACACAAACACGCCTCACAGCTTCGCTCAACCACAGGGTCAGAGCAACTAAACGCTGCTCGATATTCATGACTGAACTACATGGCTCGGCTCAGAGCAGTGATTAGCTGATCTGAAGTCAGGTCCCTGCTGCTGCTGCAGGTGCTAAAAGAGAATCATTGATCTGGGAAGTCTGAAGTCTTTCCAAGTCTGGAAGGTTTTCACAGCAGGCAGTCCTCTGTTGTCCAAGCAGTTGTGAAACCCTCTGTAGTGCATTTTAAGTCTAAATCAGGAGGCATTAGAGCAACTACTGCAACAGAAACTGGTCTGAAATATTAAATCATAGAGACAGTGAACACATCAAGGTTTTCTACCCTTTTTAATTCATAAATTATCCAATGATGACTAAAGTGCAACATTTTTTCAAATCCCTTGAAAAAGAAAGACTTTATAAACATCCTTCGTAATCCATTGGTTTAATTTTTATTATACTTCAATTAATTAAACTTTTATAAATTTTCTCTTTCGCGATAAAACAGCATTAATTGAGATGAGCCAACAGAAAGAAATCCAACAAAACACAGACCGAAGAGCCATTATTATCCCAGGCTATTTAAAGACAATGAATACTGCTTCTTGAATAACCGTGCAAACAGGTCATTAAACATGCAATGGAGATTATAAAAGAAGTTGAAATCCTTAAACATGTGTAAAGATGTTTATTTTTTCTCTTATAGATAAGTTTGAATTTGTACTCTCCAAAAGAAAAGAAAAGCAGAGAGTGGAGTTTGTCCTCCTTATTTTTTCTGTTCCTTCTTGAAACATCCTGGTGAAGAAGAAATTAAGATATTAGCCATTTGAGGTGTACCACTTTTCCTGCAGACGGAAACATAGGAACTGTTGTGTTAACTTGCATTTCGGTCCGGTATAAGGATACATGAAAACCCTGAGAGTGACGTCTTGTTAGTCATCTCCATCTCACCACAGTGGATCATATGCTTCCACTGTCCTCCATCTACAGCACTCTTTTGTGTCACACAGTCCCCTTGTAAATCATCCTTGACTACAGTCATGAACTTTCTCTGTGGCTTTTCTCTGTTCCTCCTCCCTGGCAGCTCTGTCTCCAACATCCTTTGTAAGGCATATCCAGGATCCCTCCTCTGCACATGTGCAAACTTTATCAGCCTTGTTTGTATTGAATGTACCCTTCCAAAAATAGTTCTCGATCCTTCGGTGACTTTGCAACCTGCATAACTAAGCAGATCAGAGCTCTTCTATAGGAATCCATATATATTTATCAGGTTGTTTAGGCAAGGCAAGTTTATTTATATAGCACATTTCAGAAGCAAGACAATTCAACAAGTGCTGTAGATGAAAAAAAAGAAAAAGAGACATAATAGGAAAAGTACATTGCAGTGGCAGTAAGGTAATTAAATAATTAAAAGAGAATAAAAAATGAATAATCAAAAAGATTATAATAAAAAATAAATTAAATAAAAAATAATGATAAAATGTATAATAATCTTATATGTATAATAATCTTATGTATAATAATCTTATGTATAATAATAATGTATAATAATCTTATATGTAATATAAGAAAATGAAAGGAAAGTTGGACTGAAAACGTAAATAACATTTAGATAGCACAGTCAAAGGCCACTCTAAACAAATAAGTTTTTAATCTTGATTTAAAGCAAATTATGGTTTCAGCGCCTTTACAGTTTTCTGGGAGTTTATTCCAGGTTAGTCAAGCATAAGAACTAAAAGCTGCTTCTCCATGTTTGGTTCTGGTTCTGAGAGGTCTGGGTGGTTGATACACTGATAAGTCTGTAATGTATTTTGGTGCTAAGCTATTCGGTGATTTATAGACCAAAAGAGGTATTTTAAAGTCTATTCTTTGAGAGACAGGGAGCCAGTGTAAGGACTTTAGAACTGGGGTGATGTGCTCCACTTTCTTAGTTTTAGTGTGGACGCGGGCAGCAGCATTCTCGATCAACTGCAGCTGTCTGATTGACTTTTTAGGCAGACCTGTGAAGATAATTCTACTAAAGATGAACGCATTAATTAGTTTTTCAAGGTCCTGCTCGGACATTAGTCCTTTTTTCCTGGAGATGTTCTTTAGGTGATAGAAGGCTGACCTTGTTACTGTCTTTAAGTGCGTCCGAAGGGTCAGAAGAGTCCATCACTACTCCCAGATTTCAAGCCTGATTTGGTTTCTAGCTGTATTAACTGAAGCTGTGTGCTAACTTTTAAATGCTCTTCCTTTGGTCCAAAAATTATTACTTCAGATTTGTTTTGATTCAGCCGAAGAAAATTTTGACCCATCCATGCATTGATTTCTTTCAAGCATTTACCAAGCCCTTGAATGGGTTCATAGTCACATGGTGACATCGTAACGTATAGCTGTGTGTCGTCTGCATAGTTATGATAACTTACGTTATTGTTTATTAAAATCTGAGTTAGTGGGAGCATGTAGATATTGAATAGGAGGGGCCCTAAGATGGACCCTTGGGGAACGCCACATGTGATTTTTGTGGTCTCTGATGTAAAGTTACCTACTGACACAAAAAAAGTACCTCTCCTTCAAGTAGGATTTAAACCAATCGAGTGCTGTTCCAGAAAGGCCGACCCAGTTTCCCAGGCGGTCTAATAAAATGTAGTGATCAACAGTGTCGAATGCTGCACTAAGGTCCAATAATACCAGCACTGTGGTTCTTCCACAGTCTGTATTTACATGGATGTCATTGAACATCTTGAGAAGGGCAGTCTCTGTACTGTGGTGAGCATGGAAGCCTGACTGAAAGACATCAAAGCGGTTGGTCATTGTTAGGAAGTTGTTTAACGGCTGAAACACAGCGTTTTCAATAATCTTACTGATGAAGGGGAGGTTTGAGATAGGCATGTAGTTCTGTCGTAGCAGCTAGTCCAAGTTGCTTTTTTTCAATAGCCATTTTTAGGGCCTGGGGCAAAACAACTGACAAAAGGGATGTGTTTATTAATGTTAAATCAGATGTTTGTTAAATCAGACATTATGACAGGCAAAGTTTACAACAGGTAAAACATTGAGACAGCAGGAAGAAGAGCTTGGTGTTTATGGTTTATTTGGTGAGATTGGGAAATACCAAAGCTGTGAATTGGAAGACTTCAGCATTTACCATTCTACTCAGATGTTGCATGCATTACTATGGCGATAAAGCAGAATATGCAATTGGTGGACATGCACAGAAACAATGTCAGAGGGAAGGATTCAAACAGTAAGTAGATACTTACTAATTTTAAGTTCTAAAGATATTCATTGTCCCCATCCCTGTTTGCTATAGCTTCAACATCCACGACAGTATCCATCTCAACTTGGGGGTCATTGGTGTCATAATCTTGTAAGATTAAGCTAGAGAACATAAGAAAACAAACAGCTTCATGAAGCCTAAGAAACACAGCAGATTGTTTTTAAAGCATGGGAATAGAGCAAGAAGAAAGCCGTTGTTGGAAAAAAGACAAAAAGAAGACCTATTTGCAGTTACAAACCATGCAGGGACACGGCAAATGTGTGAGAAGATGTGTTTGCAGATAGCAAACACTAGGGTAGTTAACTAACAATGCATATTGCTCTGAACACACCATCCACTTGTTGAAACATGGTGGGAAGCTGGTCAGTTGATGGGAAGATGGATGGAGCTAAATACAGGACAATAATGTATATTAGTGTTGCAGTCAGTTTTCGTACCATGTAAAGTTTTTTGATAAAAACCATAAGATTATAAAGTACTGGATCATATAAGAAAAATAAACACCAAACTAAGCTTTGAAGTGAAGTCACGATACAGAGGAAACCCTATCCCTGTTAACTGTCTGTGTTTCCAGGAGTGAAGGACAAACCTGATTCCTTTTCTTTGAATTGTTGAAGCTGTAAAATACTTTGTGATCCCCTGAGTCCTGAAAGAAAGACTGATTCAAATGCTTCTTCAGAGGAAAAAAAAAAAACTTTCTCAAGCTTGAATGCTCGAGTACCTTTCTGGCAGAGCCTCTCCACTCAGGCGCATCATCATGTATCAGCTGTGTGTATAAAGAATGTTATCTCTCATTTTCTACCTGCTATCTGTTCCGTGTCGCACATCTCTATCCTCTTCTGCCTCTCCTCGGAGTATCAAATCCAAGCTGACATTTTCATCAGCGAATGCCCGTCGCCCTGTGAATGACGAGGTGTTGAAGTGCACAGTGTTGTCCTGCAGAGCACAACAGCGAGCACTCAGATAGAGATGTGCACATGGTGCAGACTCGTACTCTGCCTACTCAGACAGAAGAGAGATGTTTCCTCCTTGACTGACAACCGTTGCACCTTTCACCAAATGAAACATGCACGGAGAATACTTAATCCCCAGATGGAAGTATTTATTATCTATCAGAGCTGAGTGTGATCTTCTGATGAAATTCTTGTTCATGTAACGGAACATAAAACAAAATGGTTTTTTTTCTGTTCCTCAGAAATAACATGTTACTCGAGCAACATTAACAGCTCATTACCAAGACATACTGGGATTAAGGAAGATACACACACACACACACACACACACACACACACACACCCACACACACACACAGACGCATACACCCTTTTTTGGTTCTGCCAAAAATTCAACCCATTTTAAGGATTTCTCAGACTTACTGTATGGTACGAAACCTGAGTAAACATTTCCTGTTTTAGGTCTGTTAGGATTACCAAAATTATTTGATGAATTCCAAAAGATTGAGGAAGGTATTTATGTATTTTTTCCTTGCTTCAAAGTCAGACGATTGATTTGGGACAGACATTTTGGAGTATCCTACCACAGGTTTTTCTCAAAGGATTTTTGGATATTTGGACCATTTCTTCTGACAAAACTGGTGTAACCGAGTCAGGTTTGTTGGCCGCCTTGGAATCCCAATTCATTTCTGCCCACAAGTTTTCTATAGGGCTGAGGTCAGGGCTTTCTGACGGCCACTCAGAAATATTTACTTTATTGTTGCCATCATTTACTTCCTTGCAGCTGTTTAGACCAGAGGTACTAACATGTCAGTATGAAATTCCTATGATTTAACATCCTTTTACTTTAGGCAGGATTATATTATGAAATTCATTTTATTAAAAAAAACTGTTCTGACTACAGTTACTGTTTGTTTTCTCAGTTTGATCATTTTGGGTGTGTTTCTAGTGTTTTTTCCCTCCGTTTTCAATCTCTGGAAAACACATTGCATTTATAGTTGACTGTTTAAAATTATTTATGCTCCCATTTTAATGTATAAAAGTACAGGGAGACCAATTATGACCAATAGCTGAGTAAGTAAAAACTGGATTCTATTTAGGTACAATAGTACAAGCACAGCTTTTTTAGGCTATTTAACTTAGTTTTATTAAATAACATTGTAACTCCTGAGATATCGGCCTCAGCACACAAGGTAATTAAAGCATTTCAATTCAGTTTTCAGTTTATTTATATAGCGCCAATTCACAACACATGTCGTCTCAAGGCACTTCACAAAAGTCAGGTACATGCATTACAATTAATCCGAATCATTGAACAGTGCAGTCAGATTCTGTTATTTATTCAAATTGTATAAAAAGTTTGTCTATCTAAGGAAACCCAGCAGATTGCATCCAGTCAGTGACTTGCAGCATTCACTCCTCCCGGATGAGCATGTAGAGACAGCGGACAGTCACTGGCGTTGACTTTGCAGCAATCCCTCATACTGAGCATGCATGTAGCGACAGTGGAGAGGAAAAACTCCCTTTTAACAGGAAGAAACCTCCAGCAGAACCAGGCTCAGTGTGAGCGGCCATCTGCCACGACCGACTGGGGGTTAGAGAGAACAGAGCAGAGACCCAAAGAGAACAAAGAAGCACTGATTAAGGAGTACTTTCTATGGGAAGGAAAAGGTAAATGTTAATGGATGTAGCTCCTTTAGTCGTTTCACCTAGAAAGAAAGAACAGATAAACTCTGAGCCAGTTTTCAATGTTAGAGTCTGAAGAGAGCACATAGAGTTAGTTACAGTAAAAGCTCCGTCAGTAGCTATGTCTAGGAGAGAGAAAGGGTTAAACACTGAAAGACAGGGCCATGTGGATCATCGGTAGAGGGTGAGCATTAAGTTGTTGCCAGCAGAAGCTCGGACGATGCCCCTCTCCAGAAAGGTGTCACAGGTAGACACAGAGTCAGGCCAGGTGTAGCTTCTAGGAAGAGAAAAGAGAGAGAACAAAGTTAAAAGCTGAAATAACAGCAAATAATACAAAATTGAAGAGTAGTGTGAGAATGTAGCGAAGAGGGTGAAAGTGGTCATTATGTCCTCCAGCAGCCTAAGCCTATAGCAGCATAACTACAGAGATAGCTCAGGATAACCTAAGCCACTCTAACTATAAGCTTTATCAAAAAGGAAAGTTTTAAGCCTAGCCTTAAAAGTAGACCGTTTGTCCATCTAGAGCTGACTGATGGCCATTGTTATACTAAAAACCACAACGATTGGGATACCTCTCTCTGTCAGATTTGTTTAAAATTGCGCACACCTATCCAATTAGGCTATTGTAGCATTTGTTATTTATATTTTTCTTCAAATAGATTAGTTTTTGAGTTGAATTATAGAAAAGGTAAGTTACATTTACGGTTGCGGGTTAATTTTTTTGCAGTTGGAAAACCATAGATTTTTACAAGGGTATGTACACTTCTGAGTGCCACTGTTCATACCGGCTAATAGTTGTTATGGAGACTTGGTAAGATGCCACAAGCAGCAGTTATACAACAGTAACCTTTTAACTCCCTTACCCTCCTCCTCACTGTGTGTGGCCAAAGACAAACTTGGGTCATCGTCCAGCTTTGTTTGACCTGAATGACGTCTTCTCTCATCTTTTCGTTGTGTCACAGCATATTTATACTGCAGGGAAACAACAAGTTACTAATTAAATGTTCCTAGATACTCTGGCAAACTTCACAAAGTAAATTCTAAATTTAAAAAAAAGGCTGCAGTATCATTGTCTTTACAAGAAGGGTTAGGGGTTCCAAAATTGTGCCATAATTAAAAAATCCCATGTAAAGGAACAATTACCAGGGAGAAAAACACAGTAATTTTTCTTACATGGGTTTCTTTTCACCACTAAACAACTGTACCCAAATAAAAGTTGGATTTTTCTAATATTTTCAGTGTGAGATTAAAATACTGTAGTAAAAGATTAATTTATGTTATGACTTCATGCATTGCCAGGGGTACCAAAAAGTATGCAGGGTGCTGGACCTCATTACAAAAAAGTCTGCAGTAACACCGTCAGAAAAAACTTGGAAAATGTGCCTATTTATGACGACACTTGTTTTTCTGTGTTCTGCAGGTCATTCCAGGACTTGGCGAGGCAGATCGATGTGGACTACGGCACAGTGAGAGACTCTGCTGTCTATGACTACTTCAGGAACAAAGGCACCAACCCTCTGGAGCAGGACAGCACATACGCAGAGCTGTGGAGAACCATCAGCAAGAACGACGGCATGGACTACTCTGTTTCCAGCCCGTCAGAAGGCATTCGCAAGGTGTGTGTTTTCTTCTGAGGTAAACTCTATGGGTGTCACATGGTTGTATTTCTTAAAAACCCCACTAGGAGGCTGCGAGTTTCAAACATATCCAGAACATCTCCAGGAGACAATAAGAAATTCTCCCAGTTTTTTTTTTTTATATCTTAAAGAAATAAGCATTTTTTTATCATTAGTCTTGATTAGTTTGATAATATGTAATTTGTTTAACAATGTATACATTTAACATAGTAGTGTCTTTATAACCATAGAAGCAGCAGTGAAGAAGTCATTTACGTCAGAATTCCCCCACTGCTCCAATTCTTATTTGAAATCCTGATCATAGAAAGCAACATGGTTGTGAAATTATTCTCAACCACAGTGGCTTTCTTCTTGCAACTCATCCATGAAAGCAGGTTTGCAGCGAATGCAAATGATCTGCTCTTGTGGACAGATTATCCCACCTGTGCTCTGGATCTCTGCAGCTCATCCAGAGTTACAATGACCATCTTCTCTGATTAAGGGTCTCCTTGCCCAGCCTGTCACTTTAGATGGACATCCATGTCTTGGTTGGATGGCATTTGTGCCATACTATTTCAATTTTCTTGTTTCTTGGCTATCATGATGTTGCTTGTTCATTAAATCTATCTAACAATCCTCTGGTGCCTTTGCAGAACAGCTGTGTTTAGACTCAGGTTGGTTTACACAGAGATGGACTCTACTTGAAGGCAAATAGTTTCACTGGGTTTAATTTGAGATTATCAGATTGAATGGGATTTTTGTATCATGTATCATTTTTCCTTCCACTTCACAATTATGTAGGGGCTTGTGTTGGACTGTCACCTAAAAACCAAATGAGATACACTGAAGTTTGTGGTTTAATTAAATCAAAATAAATTTAGCAGAGTTTAGCTAAACCACCATGATGAAAGTCAACAGCAACACTCTTACATGCTAGTGGAGTTTTCTCTAAAAGAGAATGTTTGTCGCCTGAATTAAAATCTCTGCTGTATCAAAGATACAACGTCCCATTAGATTAAACAAGAATGAATCCGTCAGTCTCAGACATTTGATTTTCACTTAAGAAACAGCCTTCAGAGTCTGTGGAAAAAATAGATCTCTTGCATTGTTATAAATTGTTTGTGTGAAAACACATGGACCCAAATTATCATCATTAGTCATTTAAACATACATGCACATTCTCCTCATTTCATTCACAACAAGCAAACACACACACACACTCATCTGTTTATCTATTACTTAATTGAGAGCGCAGTTGAACAATGCACCAATTAGTTAGGCGACATCCCATGTGTGTGTGTAAAAGCAGGACCAGTACCCTGCTGCTGTGCATTATTATGCTGGTAGATCTCCCAAAAAGCTGATGACAAATTAGTTTCAGAGACAAATTGGCTTCGAGCGCATCCATTATTCAGCCCTTTGCATGACAAACCTCCCCCTGGATCCACTGACATTTTCACCCCCAAACCATTCCACACCCAGACAGTTTTTCATCTGTTTTACAGGCAGCGTTGACTGCTCCAGTCCTGCAACTCGTTGCTCAGTGGATTAAGATACATTTTACATGAGCTGAAGAAGCTTAACAGTTAAAAACATACTAACAAATCCTCGAAATCCTTTTTAAAGCAAGAGTCCATGTTTGTTTAGAAAACAATTGGAGTGGAAATTGATTTTGGATTCGTAGAGAGTGAGCATCCCTGAAATGAAATATTAGGGGGTTGGGGGACATTAAGTCATGCGAATAAATGTAGTCCAATGCGAATAAATGTAGACCACCTTTGGCGGCAATAGCTCTCACTAGTGGTTTTCTGCCTGACTTTACCAGTTTATGTAGTTTATGAATTTCATCCACTTTTCTTTCCAACTTTGCATCATCTCATTGGGTTTTGCAAACATTATTTTTTTTTGTATAGGTCACTGAAGGTCCCACCACAACATTTTGATAATTTAGATCTGTGCTTTGATGTAGCCTTTGCAACACCCTGATTCTTCTCTTTTTTAGTCATTCTGTTGTAGTCCAGTGCAGTGTTTGGGATCATTTCCCCGTTGATGACCCAGTTTGGACCAAGTTTCAGCTGTTGTACAGATGACCTCATGTTTGACTTTAGAATACTGTGGTATACAGAGGAGTTCATGGTGCACTTAATGACTGCAAGGTGCCCAGGTTATGTGGATACATAACAGGTCCAAATCATCAGCCCACCACCACTGTGCTTGACAATTAGTATGAGGTAATTGTGCTGACATGCTGTTTGGTGGGCTGCATGGTGGTGCAGTTGGTAGCACTGTTGCCTTGCAGCACAAAGGTCCTGGGTTCAACACCCAGCCAGAGTTCTTTCTGCATGGAGTTTGCATATTCTCCCCCTTCATGCGTGGGTTCTCACTGGGTACTCCGGCTTCCTCCCGGCTTCCTCCCATAGTCCAAAAACAGGACTGGATCCATGGATGGTTGGATCCATCCATGCATGCTGTTTCTTCAGCTGCCATGGTACTAATCTACCAAAGCTGGTGTTGAAACTGTTGTTTTCCCTGTTGTTTTCTTCCAATATTCTTAAAAACTTTCCTTCTGCTGACCGTTGCTCCACTTTAACAGCCAAATGATAATCCAAAAATATATCTCGGTGTAACTCTGAAGAGAGCACAAAGGACAGAGCAATGTGCATTCATTCACTTAGGTTGAAATGGTGGAGGCAGATGCTCCTGCAGCACCTCTGCGCTGACGCAGTGAAAACACCCACGTCCTCATCCACTTAAACCTCGTTGCTGCTGCAGCTGAGTGTTATTGTCACCTCCTTACCCATCACCTCCGACAGACCACCTCTGCAGCACATCACAGACAAAGCCTTCTGTTCTTGCCAACAGTATCATATGTCAGCATGTTCTTGACACTGTAACAGAACCAAATTCGTTAAACATCAGCTTCTGGCTCATTGTTGCAGAAAAGAGACTACCTAACTATGGAATTATCAACCTTTAACAGGGAACCATTAAGTGCAGTACAAAATAACACTATAAATAAGAATATTTACAGTGCAGTCATGGCATTAATATCTGATTTATTTTTAGCTTTTAATTAAACATTTGAAATGTTTTTACAGTGGATTGATGATACAACATGTATCTTTGATTACCAGAATTTGGGTCACAACTTTGAAATCAGTGTGGATTTTTTGTAATCCACACAGGGTCAAAACTAGTTCTACAGGCTCGAAAATACAAAGGAAATCTGCCTTGTTATTATAGTACACTCATTTTTTTAATAAAGTTGGGGTTGGAGACAGTCTTCTTTCCATTCTAAACCCAGGTTTACTGTGCGTTTGAGAACACTCTCCTGTTGGAACACCAAACCGATAAATGAAATACAAGTATTTCCAGATGACCCTGTTTATAATTCTAATCCACTTTGTGCAATGCACCAGCACCAATGGATATGACATGCTTGAAAGTTGATACTGTTCTTCTGGCTTAAAACCCTAACTTTGAGTACAACAGACAACCTTCTTGTCAGTGGGATTTAGAAAAGCGAAACAAAAAAACATTACTCCAGTGCACACAAAGTTTGGTTATACAAATCTTTAAAGTAGTTACTTTATTTACTGTAATTATTCCATCCTGGAAAACGAAACCGTTCAAGAAAATCATTAAGAGTGAGTAAATGGAAACTACTTCTATTGTGAAGCAGGTTGTATTAAAAACTCTAAAGTTTAAAAACAAAGTGTAAAGAAATCTTTGAGAGGCAGTGATAAACTACAATGAATTGTTGTCAAATGGTAATAAAGAACCCATATCAGGGTGCTTTAGTGTTCATAGTTAAAATGTTGTTCAGGATATAAAGGAGATAAAAACATCCTGGTCTGGGTTGTGATGAAGGCTGATTACTGTAGAGTTGTTTTTTATCTTAAAGCTGTCACTAGCCTTTAGATGTGTGTTTTTTCAGTGAATCACTGTGATCCTTTGGTTGGATTTTCTCAGAGCGATTGTTGATGCGTAAACTGTTTGGTCACAAATAATCTGCAACAGGTTTAACAAGATTTTCAATTAGAGAAGGATGTGTTCATGTAGATTCAAAGTTTAAACATTATTGCTTTCTTTGAAATGATAAATGTGTTTAACTGAACATGAGGGTTCTCTAATTATAAACCTTATTCCATTTTCTACACCTGGTGTCAGTCAGGTCCAGAGCTTCTGCAGGAATCTGGACCAAATGTTGCCATATTCCAGGTTGCGAGTATCATGTTTTCCCTCCTGCTCTGCCTCCAGGCAAGGAAGAGTCCCTATGCCTTCCTGTGGGACATGGCGGTGCTAGAGTATGCTGCGTTGACAGATGATGACTGCACCGTCACTGTTTCAGGAAACAGCATGAGCAGCAAAGGCTACGGCATCGCCATGCAACACGGCAGCCCCTACAGAGACCTCTTTTCTCAGAAGTAAGTGAGCACAAGATAATGATGAGATCACTGAAGAATATTTCTTTTGATTCCCCTGCTATACCTGAGAACCTTGTTTCATAGAAATATGTATGAATGATTATAGCAAAGCGTGGGAACAGAGAAGGAAATGAGAAAATACCTCATTGGGTTTAATCAGTCTTTGTTTTTTTGCTGAGAATTCTTTGCAGCTTTGTAGAAACCTGCTGGTGAACAAAAGAAAATCTACAGTAACACCTTCAGAAGATGATGATCAGTGGCTGTTACCTGAAAAAACTGCAGCTGCTACTGAACTCATGTTTTCTCTGAGCAGCAGCTCCTGGATCTGTAATTCTTAAGGAGTCGTGGTCATAAGATTGATCACAGACTGGAGATGCACTTAACAGGGACATTGTGGCAAATGTGAGATCTCCAATTTTGTAAAGCCTTGACCTGCCAATACCAATCTCAGAAACAGCCCAAAGTTTCAGAGCTCTCCCGCTTTGCATTACTGAAGGAGTTATTATTAAATCCAAAATACATAACTGCACATCATCACTAGATATTAGTTTCTCCCCAACAATATTTTCTGCATTTCCAAATAAATAACAGCTTTGTCCAATGTGCTTTATACTTGAATCATTCATTAGTTTATTGTAACTATAAAGAATTCTTAAAGAACCTTTTTGTCACAATCTTTGTTTATATTTAGACCAGATGGGATGTCTTCTGAGTTAGAGAGCAGTCTGCATGACACAGTTCTGCAGTTAAACAGTTGGACTCTTTGATAGCATAAAACACAGGTACTTTGCTGTAATATATTCACCTTCCTGTTTTCACTTCCTGTTCAGTGGTTTATGCCCCCTTTAAGCTGAAAAGGTTTGTTTGTGACACCATAATTTGTAGAATATTGAAGTATAAAGGATGGCCAAAGGTCACAGAGACCCATGTGGTCACAATCAAAATGCACATTGGCACAAACAAGAAGTTTGGCAGCACAAACCAGCACAGATCGCCACTGACACTATTGCTCAAGTTTTGTAATGTAAAGGGGCCTGCTTGACCTTTGATGACCTACCCTGAAATTTGTTTTATTTTTTAAATAATAAAGATTTCCAGCACCAACCTAGAACATTCCAACATTTTTGTTAGATTTAAAGAATGTGGGGGACAACTTCATTCAGGTGCTTAGGTATGGTGCATTCACTGATCAGTGGAAAGATCTGACTGTCACCGGTCAGATCTAATAGAGCCGAGAATTGATGGATCCTGGTCACCAGCTAATTTTTCGGTGCATCTATAACGCATAATGCTTGGTGGTCTTGCTACTGGCCAGATCTTGTGGCACTTAAGTTGATTTTGAAAAGCAAAACAAGAAGCAAATTTTTGGCTGAATTATTTATTAACGAAAACTTAATGATTTAAAGAACCTGCATTATTAAAACTGTATTGCAGAAGACAGCAGCCTCGACATAGACTTTCCTCTAAGGGTTTCTAACCCTCCGTTGTTTTCTAGATATGGTAGATGTGAGGAACATGCCTTTTGAATGTCATCAAGTGAAACTGAACTAGAAAAATGAAAACACATGAAGACCATGCATGTTAAACTGTCCTCTTGTGGATATAGTTTTATTTTTGAATCTCTGTTTCTGGCCAACCTGGAAACCAAATCACAGGGGTAGGCATCAGAGATCTAGCATTATTTTTTGGTGGTAACTGAATGTGAACCTCCTGCTGACACGGAGCAGGATTATAGTTGCTTTAATGGGCCAGGTAAACAAAGATGATGATGGAGGTTGAAGGCTTTCACCTCCCTCTAATCCACATTGTTGACCTTAGGAGTTCAATATCTTCCTGAAAATCCTCTGATGTTAGTAAAGAGTCTCACTGAGCCACCCGTCTCAGAAAATTACTGCAGAGTTTTTAACGAGGAACATTCTGGCTGGAAGATGAAGTGGTGTCACACCGACTGATTTTTAAACCTGCGTGTTAAAAGATCAGGAGATAAGAAACACCTCCTGCAGGTCGTTCACTCGCTGTTAAATCAATAACGCCTTTGAGGCTGAAGTCAATTAGACTCACATGAAAGGAGCTTGCATTAAGCAGCGTTGCTGCGAAGAAAACAGGATTACTCACGGTGTGTGAATGTAAACAGAAGTACATGTGCTAATTACTCCCCTCGTCTATGGGAGGCAGATGTCTGAGCAAAGCCGGAAAATTTAAGGAAGTTTGATCGTGTTCCTCAGATGATGTCGGGGAACTGCAGAGTAAAGCCTTTTTTTCCAGCAATTGATCCCAGCGAGATGTTAAAAATCATGCAGATTGGTTTTAATCTCCACATTATTACGTCATGAATGAAGATACAGAGTTTTTTTAAGGCTGAAAACTTTCTCATCCATCTGGTATTGATTTTTTTGGTTTGTTTCTTCATTCTTTTTAACCTATTAAAGCTATAATCCCCCTTTTGTCTCACTTTGATAAATTGAACATTGGGTGGTCACCTTTAAATAGGTTTTTAGGATATTTTTCAATAATGTCGTCTGCCTTTAGCATAAAACAAAATAAATTATGTAGAGTAAGTTCGGATCAAAATAAAAAAAATGCTTCTGACTGTAACTTAAAAGGCACTCATTGGAGAATATAGTTTTCATTTAAAGTTATTAGTGTAAAGTTGAAACTTGGGTCATAAATGCAGCACATATTTCGAGGAAGGGGAATATGTTGCGATTATCGACATGTTTTGTTAGATAGATGAACGGAGGTCTGCTCACTAAGCTTTACTCATTACTCTGATTTATGTCATAATCAATATATCCTCTGTGATAGGTTGTGTACTGCAACCTAAGCTGATTTTTTTTTTTTTAAACAAATGATTAAATCTATGCTGAGAGGAAATTTGAGGGTTACATTCAAGTATTGCCCTGAATTTTAAATATCAGTGTTGGCAAATAAAGAAACCTGTCCCAGTCACCCATTGCTGTTGTGATTGTTAACATTAACATGAAGCATGCATGAGGAAAACTTTGTTTTAAAACCCAAGTTGCTTGGTGAAAAGAAACGACCAAAGATGAAAACTTGTTACCTTGGACTGATCCCAACTTGTCCAGCCTTCTTGAAATTTTCCTTTCATGCATCACTTGGCAGCACCATTCTGGAAGTTTCTGCTCAGAAGCTGCGTTTGAGGCTCATCACAGACCTGCGGAGACACCATGCAGGAAAAAAGTCTTTATTCATCTTCCTGTTAAAGAATTCAGTTGCCAACCAATTTTCAATGACAGGCAGTTTTTGGAGAAATTTTCCATGCAGCTGCTCTTTGATTGGTCTGTGTAATGAAAAGCTGCAGGGCTCAAAGTCTCTAATGCCTTGAAAGGTTCTGGTGTGAATATAGAAAGTTTGTAGGGAGGGCAGCTATTATTCAGCAGCTCCCTGTGGGAAGCACCAGCAGTTATTTGATGTTTGCTACACTAAGGCACAAACTGCTTAATACATTAACCATGGCACATTCTGTCATTTTGTGAGGATGGAAAATACACAAACACTAAAGGTGGAGTCTTGGTGTTAATAGAGATGTTAACACAAAGCATTAGCAGCAGCACCGCTGTGCTGCAGGTGCTTTGATGCACAGGGAAATCTGCTCTCTGTGGCGTGTTTGCACCTCAGAACACTAGAGGCATCTCCACACAACAAGTGTCTTTACACCTCCTCCACTGCCACCTTCACTCTTCTCCTCCTGGCTCAAACTCCAGCTCCGTGTCCTCCTCGCTCATCCTCTGAGGTCAGGCTCACACAAAGCAATAATCCCATTTCTCTTTGAGATTGTCCTCTCTGTATGTGACGAGTAGCGGACCTGAGGGGATGATGAGTCAGCAGCGGCAGCAACGAAACACTTCCACATTCAGAGGGGTGACAGATTAGATTGAGGAAGGTGTCATCGTCTGTTGCTTTTTAACAGCTCTCTGAGGGTTAGAGGAGCAAAAAGACAACAATAAGGGCATTGTCTATGTTTGCAGTCACACTGCTGATGTGATTGCTGAGGTGACGTTACAGCTCACAGACAGGCAGTGGGTACGTGAGTTAATATGACATCATAAACCGTGGCACTTATCAGCTCTGTTAAGATTGTTGCTTCGACTCGGTTTTCTTTAGATTTTTGGAAGTGACAAAATTAAAATCTGAAACTTTCTCACAACTACTTTTCACTGATTTTCCTTTAACTACTTGACACATCACACTTGGTTCCTCCCACACAAGAAAAGCTATCAGAGCAGCTCTAATGAGTACAATCAGCTGAGCTCCTGCAGCACGGGCATTAAACTAAGAATAACTGTTTCCGAGAAGTTTGGAAGGTTCCCTGCTGTCTGAGAAAAACAACATAATTCTGCAAATGAAGGACTCCACAGAGGTTGTTTCATTGTTTAGTGTTTACTGCTGCTAATGTTCAGGTGAAAAACACAGCAAACAGATCAATCATAGTATATTTATTCAAACAACCTTTAACAATTTGAGTAGGGTCATCCTCTCCAGGGGTCAGTTATTTTTCCAGTTCTTAGCACTTGCTTTCTAAACTGGATTAGATCCATATGATTCGAACTGCAGAACTTACATCTCTTATCTGAGACCAGGTCAAAGGTGCAATAACTGTAATGATAACAAAAGCAGATAACCCCAGACCTCCCTCTCCTATCTTGACCCCCCAACCCTGACCCCTCTTCAGTTCATCTGGGGGGACTACATACACAGTGTTGCAGAAATAGAATTGGTAGGAAGGCATCTGATAACATGAATTTTTAAGTCTTTTTTTAAGGCTGCAGATTCTCAGTTAGAGTCTGGTATGGGCTTTGACTGGGCAATTCTAACACACGATTATCAAGTCCTGTTGGAACTTAACATCCACCCCAGCCTCAAGTCTTTCGCAATCTCTGACCTTTATTTCAGGTATGTCCTGTATTTACCTCCATCCATCTTCCAATTAAGAAGATAAGCATAGTCATAACATGATGCTGGAACCTTGTTTTACTGTGGGTTCGGTTTGTTTGATAAACGTTTAGCATCCCACAGCATTTTGCATGTTGGCCAGAAAGGTCAGTTTATCTGACCAGAGGACCTTCTTTTACATGTTGGCCGTGTCCCCTACATGCCAAGCAAGACTCAAAATGTTTTTTTTTTCTTTTAACAATGGCTTTCTTCTTGCCACTCTTCCATAAATCCAGATTTGTGGAGTGGGGTTCACGAGTAATTCTTGTCTTGTACACTGTTCATTCTACCTAACCCATGGATCTCTGAGGCTCCTCCAGACTCACCATGGGCCAAGGATATTACAGCTGTTCTCCCACTCTTTTATTTTGGGTAGATGGCTGGTCTTGCTGGTTTACAGTTGTGTCATACGCTTTCTATTTTATCATTCCATCAGATGATCAATTGAATAGGGCTCTGTGAAACGTTTAAAGCTTGATATATTATTTTATAACTTAGTTCTGCTTTAAACTGCTTCACAAGATTCCTCCGGTGTTCCCTGGTCTTCATGAGGCTGTTTGTTTACTAATGTTTTCTAACTGACCTGTGAGGCCTTCATGCAACCCTTGCAGTTATACTGGGCTTTATTAACACAAAGGCAGACTGTTTATTTCTCAACTGACTTCTAAAGGTTGTTAGTTTTCCTGAAAGTCATTTATGGGTAGCAGGGTGAAAGGGTTTATTACAAATGCATGCCAAACTTTTCAGCCTTTCATTTGTATCATGTTTTAAAAACCATATATCATATTCCTTCCAATCTACAAAAGCACTACTTTGTGCTGGTCTATCACATAAATTCCAGGCTACTTACATATCAGTTTGTGGTTATGTGATAAAATGTGGAAAATTAGCAGGCATGCTGACTATTGGATCACAAAAGAAGCAGGGCTGGGTGATGTAAGAAAGACATTTCATGTACAGCGCTTTGTGCCATGTGCGATGTGTAAAATTACAACATTGTGCGTACTCTTGAATAAATTTCCATGGCAAACTGCTAGTTTGCATCTAATTTGCTGGAAGATGAGTTTCTCTTACCGCCCCTGAACACATCGCGCACCTCCCCATTCCCCGCCCAAGAGGAGTGCAGGAGTATTGCAACATTCTTATTAGAAATGTATTCAGAACTTTAACAGCCATGTCAGTAATTTTTGATTAGTAGTTGGACCAATTGTTTATTAAGGAAAACAGCTTTGGTTCAAGGAAAGGTGATCAGGAAGGAATGTAAACCAGATGGGAATTTTAGCACAAACTCTGCCTGAACATTTTGTCTAATGATGATGAGCTTTACTTTGACCTGTAAAACTGATTTATTCTCATCTTTGCTTTGCTGCTTGTTTTAGCCAACTATTGCTTGAAACAGTCATATGAATTGCGTTGCTTTAATAATGATTCATTTTAAAAGTCAGCTTTCATAAAATATTGTATTTATTTTAAACCCACAAAGTACTGCTTTCTGGAACAAAACGTAACATGTTGTTAGGCTGCTGTTCTAATAGGTCCACTCTGAACAGGACGGCGTGTCACTGCTTGGCTTATATCTGCGATGTAGGCTATTTACTTTGTCTCCTGTCGGGATTTAGTTGTTTTTGTGTTTGGCAGATTATTTTTAAACAGGTTTTATTGTCGTCTTTGTGCTTCTGTCTTTTAGTCTCTGTCAGGGTACATTGGGTGCAGTTGTTATATGACAATGTATCGTAAATCTGGATCATTAAACAAAGTTTCCGGTTAGATTGTCCTCGATTTCTTTAAACAAAAAACAGAAGCCTGCTCCTTCAGGCACTCATCCTTGAACCTTCCACTGTTTTTATTGAGTTTGTGTGTGTTTGGCAGGTTATATTGGGATCTTGTCACTATTTAGCATCTGCTTAGTCTGATTATTCTTCCCAGAGATTTATATTAGTCATGAATTATGACTTGTTTTTGCAGCTCTGTTTGCCAGTCTAATGTACTTTTTTTTCTAATTGAGCAGCTAAACTGCTGTTCTGCTTTAGAACTGAACTTGTTGAAGATCACATCTACTATTGGATTATGTGAAAAAGGAGCTGCACAGTTTTGTTGCATTGGTCCAGCTGTTGGAAGGAGAACTAATTAATGTTAATATAGTGAAGAACTGATTTCTAATATGCAATTTTTAGATATATCACCCAGCCTTAACTGTAAGATAGGTGCTTCTGATGAGTGCCGGCAGTCAAAAAGAGAAATGCTAACTTTAGTTAGCATTAGCAAGTTACTAAACAAGAATAAATATCTATTTGGGTAGTGTATATGCCTTGAATGTGCTTTAGGGATGAGAAAAAAATCAACTTGAAAATTACAATTTTGAATTTTTAACAGAAATTATAGCCATAACTTTTTTTAAACCCTACCCCCCCACTCTGTCTAAATCGAAAATGTTTGATAAACATTACTGATATTGAGATGTAGATGTGCATAAATGAACTGCAGTTCTCCACAGAAATCAGTGGAAAAAATTCCCTATAGAGATCCTAATTACATAATTTCTCCCTTACCATGATGAACAGATTGTTGGAGGTAATGTAAGCTCACTGAGTGTAAAAGAAAAATATAACCGTGAAATCACCTCAAGAAATTATATTGAATGATATTGAAATGAGTCTCCATCCAGGTCCAGTGTGATGTGGAAGGTTTGCTGTGCTGATCCAAGAAAACCTTTTGACTATATTATTCCTCTTTGTTTTGCCTGTCTGCTCCCTGATTGTTCGGGTCTGTGTTGACCCTGTGGAGCCGCCTTCCCGTTTTCTTCCCCTCTCTCTTAAATTAAACAACTCTGTGTTTAATTTGTGCACTCAGTGGGTGCTGAGCTGCTCCTTAATTAATGAAGTTTCCGCTCTGGGCCCGGCCTGGTTCAGCGTGCCTGAGGCATCTTTTCAGTGCAACGCTCAGGGACTTGCAGGGATAATGTGTCTGAGAGTAAAAATGAGGGCAAGACTATTGTTCAGCATAGAAACCATTATCTCCACGTTCTCAACCATCATGTTAATACCACGTCCCATAACTGCTGCTATGCTACCTCCATCGCTGGCCGACTGTTTGATAATCCTGCCATGAAAAACCTTTGCAGACTTTGTAGCTTCTGCTGCTCATTTGTCCTCAGGGTGTTTTAAGGGGGGACTGCAGATGAGAACTGCTGTGTGATGACCTTCAGCATGTTCACACTGGGCTGAGCAGATTAAACACTTAAAATTAGGCTCTGGTTAATAAACTGTACTTCAGTGGTCCTGGCAGAACTGCCTAGTTACCTATGTAAATCAAAAGGCAGGGCAGGAGGTCTACTGGTTGAGAGTGAAAATCTGTCTTGAACTTTCACATCTGCTTTATTTCAGAAACAGTGGTTTAAATGTTGATCCACCGCACTTTTCTAACGTAATCAGATGAACAATTTTTTTAAAAGTCTTAAAAATTTTTTCAGCTGAACCATGCTAAATTAAACCATTTATTTTTAGCTGAGCCCTTCTAGATTTTAGAACATTTAATAATGTCTTATATGGAAATAACCCGCTTCTGAAAATGAGATATTTTTAAGACAAATTTTATAAAGAAGAGTCACTAAATATTTACCAACTTTCTGCTGTGTTTGCACTCCGTGGTCAGCCTATGACACAAACATCTGTGGGGTACTCAAATCTTTACATGGCTTGTAAGTAGTAAAATACCTGCCTTTCTCAGTCAAACTAAAAGAAAAAAATGTTCTTCAGTCACAGCATCAGATAATTTCAATGACTGACTAAACAGACACATTTGTAAATTAGGATTTTTGAAAAGGTTCTTTTACTTTTTTATAAAAAAAATACAGCAATGTAGGCTTAATGAAAAGTATTTTTTAAGAACTGCTTAGGTTATTAAGTTCAAGGGGTATTCTGGCAAGGGAACCTCATCAGAACGCATATTTATTAAATGTGACTGTAGATTTACTTATTTTCCGGAATAATTTCACTTTCTAACTTAATTCCTATGTGGATTCTTTGGGTTGTTTCCAACATCTAGTGTCAAATTCATGTCATTATCCTCATTTAAAATGTGTTCTCTGGCCTGGGACTGTCGGGCCTCTGCTTGGGGAGCGTCGGGTCCCGAGGTCTCAGGTCTCTGGGTCCATGGCTAGATCTGCTCTGGTGTAGACGGCTGCCGGCGGGGTCTGTGGGCTCATCGCTGTAGCTTCTTGTGCACTGTGGCTGCTGGGTGGCTCCCCTGGGACTCTCCCCTACTTTTCTCTGGGGGGGTTGCGGTAGTCCCGGTGATGATTCTCCTGGGGTTCCTGTGCTCTCGGAGGCCTTTGGATGTCTGTGCCTCGGATCTCCTCCGTGTCTGTCTCGGGACCAGGGGGGCAGGTCTGTGGTTCCTGACACTAGCTATTGCGTGTTTTTATGGATAAACCTTTCATACACAAGCACGCTCACACTTAAACCCACAGGTGTTTAGATTTAGGTGTTTAGGTGTTAGATACACAGATGTTGAGCCGCAGTTACCACTAAATACATCTTGCATTCATTAGTACCGTGCACTTTTTGGTAACAATTCTGTTATTATATATGTTTCTGCAAGTGTAGAAGCAGTCTTCTAGTGTGTTATCTTGTAATATCTTCATCCTTCTTTCTCTCCTCCATTCTTTTCTCCTTCTCTCTCTTTTTGCCCCACCTCTCTCTTTCTTGCTTCTTATTTTTTCCTTTTCGTTTCCGTCTCTGTGTCCGTAACCACTGAAATAATCCCAAAGCAGTTTCTAATAAAGCTTCTTTTGTAAGTATCAAACAGAGCATTAAAGTGTTAGCCGTAATGCTCCACTTGTGAAAGTAAATCTATTGGGCTTCTTCTTGGCACTCAGACCTCAATTCTGAGTGCTACTCTGCCGGACTGGACACGGTAAAAGAAAAATTAAATATATGTATATATTTACTGAGAAAAAATAGTAGCGACAGAGTCTTTAATAAAAACATTCTTAACCTTAAGGTTATTACGTTTTCCTTAAAGTTGTCTCACTTTATAACAAAAGAATAAAGTCAAGTCAAGTTTATTTATATACCACTTTTCAGCAACAGGCACTCAAAGCGCTGTACATGAGGAAAAACATAACAATGATACAGAAAATCAAACACAGAAAAACAAGTAAAATGACAATAATCCTTGGGAGTTTACTGGTAAGAGCTGGTTCTAATCCAATCTTTCTAATAGAGGTAATTAGATCATTAAGCCCTCTGTGGTAAGGAATTCATCCTGTATTAGAAGAAAAATTATAATATAAATTCTTGAGGTCGCTGGTATGAGACAGTTGTGGTCCCATCATTAAAATAGTAACAGTCATGGGCACTCACTGAAGTCTAAGTAGAGAAGCTGGGTCACTGGTATAAAACAGTTTAGGTCCAAACTTTGAAATACTAACAATGTTTGGCTTTTACTGGTACGAAATAGTTGTAATACAATCCTTCTAAGAAATCTAAAAATCTATGGTCATTGGTGTAGAAACAGCTTTAGTCCAAATTTTCAAATACTAATAATATTTGGCTTTTGTTGGTAATCCTTCTGAGAAATCTGAAAATCTGTGAAAAGTAATGAAATCACACATTTAGGTACAGTAAGATAGAAGGAAAAAAAATCATATTTCAAACTCTATTCTTAGCAGAATACAGTCTGAAGTAGTACAAAAAAACCTCAGCAGGGGTAAGCAACACACACATGAGTAAAGATTTAGCAAGGGTACGGTGAAATCTTGAGGGTGCGAATATAAATGGGAAATGGACTGAACTTATATAGCGCTTTTCCAGTCATACAGACCGCTCAAAGTGCTTTACGCTAGAACCACATTCACCAATTCGCACTCACTAACACTCATACATTCATAAACTTACGCAGGGGCACATCGACATATGGCAGGAGGAAACTGGAATCGAACCCAAAACCTTCTGATTGCAAGACGACTACTCTTCCTACTGAGCTACAGTCGCCTGAGTGTGTGCACAAGAATTAGACTGTCAGCACTGATAGAACCGCCATTGTCCTTGAGAAGAGAGGTGGAAGTTTTATCAATCAGCCACATAGTCCTATCAGCACACAGCTGGTAGGGGAGTGCTGGGGAAGAGCGTCGTGTTTATATAACAACCAGGAGATATTTTGTTGATAGCCAGTTAGCAGAAGTTGCCAAGGCCACATTGGGGCGCAAGATTTAGAAAAACCATAAATGTTGTGGGTCAGGCAGTTGTGAATTTCCAACTACCTTAAGAGTTTTACTGGTATGTCTCAATTGTGAATCCAAATAGCCAAATTTCTGGTACTTTCCGCAGATCTCGAGCATACAACTTCTCCAAGATTATGTCCTTTAACCTCTGAGTCCAACTGCTGCCAGGCTGCGATTCTGTTCAAGAATCACGTCCAGCTTGCAATTCTGCTCTCTTAACATTTCAGTCTGAGTGTTGATCGCTCTACAGACTTCGCAGACCAACTTCGCTGGCAGCTTTGGAACGCTTTAAACAGCTGCCCACATTTTGCGAATCACTCGATAAGCCAGGTAACCACCAACTCCAAAAAGCAGAAATCCTGTTATCAAAAGTCCAAATATGTACACATTTTCTACGTCCTCGACCGACATCGTAGTCAGGCACAAAATCTTCCACTGCTGCCAAGAATCCACTGTGTATCCAGAGAAAAAGGTCCCGTCTGGACAAGAGGGTTCTCCTTTCCACTGTCTTCCCGTCGAAAACATTTTATCATTTACGTTGAGAGTAATACAGGTAAATTAAATGTCTTTGTGACTCTCCTGTTGTCTCCTTCAGGATCTTGGAGCTGCAGGAGAAAGGCGACCTGGACATCATGAAGCACAAGTGGTGGCCTCGCACCGGCCGCTGCGAGCTCAGCAGCCACTCCAGTGCCCACCCTGACGGCCGCTCCCTCAAGCTGCACAGCTTCGCCGGCATCTTCTGCATACTGGCTGCCGGCCTCCTTCTGGCCTGCCTGGTGGCTGGCTTGGAAGCGTGGTGGAACAGCAACCGCTGCCGGCAGGAGCAGCCCAAAGAGGTGACCGAGCATAGGGCCCGACGGATGGGCCAGCGGGGGGAAGACACTGCCACACTCTACTTTAAGGATCCAGCTGCAGACGCGAGCCCCGACTTAGTGGAGCTCCAATACACCCAGCTGTAGAGGAGAGATTTAGGATGATAGTGTTAGTGGAGGAAGGCTGGGGGGCAGAGGGAGGCGAGGTAGGACAGAGTAGGTAGACATGCTCTGTGTCTCATTAGCCCAGGCCACTAATTGAAATCAAATTTGGTCTATTATAATTTAACCCGCTTCATTTTTTTTTCTTTAATCCGTCCATCACTCCCCTTTCACCTTGCCCTAAATAAGAGCTTCAGCTTCAAGTTCTCTAAACCACAAGAAGCACACAGCATACTCCATTACTTTTACTAATTTGCCCATAAAACAACTTATTGGTGCCTCCCCTCATTAGCTCAGCACGTCAGGTTCTGCCTTCCAACACATCCTGCATGTTTCCCAGCAAACCTTCGCTCTCACTATAAAGCACAGCGTGCACCTCAGGCTTCAATGATCAATCCCTACAGCGATGCCTTTCTAACCATTTAAGAGCTGCTATTGAATTATTATTTGAAACAAATTTTCTGTAAAGCTTTGGTAATTTCCCTTACCCAAGGGTTCTAAAGGAAGGCGATAACTGGTATGAGAGTGAGCGATTGCTCAGGCTGGCAGGAATAACAGTGTCAAACACTGAAACCCTTTTTAACACATGGACATTTTAAATTTCACTGAGATATCTGGACACAAAAACATAAAACCGTTTCCATTAGCAGTTACACCATCAAATAGTGTTCAAATATTTGTTTTTATTGCTCAAATCCATCTTAAAAGGTGCCTGATGAATAATAAATGGTTCATTCTTATAGGAATATCTTCATAGGTTGTAAAAGATGCCTGATGAGGATCAACTTTAATGATATAATTAGGACAAGTACTTGAGTGGCCCTTGGGTTTAGAAAAGCCTTGCTGCTCATAGAAAAAAGAAAGCTAGTGGAGTTGAGAGCTCAATGTGTTACTGTTAGTGCTTTTCTGTGATATCTAAACAAGAAAACATGCGTGGTGGGATAAATATAAGAGAAACTTGAAGCACTTCAACGAGTTCAGATTCATGATGGCGACCCATCTTTTGTTGAAAATGTTTCTGTTTTTTGGCTGTGAGTACATAAGACAAGTTTAAAGTTTCTCTTTTCATTTTTATTTCCTTCCAGCAACAGGACATTCCTGTGATATTTTGTTGTGGTTCTATAAATACTTTTTTAGGCTTCCTAAAGATCTTTCAGAGTTTTCCCTTTGGACTTTGGCACATTATTTTAGGTGTCAGACTTAAAACAAGACATATCCTGTTTAAAAATAGTACTTGTACTATTGTAAAGGTAAAGTTTAAACCTCAGGAACCACAGTTTAAGCCTGGGGGATGTACACTTCTCCATCTAGCTAGGACCTGCCCCTTTAAAGCAGGACACTCAGCACATTCCTGGAGACTAGTATAGATGTTTTGGAATGGACAGCATGAATAGTTTGTTACAGTTGCTTGCTTGACATGCTCTCGGCCAGAGTGGTGCTAGACACAATACACACAACGGCCACGGTGCCATGCAACAACTTTCTTGGAACACTGACAGTCTTGTTAAGGCATGATGGAAGTGTGGCCAGTGTGAATCTTAAATTATCTGATGTTCAATGACAAAATAAACGTTGGAACTGCTGCCACCATGGCATCCCTATGGCAGGTTTGCGCTTATTTATTTCACATGGGAAAACGCTTACTGTACACTAAGTATGCACTAGAAAGGTTCATCTTTAAAGATATTTAGCATTTTAGTACAGTCCACCACATTGGTTTATCCCTTTAGTTTAGGAGCCTTTTTATGCTTGAAAGTCCAAAACAAACAAAATTCCAGTTACTGGACTTCATCTGAGTGAAAAAGCAGCTGCAGCTCTAAAGAGCTATTGATCAAAACCATCTTAATGCATTACTGAAAATACTGGCGGCTAAGTAGGCAAAAAGAATCAAAGCATCTGCCTGGCCTGAGACTTAGAATAGTTTAGCAACAATTGTTGCTGCACTCTGATTAACAAGGAGCAGAGACAACATAGGTGAAAATTCATACTCACAGCACATAGACCCCTTAAAAATAACAGCAAAATTGACTCAAAGAACTTTAGTACAAGGTCCCTGGTCTGATTTCATTTTGTTTTGTGCAGCACTTTTGATAGCATTCTTAAAATTGTTACTTCCTATGTTGAATATTCCAGGTAATCCGAGATTCCTTCAAGGAAATTCCCATTAATTTGCACTCATGTGTTATCTAACATTACACAAAGAGGAAAAATCCCATAAGTGCATGTGTAGTGCAACAGATCTTAGAAGAAATGCAAATGGATCTCATGACATTACACAAATTGAACAGTAGAGATAACAAAGCTGTTGGACTGACTGTATAACTCATGACATATAGTTTCACTCTCACTACAGTCCTGTATATGTTTCATTAAGAGTTAAATGATGTTCTGTCTGTTCGCTGGCTGGCTGTGTCTCGTCAGAGCTCAGTTCTCAATGAACGAGCAGCAAATTTAATTAGGTTTAATTACAAAATAAAGGAGCTTCTATCTTACACAAAAGATATGGGGTTGGTATCATTTAACCATGTACTTGAATCCACTTGCAGAATCTGATCAAGTTCTACAGTTTCATGTAATAAAACATGCAATCAGCTTTAGTGAATGATTTTTTTCATGGCAGTTAATTGATAATTATGACCTGGAATGTAGCTGAGCTGCAGCAAGATTAAGATTTGGTGTTATGTTTTTATCTAAGGCATTGGAATAAAAGCTGATTAAACCTTTCAGATAACTGATCCATTTAAAGCACCAAACCCAAAAAGAACAATACATGTTAAGCTTCTTAGGTTTCTATTAATTTGATGGCTGTCTCTTTCATGATCAGCACTCAGCTGATTTTCTATCTGGCAAAGACATATTTTTGGACGGTGAGAGTGAATTTTTACAGCCACAAAATACGTGCACAGCTACACTGGGATCCTCAGTGTTATCTTCAAGGTCACCAGATTTTTCTGGTCTTTAAATAACAGACCGCCCTTATTCAGGTGACCCAATCAGGATTAATCAGGCAACGACTTGTCACCCAGCCATTTGGAGTCTCTTCCAACAGCTTCTATTAAGAACAGTTTTGCTTTAGAGAACTTAACAAAACAGCAATGTGTGTCATCAAGACCTTTAATGTCACTGATGACCTTCATATGAGCAGCAGTAGAGCTTTGAAATTTATGAAAACCTGACTGACATGGTGAGATAATCCAATATTTGACTAATACCATTTGCTGCACACATTTGCTTTGACAAAGGGCAACAACATCTAAAAAGGATGCAAAAGTCTGTCATGAAAACATATAATGAAGATTGGAGATGTTTTAGTTGCTGAATAGCTTTCCCTCCACGGTTCTTTAGATAGAGAAGGTTCTTCCACTGCAGATACAATAAACCTTGAATACATTGCATTTATGAAGCAATTCTACTCAACTTGTCAACTAATAGATTATTCAAAGATACCCATTGGAGTCAGAATCAATACAAACAGATCCATTTTCGTCTCCCCAGAAGTTTTCACCCTTTGTGAGACAGTAGTGCTGCAATAACAGAAGTTTACATCTGGAGAAAAGCCTGTGCTACTTTCTTTAGGCAACAAGGCAAACAAACTAGAAAAACTGAAAAAGGACGCAAACTGTGCTGACACTAATAACACCAATTCTGATATTTGAGAGCAACTTGAAAAGATCAGTAAAGTTCCTGTAGATGCATTTCTGAGTTGCAGAGTTCCCAAACATGCAACGCTCCATTTTACTGGCCGTATGAATTAACGGCTCATAAATAGTGAAGTGATGAAATGATCGCCGTGCCTCCTTCAATACTGTTTCATTTAGTTGTAAAATATATTAGCGGCTAATAATAATGCGAGTAAAAACAGACTGAAGCTGACAGTTAGAGCAGTAATTAGAACCTGTAGCAACCTACCCTGCTGACTGTAGTGTATTTTTAAAGAAAAAGCACCAAAAGCAAACTGAACAGGGCAGCTGCTGAATGCATTTGTGTGGACCTGATCCTTGTGTACGCTGTGAAATCTTTTTGTATCTATGTTTACACTCAAAAAACTGATTTAGAATAGAATAATCCCTCATTTGTCCCTCTTTGGGAATATTGAAGTGCATCAGCAGCACAGTAAAAAGTGAGAGTACAAATATACACACTAGAGATACGCATTAAAAATAATACATTTAAATTACTGACTGAAGCTAAGGTACATGGTTCCATAAATGATTTAAATACTTCTAAGTGCTCTCTTGTCTACTGTTTTGCAATGGAGGAAAGTAACACTTTCATGTTATACATTTACTTCTAAATGGTTGCTGAATTTGTACTTATTGGTCTTGGCCAAATTAATGCAATGAAAATACTGTCATATTGGAATTGATAATATTTTCTCCATTTTCTTGGAAAGACACGTACCTTAAAAAAAGGTATCAAAAATAATGAGTTATTTTATCGAGTGTAAACTTTTACATCTCATGACACAACCCTACTGTCACCTAAAACGTGTTTACACTTTCGAAAAAACTTCAGTTTTTGCTAAATGGTTTTTTCTCTAGGGTGAGGTGGTTTTTTGGCCGTATCAAAATTTGTGTATTTCGCAAAACTGCAATAGAAACACTTTTCCCGCATCACAGGTCACGTGATCAACAACCAGATGTTGCTACTGGCGAAAAGACGAGGAAGACGACACGAAGTAGTAAGAGGATGATGTTATCACATGAACAAACTTATTCACGTTTGATTTTAATTGCATTTCTTATTTAATGGAAACACCGCCATTGTGAAATTGTGGTTTTTCGACATTAGCAGAACATCAACAAAGTTTTGCACACATTTATAATAGAAACGCAGCTAGAGACAGGTTTGAATTCAGTGCCCAAGAACCCCTTAATCTGCTGGAGGAAGCTATAACTGACCACCTTTCAGTTGACAGAATTACCCCTCCATGCTGAGCCACAGCCACCCGAGAAAGCTTCTCTTTAAAATAAAACGCCTAACTTTCCATCTTAGCGAGACGCTGAGCTGCTGGAGAAAGAACAGTAGCCTATGTAAAAATACACACAAATACAAACTATGGCTCACTGGATAAAAATTTCCCTGCAACTTTGTGGCCACTAACCACTTGTCCATCATTAGGAATGCCAAAAAGCTTTTTTGAACTCATTTGTCAGCTTCCTCTTCAAATCTACCAGTATTTTTGTCATTAGAATCTAGGAAAATCTGTTTTCTATTTCTTAATGTATCACCACAGCTCATCTGGGTTTTTGCTCTTCACACTTGTGTTCACAATGAAAGTGAGACCCTAGAGGCTGCTGCTGCTCCAAGGACCAACAGTGGTTATTTCCTTTTTTTTGCAGATCACTTGGCAACTTCTGGTCCAGTATTTTTACGTGTATATCATCATTCCACTCCCTTCATCTTTTTAAAGATTGGGGAGATGACCTCATAAAAAATGGACTGGGATTACGCTGTATGTCTTTTTAATTATAGTCAGATAATATAATTTAGTTCCGTAGAGATTTGGCATTTTCTATGCATTTAATTCACTGAGAGCACAATAGTGGTGTCTTTGACTACTTTTAAGTGGTAATTTGAAAGTACGATCGGGGTGGATGTACCAGATTATCATGCGCTAACAAACCACCAATCAGAAAAGGACATAACCATGTTAACTCGCTTTTCCTGAAACCCTAAAATCATAGTTGATCTACTCTCAGCAGTGCAGTTTATCCTTTTCAGAAGCTAACTTTTATTATTTGGTGGTCATTTGTAGCCCAATCACAAGTGGGGTAAGGATTTTTACCCTCTCTTTAGTTTACAAGTCAAAAGAGCACACCTACTGGGCTTTTCACTTTAAATCTAGATTCCTGAGCCAGAGTCATCTAGAATCGTCTTCTGTTGGCAGCCAATGAAAAATAATACACTAACTGCAATAATAATTCATTTTTAACATGAACCAGCTAATGGCACTGGTTAAACGTCATCTGATTAAAGGTACAGTCCCGAAAAGCTAAGTTCAGACATGACTGAGCTTAGAAAGGGAATGTTTGCAGGTTTATGATTGTCCTAACAGCAAAAAAAAAATAAAAAAGTAATAGAGGCTAAACTGCTAACCAGTTACTTCAAAAATACTGCTCACTATGAACCAGAACAAATCATATTGCTGTAACTGATCATAAGAGGTTGCTAACATAACAATTCCCCAGCAGCAGGGGTAAGGTAGACAACACTAGTTATGTATTATGGGGTTCAAAGCAAATCATTTGTGAAACAGAACTGAACATGGTAAACTGGAGCTGCAAGAAAAAAACATGTTATATGGTTTTAAGTGTTTAACATGTCTTTACTTGTAAAACATGGAAAAAAAAATTATGTAATTTTCAACAAAGAGCCATGTCTGAGCATATATCTTCATAAGGAAAGCAAACAGTATAAAATTGTCTATACAGCAAGCATAATTTTCTCAAAGGGATTCTTTGTAATTTCACAGTAAATAATTGTTGGTAGGCATTCAATATATCGTATGAATATGCTACACTACTTCTGGTAGCAGGAGACATATACTGAGTTTATGCTGTGGACTTTGTTAAACCTTGAGCTGAAGTTGTGGTCAAACATTTATGGTCCTTTCATTGTGGTGATACATAGACAGAAATAATAGATGCTTAAAATTTTGTTTTTACAATGCTCTCACATCAATAGTAAAGCAATCACTGTAATTTTAAAACAAAACAAGCTTCTTCAAAGATCTGCATCTTCCATCAGTTTCCCAAAATTAGCATCAGAATATCAGGAAAACACAAACACGGACCTTCCAGTGAATCTTGATTACATGTTTTTCTCACCCAACTACCTGCTTCATGTTTAACATAAAAGAAATATCATGTTTCTGCCATCTGAAGGTTAAATCTGTCAACTTTCTGAAACTTATTTAGACAGAATGTAACGGCTATGTGCAGGAGGAGGAGGATATTGGTGTGTTTTTACACATTTAAAGTGGAACCAGCCTTCAGACCCTTTCAGTATGGACCTGTAGCGTATGCTGTGTGTTGTGGTGTCAGGACACAGGCTGAGTTTCATCTCCAGCCACAGGCAGAATAGATTTGCACAATGTGACCTCTGTTATGTGACTGGATGAAGCTTTGTTGTGGATCCATAAACTAAAGTGTGAGCAGATAATTCAGTGTCGGCCTTTAGGGCCCTTGTCTCTTTAACTCCTACCTGTTGCTGTCACTGTGTCATGCCATACTGCAGATTATATGTCAATGTGGACGCCCGTCTTCTCCATCTCCTTTTCCTCTCTTCACCTATCCTCTCCATCTCTTTATTTACACTTGACTGTCTATGATCTCGTGCAGGTCACTAAGGATTACAGACTGGCAAGGGTTTCTGGTCCATTGACATATAATGACATTACAACTGCTTCATCGGAGGGGAGAAGGGACATTTGGACAGACAGAGAGAGAGGCTGGGATGAAGCAGAAGCAATTGATACAGGTCAGATTAGAGCTCATATGCAACCATTAAAATAAAGCCAAAACACATGAATAATTTCTGTGCCGTCGCAGGGCTCTTTTTTATTTTAGGTGGGCTAATTTTGTTAAAATCTGAGCAGGAATTTATCTCTTATCTGAATATTTAATCTTTCAGTTCTTAATGTTAAATCAAACCCAGTATTTAGCTTTTTACGACTTCCCCCAATTAGGGAAAAATTGACAAATTTGTTTAAAAGTTTAAATAGAAACTTATCTTTATGTGGACATTTAACAACAAAAAAGTGATTTTCAGTTTGTTTTACTTGACAGCTGACTGATACCACAATAACCTAAACTTTATCTAACCGTCACATATGTTCATCAGACACTGACTGGGATCATCTCACCAGCAACAGTGATCTTTCCTTCACAAGAAACACCCTGGGTTGCAATATTTTTGTGTTTTCCCCTCTTATGTTTTGTTTGATCATCTTTAAGTGTGTGGACAAATTTCAAACAGCTGACCTCTGACCTTTCTTGCTGCTATTTCGGGATCGGTATACAAATGTTAAAAATGTTATATGCTTTGAGGCAAGCTTGGTTCTGGCATGGACAAAAATGTTACATTTTCATTATAAGCTCTGGTCGGGAGTATTACATTTTTATTAAAACTACGAAAAAATAAGAGTATGTGAAATTAAATGCAACCTCACCCTTCTGTTTGCTAATAGGACAACTAAGCCTATTGGGAAATCTGCCGACAACTCCAGCAAATGGTCACAACCACCAGTGTTTCATTATGAGACTAATGAAAAAATCTAATTTCCTTTGGGGAGTTCTGCTAGTCTGAAACAATACACACACTGTGATATTTTAATCAACTTTGAGACTACCAGTCCCTAATATCACAGATTCGATGGGCTTAAAATAGGGGTCCAGGTAGCTTTAATAAAAATCAAAAAGAGTTATTTTAATAATCCAATTACTAATTCTGTTGTATCTTGGTCTGTGCAATTAGAAGCTGAAAAGGCAACAGGAAATCCAGCATCATCGTCAAGTGCATTAGTCACTTCGGCCACTTTTGGGAAGGTTTCACTGCTGTTCCATGTTTATTTCATTAGTGGATAACTGCTGTCACTGTGGTTTGCTGGCATTCCAAAGCCGTTAGTGACATTAGGGACTTTGCTTCTCATCTATTCTTCAGTGACTTTAGATCTTTTAGCCTACTTCATTTTGTTAATCAATTCATTAATTCATTTTGTTAATTTTGGTTAATCACAGTCAATTAATTGTTTAACAAGTGGGGGTAACAGTATTTTCACATAGGGCCAGGTTGATTTGGATAGTTGTTTTCTCTTAGATAAAATAATCAGTTGACAATAGTTGTACCTGAATCATTTAAGTGTGACAAAGAAATATGTAGGGGGCAAATATGTTTAATGCAGTGGAACAAGGACCAACAAAATGTGCACTCCAACTACTACCAAATAAAAACCCAAGGATACTACCAATTTTACAGATTTGCTAGGACAAGTACTCCTCCAATAGAAGTTTTGCACATTTTAAAATTTCTTCTGTGAAGTGCTACTGTTCCAAGTACTCTTGTGGTAATGCCTTACCCTAACCTCTACTTGTAGTATAGAACTCTAATGATACTACCTTCTCCAGTAGTTTGTCTCTGATCATTTTGAATGCAAGGCTTAAAATAAAATCATAACAGGTAAATGAAATCATCGAAACACTTTGGCTAAAGATATCTAAAACGCTAGCTGTAAACATGTATCACATGATTTGTTTCATGTTAGTAGCATTAATTAATGACAAAACTAAATAAATTATATCCCATAACACCAATAAATTCTTTCATCAAGTTTTTTTTCCCAATTCTACCATAGGAAATGTATAAACCTGATATCAGCCCCTTATAAACCAAACAGGTTTTAAGAGCCAGCAGTAATGAAATGTTCCTAGCTTTGTTTCTATCGCCAGCATCTGAACACCCAAAAAAAGGGGGCACCCCAAAAATGAGTCACAGCATCTAAAATGGCATGAGAAGGGAACCTTCCAAATAAAGACTGTACATGTGCAGTTGTGAAAAACACTCATGCAAAGTGGGCTTCCCCTGCAATATCGTAACATATTGGTTTGTCTTTTATTTTTTATGCTACTGTTAAAATTATTTCTTTGGAGAGAGGAATATTTGGCGTGTAGAAAATGACTAGTGGTATTAAAGAGAGAACGGTGCCAGTAGAAGTAAAGGAAATCAAACAAACCGCAGTTTCTGCCAACTGTTTCTTTCACTGATTCATGAAACAGATGACCAAGACTCCTTAGCCAGGGTTCCGGTTGCCCCATCACAAAAATACACATGCAGTGCACATTCATTGGCACTCCAGAGGGCTAGGAGTTGGCTTGTTGAACAGGGCTAAGACAGCAGAAGAGAAAATAAAATTCAATTACAAGTTAGTTGTACCTGAATCATTTAAGTGTGACAAAGAAATATGTAGGGGGCAAATATGTTTAATGCAGTGGAACAAGGACCAACAAAATGTGCACTCCAACTACTACCAAATAAAAACCCAAGGATACTGCCAATTTTACAGATTTGCTAGGACAAGTACTCCTCCAATAGAAGTTTTGCACATTTTAAAATTTCTTCTGTGAAGTGCTACTGTTCCAAGTACTCTTGTGGTAATGCCTTACCCTAACCTCTACTTGTAGTATAGAACTCTAATGATACTACCTTCTCCAGTAGTTTGTCTCTGATCATTTTGAATGCAAGGCTTAAAATAAAATCATAACAGGTAAATGAAATCATCGAAACACTTTGGCTAAAGATATCTAAAACGCTAGCTGTAAACATGTATCACATGGTTTGTTTCATGTTAGTAGCATTAATTAATGACAAAAACTAAATAACACCAATAAATTCTTTCATCAAGTTTTTTTTCCCAATTCTACCATAGGAAATGTATAAACCTGATATCAGCCCCTTATAAACCAAACAGGTTTTTTAAGAGCCAGCAGTAATGAAATGTTCCTAGCTTTGTTTCTATCGCCAGCATCTGAACACCCAAAAAAGGGGCACCCCAAAAAATGAGTCACAGCATCTAAAATGGCATGAGAAGGGAACCTTCCAAATAAAGACTGTACATGTGCAGTTGTGAAAAAAACACTCATGCAAAGTGGGCTTCCCCTGCAATATCGTAACATATTGGTTTGTCTTTTATTTTTTATGTCCTGTTAAAATTATTTCTTTGGAGAGAGGAAAATATTGGCGTGTAGAAAAATGACTAGTGGTATTAAAGAGAGAACGGTGCCAGTAGAAGTAAAGGAAATCAAACAAACCGCAGTTCTGCCAACTGTTTCTTTCACTGATTCATGAAACAGATGACCAAGACTCCTTAGCCAGGGTTCCGGTTTTTGCCCCATCACAAAAATACACATGCAGTGCACATTCATTGGCACTCCAGAGGGCTAGGAGTTGGCTTGTTGAACAGGGCTAAGACAGCAGAAGAGAAAATAAAATTCAATTACAAGTTAGTTGTACCTGAATCATTTAAGTGTGACAAAAAAAATATGTTAGGGGGCAAATATGTTTAATGCAGTGGAAAACAAGGACCAATCAAATGTGCACTCCAAACTACTACCAAATAAAAACCCAAGGATACTGCCAATTTTACAGATTTGCTAGGACAAGTACTCCTCCAATAGAAGTTCTGCACATTTAAAATTTTCTTCTGTGAAGTGCTACTGTTCCAAGTACTCTTGTGGTAATGCCTTACCCTAACCTCTACTTGTAGTATAGAACTCTAATGATACTACCTTCTCCAGTAGTTTGTCTCTGATCATTTTGAATGCAAGGCTTAAAATAAAATCATAACAGGTAAATGAAATCATCGAAACACTTTGGCTAAAGATATCTAAAACGCTAGCTGTAAACATGTATCACATGGTTTGTTTCATGTTAGTAGCATTAATTAATGACAAAAACTAAATAACACCAATAAATTCTTTCATCAAGTTTTTTTTCCCAATTCTACCATAGGAAATGTATAAACCTGATATCAGCCCCTTATAAACCAAACAGGTTTTAAGAGCCAGCAGTAATGAAATGTTCCTAGCTTTGTTTCTATCGCCAGCATCTCTGAAACACCAAAAAAAAGGGGGCACCCCAAAAATGAGTCACAGCATCTAAAATGGCATGAGAAGGGAACCTTCCAAATAAAGACTGTACATGTGCAGTTGTGAAAAACACTCATGCAAAGTGGGCTTCCCCTGCAATATCGTAACATATTGGTTTGTCTTTTATTTTTTATGCTACTGTTAAAATTATTTCTTTGGAGAGAGGAATATTTGGCGTGTAGAAAATGACTAGTGGTATTAAAGAGACTAACGGTGCCAGTAGAAGTAAAGGAAATCAAACAAACCGCAGTTTCTGCCAACTGTTTCTTTCACTGATTCATGAAACAGATGACCAAGACTCCTTAGCCAGGGTTCCGGTTGCCCCATCACAAAAATACACATGCAGTGCACATTCATTGGCACTCCAGAGGGTGGGGAGTGGCTTGTTGAACAGGGCTAAGACAGCAGAAGGAGAAAATAAAAATTCAATTACAAGTTAGTTGTACCTGAATCCATTTAAGTGTGACAAAGAAATATGTAGGGGGCAAATATGTTTAATGCAGTGGAACAAGGACCAACAAAATGTGCACTCCAACTACTACCAAATAAAAACCCAAGGGGATACTACCAATTTTACAGATTTGCTAGGACAAGTACTCCTCCAATAGAAGTTTCCCACATTTTAAAATTTCTTCTGTGAAGTGCTACTGTTCCAAGTACTCTTGTGGTAATGCCTTACCCTAACCTCTACTTGTAGTATAGAACTCTAATGATACTACCTTCTCCAGAGGTTGTCTCTGATCATTTTGAATGCAAGGCTTAAAATAAAATCATAACAGGTAAATGAAATCATCGAAACACTTTGGCTAAAGATATCTAAAAACGCTAGCTGTAAAACATGTATCACATGGGTTTGTTTCATGTTAGTAGCATTAATTAATGACAAAAACTAAATAACACCAATAAATTCTTTCATCAAGTTTTTTTTCCCAATTCTACCATAGGAAATGTATAAAACCTGATATCAGCCCCTTATAAACCAAACAGGTTTTAAGAGCCAGCAGTAATGAAATGTTCCTAGCTTTGTTTCTATCGCCAGCATCTGAACACCCAAAAAAAGGGGGCACCCCAAAAATGAGTCACAGCATCTAAAACTGCATGAGAAGGGAAACCCTTTCCCAAAATAAAGACTGTACATGTGCAGTTGTGAAAAAAACACTCATGCAAAGTGGGCTTCCCTGCAATATCGTAACATATTGGTTTGTCTTTTATTTTTTATGCTACTGTTTAAAATTATTTTTTTTGAGTGAGAGGAATATTTGGCGTGTAGAAAATGACTAGTGGTATTAAAGAGAGAACGGTGCCAGTAGAAGTAAAGGAAATCAAACAAACCGCAGTTTCTGCCAACTGTTTCTTTCACTGATTCATGAAACAGATGACCAAGACTCCTTAGCCAGGGTTCCGGTTGCCCCATCACAAAAATACACCTGCAGTGCACATTCATTGGCACTCCAGAGGGCTAGGAGTTGGCTTGTTGAACAGGGCTAAGACAGCAGAAGAGAAAATAAAATTCAATTACAAGTTTCAGCACTCTGAGCTTCACTCTCAAAACTAAAACCTCTTGATCTCCAAACAAACTTCTCCATAATTTGTACCCTTATTCCGCTGCAACAAAGGGGTGGAGAAGTATGGGCCTCCATAAATTCATATGTTGAAGTTCCTGTGGCTGAAGTATACCTAGACAGGTCCCTTATATTAAAATGCACTGATTCATTATCTCACCACATTTACGCAAGTTCCCCCAGTAAGACTGTACTTCAGTACCAGAGACAGCACCCACAGGGAAGATACACATTCATCTTAGAGGTGGTGACAGCACACTAAAGGAGGTTGATCTGAGATAGTCAGCTAGTTAAAAAGCTCCTCTGGTGAAGAGTTTAAAATTTC